>CM076576.1:445946381-446344973 GCA_034641835.2 Pinus albicaulis
CCAAGCAATGAAAGATGGAGGGCTATGGTAGGGTACAAAGGGACTCGGGATAGACTCCATGAATGCGATGATGACTCAACTTGGATGCTCTAAACAAGGGCGACTCGATGGTGCTGCCACACAGTAAAGGCCCAATGGGGGACCATAAAAACATGAGTACAAGATGGTAACTCATGACGAAAATCGACACGAACAAAGACAAGTAAGGAGGCAAGATGGTGCTCCAAGTACAAGTGTCGTAAGTGAGGAAATTCGATTTTAAGGATGGGTGAAGTGACCCTTCTTGGACAAAATGTGTCCCGGTGAAGTATCAAATCACAAAAAAATAACAGATACCCATTTGAGGGCTCGGTGAGAGCTTTCCAACGGTGCAGACGGTTTGTCAAACGGGGCTACGGTATGGTCGCAACAGTCGAAAGAAGAAACAGGGGTTCTCTTCTAATAAGGCTGTTTTCCTTCCAAATTCACTCATTTTCTATTGTTGCTGTGGTGAATGTAGAGAGGAGAGAAGGCCCTAAATCTTGCGGCGAGCGTAGCGGACAAATCGACCGTTGGAATCGAGATCTGTCAGTTGCAGGTAGGAGGCCTAACCTTACTCTTTCATTTTGATGGATTGAAAGTTCAATTTAGGGCCCAAAATCTCATAAACAGACCCTCCTTCATCTCTACGGCCGGGTCGCACTTTTTGGGCCAAAAAGTGCGACCTGGGACGCAGGTTTTAGGGCAAAAACTGCGACCTGGTCCAAAATTGGGCAGAAAACTGCGACCTGGGAGATGAGGGGATTTTGGTGCTGTTTTATGGCTGAGAGTTGGGTTTTTGTGTTTGGTTATGGTATTCCCGATCTGTATGCTGAAAAAGATGATGTTTTTGTGCAGGTATGGCAGATTTACGGGTTAACTGGAGAGAGAGAGACCTGGGTACATTACGGGCAGAGATCCAGGCGGATCAGGGTGTCCGTCGTGTGGTGGCCAGGTTTGGGGTTCTAAAGTTTTTGGAGAATCCTTTGATTAGAGCAAGAGAGCCTTTGTTGGCCTGGATTATCAGTTACTGGGATCCAGAGCATGAGGTCTTTGTAGTGCAGGGGCACAGGATCGAACTGACAGTCCAGGATGTGTATTTCCTGACGGGCCTCCCACCACTGGGGATGGTGGGAAACACTCAGCCAGTATCACCGCGGGGGCAGCATATCATGGAGTTTGTGGAACGACATTGTCGACCGGGTCTCCAAGTCAAGGGGACTCGGATACCGATCGGGGATCTAGAGAGGCTAGAGACCCGTGCAGTGGCCGCAGCTGTGCTGCGTATCCTGGGCAACCAGGCGTTCCATCACATCACCGGGGGGCAGATGATGCTTGTAGAGAGTGTGTTGAGTGGGACCTACTATGGGTGGGCCCAAATGATGCTGGTGTCGTTAAAACGACAGTTTTCGCTCTGCAAGCGGCAAGCGAACCACGATTTCTCGTATGGGACTTTATTGTGCGCCTTCTTCTTTGAGAAGATCCCGACCTTGCGACCTCGTATACAACTTCTAGATGGGGGCCCGAGAGAGCCCAGGATGCACCGGTGGGGGCGGCTACTGTGCAGAGGAGGAGGAGGGGCGGTCGAGCGAGTGTTTCGACCTAAGTTCTTTTCCCATTGGGATCAGATGTCGTTATACATAGACGACTATCCCTATAGTGGGATGAGTTATTGTGGAGATCCGGACCTGGTCGAGTATGGGGGCCCGATGGTAAGTGACAGATTGATATTCTTGTGTGGGCATGTTAAATATTTTGAATAGTAGATAGGGTACTGATTCATGTACTTTTGGTAATTAGATATAGCTCCGGTAAAACCGGACGGATATATGGGACGACTGGCAGCATCTGGAGTTGCAGGTCCGAGTGGGTCCAGAGCAGCGCACAATGAGGATGTGGCCGCCCTCCTGGAGGACATCCGTCGTAGATGCGAGACGTTGCTGACCGGAGTTTCAGAGTGCGGGTGGCAAGACTTAGACGACCAGTACGTGGAGGCGTGCATTGGTCTGCCCTCAGAATGGCGAGGTGTCATGCGGCGCATGGCGATGGCCGGTCAAGGCATACGTGATCTACGGGCTGCAGGGGCAGAGCCATTGGCTCGGGATCCGCCAGATAGTGAGTAGTTGTGGGGCATGTGGTGCCCCCTGGTGTGTATGTAGGGGCAGGTGGTGCCCCTAGTTTTGGGTTTTTTGTAACATGCTATGGGCATGTCATATGTATCAGAGTAGATGGACTCTAAACACATGTTTTGCGACACATATTATGGATATGCATCGTTTTTAATGATTATAAATGTTATTGTCTTGTATGAAATGCTTGTGATAAATGCCAATCTAGAACATGGTTTGCAATACTATCTACATAATGATTCTGTTCTCGAGGTACATGGTTGAAAGTTATGGTTTCAAATGCATGTATCAAGAGTTTCACTTGTAAATAGCGTCTAAACATCACAGGGTTATGCACACGATAAACACCATTTAGTTGCATGACAAGAAGTAGGGAATCCAAACGAACGTGCAGATGGAGGATGCGATGGAAGAGGGCATCGACTAAGAGACCATGCACTGCATCATATTCGGCCTGATTGTTGGTGGCAGAACCAATGCAGACCCCGTTGGAGAGAACAAGGGCATGCAAGGGGGTGAAGATGGCCCAACCTGCCGAGGTTAGATTCCGAGAATAACGACTTGCACCATCGGCATAACCGATAAAGGGTGTGGACGGGGGGTCCTGCGGAATGGTGTGACAAGACAACAAATGAGGGGAGGGGAGACAATGACGGCAGCGTGAGTGGACAGAAGACATCGAGCGGCAACTGCGGGAGGGAGTGCAATGAGCAGGATGACTATGACTCATATACAAACTAGAGGGTGGTATATGAGGGCTATCGGAAGTATGGCGAGGACTCGGGCTGCGAAGGTCAACAGAGATACGGGTGGAGTGATCTCGAGTATGGGTATAAAAAAGGTGGGCAGGCGAAACGACAGGGGAGGATGCAGGGGGATTGGGCTCCGAATGTCTCGCAGAGGAGGATAGGTAAAGAATGGTTGTGGTAGACTCCGTCATCTGAACATCAGGGGGGGGGAATGTCGATGGGGGCGGGGGGATCCTCAGGCTGGCCCGAGGCATAATACGCGAGTATGGGAAAGGCGGATTGATTCTGTTCAACCTCATACTCTCGGACTACTTCTAAAGAGGCGCGGTAATGCGTCAGGTGAGGACAATGGTGGGAGTAATGGCCATGAACACCGCACAAAGCACAGGGTTTGTTGGTGCAGAGAGTCTTTGGGTTCTTGGTTACGTATGAAGAAGGAATGGAGGCTTCAGGGACCGTAGCTTCAGGGAACGCGACTTTAACCATGGGCTGAATACGGGGCAACTCGGGACAAGCATGGGTGGCATGACCGGCGACATCACATAAGGAACAAGGTTTTGCGGGCGGAGGAGGGGCCGGGTCAGTCATGGTGCTCTTGTCTTTGGGTGCCCCCTTGCGAGCTTTGCCTTTCTTCCCGGGAGCCGTCACGACAGGAGAAGGGTCCTGTAGAGGTGCTGGGGGCACCATGGCAATGAAGGAAGCGAGGGGGACCGGTTGAACCGGTGTCAAAGCCATGTAGGGTTTGGGGTGACCAGGAGGGGTAGCTGCTGGAGGATCAAGGTACTAGACTGGTATGCCCAAGGTTAGGTTAGGGAGAGAGAGGGTGGCCATGACGGGGACAGAATATACTCCAGGAGGGGGAGCCAGGAAAGGTATCTGCCTAGCAGGGTAATGACCAGGAGGGATGGCTCCGAGATGGTTAAGGCCTGGGGGAACCGATCCAGGAGGATAAAGGGGGTCAGGGATACCAGATGTAGGGGGAGGTCCAGAAGGAGGAGGTCCGGCTGGCTGAGATGAATGGCTAGGAGTGGGTTGCGGAGGGCGAGGGGGAGGTTGCTGACTAGCCGAGGCAGGCCGCTTAAGGGCAGCCTGAGATGATTGCATCATGCAAACATTCGATAAGCTAGGATCAGTGATGGGAGGAGGAGGGAGATTAGGAAAAGTTCCAAGCAGGGAGGAATCTTTGTAAACGCTGGGGGAGACACTGGTCAAGGAATCGACGGTTTGCTTGTTGGCTACAGAAGAGATGGTCGTCTCAGGTGAGGTCTGAGATTTTGGCTCATGATATGTCAATTGGTCAATGGTGACTATCTTTCCATTATGGGGGAAAGACATCTTGCGGAAAACCGCGGATGGGACAACAGACATAGCATAGGTGTAGCTTCGCCCCAATAGAATGTTGTAGTCTAGCGGGGCGTCTATGACTTCGACGTCAACGCAAACAGTCTTACTGGAGAGGGTGATAAGACAATTACGAAATAGGACAATGGGCTGGGAGGCATGGCCGTCCCACGCTCGAAGGGAGATCGTGGAAGGGGCCAACTCAGGGGATCCGAGTTGCTTCCAAACTGAAGTGGACATCACGCAGGTGGATGCCCCCTCATCACTCAGGCCCGAGAAACGTTATGCTCGGATTTTGACCGGAATTTGGAAGGCGACGAAGGAGGGAGAGGAGGATGGTCCGATTGAGTGGCGTCGAAAACAATCATTTGGTCATCAGCAGGATCTACAGCGCCCACGGTAGATAGTAGAGCCTTATTTTGGGAAGGGCACGACTGGAGGAGTACCAGTGTGGAAATGGCAGCAGGAGATTGCGCCAAATCATCTACTATACTATACGAATGAGCAGCTTGACCAGAAGCAGTGTTTCGACGTAGGGGTCCCTTAGGAATCTTGGTATGAACCTCAACTTTGGGTTGAGGGATATGTAAGGGGCCACTGAATGTCGAAAGAGGCTCTATAGAACTTGAAGAAGGAGGCTCGGGGGTAGACTGAGCAGGAGGCTTGGGGTACTGGCGAGACCGAGTTTGAAGGTGAAGGTCGACGGTCGGGGAAGGATCGGAGTGCATCATAAGGATCGGGTAATCAGAGGAACCAGAAAGGGAAGGGGGAGTGGCGACCCGGCTGTCAGGCGGTTGGGTAGCCACGAATCCTTACTGAGGGAAAGGATCAAGAACATACCAAGTTGGGTAGTGGCCACATTAGAGGAGAAGAGGGGGAGGCGTGTTGTCCGCGCAATGTGGCTTGAGACTCTACATCCGCCGCATCTGTGGTAAAAGGGGACAATCGTGGGTGTAATGACCGTAAACACCGCAACACGAACAAGGCTTGTTGGTACGAAGAGGCCTGTCTAGCTTGGGCTGAGTGCCATGTTGCTGGTTAGCAGTGTTAGGGTCAAAACCTTGAGGATTGGGTCCACGAGTACCAGGGGTAGATTGATTTGGATTGCCTCTCCGCCTTCTTTGAGAAGAAGGGGGATTAGTTGCACCCTGCTGTGAAAATACTTGCCCTGAAGGGGGTTGTAGGTGCTGTTGCTGGGGTTGAGGAGGCAAGGGGGGTGGAAGCGCATATGCTGGAGTAGCTGGCACACCAGGTTGCAGATAAGGGTAATGGTTAGGTTAGGCAACATTGAGGTAAGCAGGAGGTTGGGAAAAAGGAGGAGGCATGCCGCATCCTGGGTACATGCTACCAGGAGGGGGAAGAGTGCTAGAGGTGCTGGCTCCTCCGTGAGGGAGACCGTAGCCCATAGGAGGTTGAGCATACGGATGGGAAAGGGCTCCAACGATACCGTCGGCGGAATGAGATGCCCCCGGGGCGTTAGCGCGCTGTGCCTGTGGAGGTCGGAAGAATGATAAACACAACCGTACTGAGCCGAGATCGGCCAGATGCAAGGCTATTTGGAGGGCGGCTTCTTCAGTTTGAGGAAAGTGAGAGGCGACATCTTTACCGATAGGAGCTAAGAGGGTGCGAAGGAACCAGTCCATGTAAACCCGATCTTTGAAGGGGGGGGCTCGACATAAGCTTCGTCTTCGTTGCCATTCCTGAACATGGGCGGAAAGGCGGGTCGAAGAGGTTTGCTTGAATGAAGTCAAGAGCTCCGTGCCAGTGTCGTATCGGAGAGGGAGATGGAAATAAGATAAAAAGGCTTGGGCAAGGGTCGCAAAGGTGGCTTGTTCAACATACCATTTAGAAGCTTCGCCGGTAAGCGTGTGTTGGAACAAACGAAGACGGATGGAGTCATCGATAATGGAATTGGAGGAACACCACATGTGGAAAGATCGGACATGATTGGTTGGATCTTCTCCAGCAAGGCCTTCAAACTTAGGGATGCTCTGAGGGGGAGCTTAGAAGGCATAGGCAGCTGTAACCAACATCACAGTGTATAAGATAGGTCATTGATCAACCGATTGAACGGGGAGGTTGAGGCTCGCAATGTACGACGTCTCAGGGTATGGCCGAGAACTCCGACTGGTGCTCGCTACTAGTGGTTCCGCATTAGGGCCTCGGAGCACCGTTAACGTTAGGCCCCGGGACTGCATAGTGAAGGTGACAGTGGGGAGAAACTGTGAGGAGAGGGAGAACCCAATGAATCAGAAGAGGAGTCGGAGTGTGGACTCGGAGGAGGACTGGCTCGACGATGGCGGGACGGAGCAGGTCGATCAACCAGAAACTGAGGGTGAAGGCCAAGAAGTCTTCGGGAAAGGCGCCTTGGGGGCGAAATGATGACGGGAAGAAGGAAACCGACAAGGGAAAACAGGGACAGAATCAAGTGAGGTCAAGGGCAGAAAAAATGTAGTGACAATTGATTTTAGAGTCTTTGCCAGGCGGTGTTAACTAGGCGCTTCTTCACTTAGGGTCAGTGTGTGGCGTGCGTTAATTTTAATTTTTAAACCCTTTCTGTTTTGAGAGCAAGAAAATGTGTGCTGCATAACTGAAAATAAATCTGTAGAGAACAGTATATAAAACTGAAATAACAGAAAATTAATAGCTACAATTGCATCTATCTAACCCAAGGAGGCGGGTCCCTCAAAACTAATCTAAACAAGGGCAAAAATCTAGTCAAAACACACTTAAAAAGAGGCCAATAGATCTAGGGTCAAAAGGGACAGGGATCTAAAGGATAAAGCTGCTGAAAAGAGGTGCAGATCACAGCCAAGAGACAGAGGCAAGGTGTCTGGAAAAAAGGGGGGAAATCAGCAAAAAGCGGAAAGGACAGGGAGGAGGTCCTAAAGAGAGGTCCAAACAAAACGACAAGAGGTGATTTGAAAGGAAGGAAGGCTGACTTAAAGGGATCTGAGGAGGAGGTTCCAGATCTGAAAAAAAAGGAAGGCTGAAACTCTGAAAAACAGACGGCTGAAATAGCTAAAACTCTTCCACAAAAAGTGGAGGGTACTAAAGCCCTAGGGGGCTAGGTTCCCACTTAGATGAGTAAAAACAGATCAGAACTAGGTCAAAGCAGGCTGAGACAGAGGCTGGAAAATCCTGACATAAGCTTCAAAAAAACCCAGAAAAATTGCAGAAAAACAGCTGAAAAATTGGCAGGTCGCAGGTTCTGACCTGTTTTCAGTGCAGGTCGCAGAAAAGAGCTGCCAATATCTTCAGATCTACGGTTATTTGAACATAAAAGAGCTGCAAAAACCAGATCTATGCCTAGAAAGACATTAAGCAGAAAAAACAAGGGTTTGCTCCATATACCAATAGATAAGACAAGAACAATTTTTGAAAGAATTTTTATATTAATTGGGCACCTGGGAGGAAAACAAGAAGGCGTATCCAATTCTCCTCAGTGGGATGGGTTCTTGGAAGTCCTCAGCACTTCAGATCTAAGATTTCTCTCTCTTGTTGGTGCAGAAAACCCACACAAAGAATGGAACTCAAAGGGAGCTCACACAACAAATGGTAGAAAAGAGTGACCAAGTGTATAGATCCAGAGTGATCTAATAGGCAACAAAAGGTGAAGAATGGTAGGAAAAACCCTCCTATTTATAACAAAATATTGGGTCATTCTAGATCTTGGTGCATGATTAAAATAATGTTAACCAAATCTAGATCCACCTTTTATGGAATATTTTATTATATTTGTTGGAGGGAAAATGTATTTGACTTGGGTCAAATCCCTTTATTTGTCAAAAATAAATAAATAAATGATTTATTTATCTTTTTAAGGAAGTGGTTGAAAGATAATCAAATAAATAATGATTTATTTAATTATTTGGGGGTGATTTGGTCATATTTAACAAGGAATATTATCTAAATAAGATTTAAATAATTATTCCTAGAAAATAATAAGATAAATAAAGGTTTATCTAATTAATTTCTTTGTTTTTGGGTTAAACATGAATGGGAATAATAATTAAATTATGGTTTAATTAATTATTCCATGAGGAAAATTAAACAAAATAGGTTTGTTTAATATTTCCTTTTGGGGTTTCTTGTTTAGACCATAAACAACCTAATAAATGTGGTTTATTAAGTTATTTTACATAGTGAAAGCAATTTTACTTAGGGTAAAATTCTTCTTACATGGTGTACTTGGGTCCATCTAATGATAATAGGTTAGATGACCAAAAAATGGTGTAACATATATGTTGACATGTTGTTGGTTTCTTAGATAGATAGCTATTTTAGTAGATCTAATATTCTCACAATCTATCTGGGTGGGACTAAGATGGACTAAATATTTCAGCCACTATAGGTACCATCAGACTTACTTACTAATCATCAAGCCAGGGATCTAGGTGTGTAATGCAAGGTCAAAAATCTATGACGAATGCCACCCTCCCTACTTCGTGATCTAGATATCATACACATGTATATGTCCTCCCAAGAATTTTTTATTACACACGATGCCTCAACACTCTCGATTATTTAAATCGGTAACATCAAATCTCTCCTGATCAAACAGATCGGTAACATCAAATAAATTAAGCATGCAAAACATGCTTCCAAAACTTTGACCTTTTGAGGAGAGATTTACCTGTACAGACACAACCCCAATCAATAATGAAATTTCAAATACACATAAGTAGACACAAACATTCGAGCACTTCAATCATATTGATGCCACTTATATCAATTTATTCATATGAAACTAGTTAGAATATCTTCTTCTTTAATTTATTTAGAAACTACAAGACATCCTCAATATACATTCTCCAATTTCTTCTTCAAGGTATCCACCATGAGTATCATAATATTTCTTCCCTCTCAACTAGGGAGATATATCCTTTATTTTATATAGGCTCCCTCTTCACTTAGGGATATCAAATACTTTCTATAACATTGGAGAGTCTTTCATGGCTTCATTCCTTCTTGTCAAAGTCATATTATAGCTTTCTTCACCAGACATCTTCATTATCTTGAAGATTGTGTACCTGCAAAAATTTAATAGCAAGTACAAACAAATACATATGAAGTTAACTATATCATAATCATACAATAATGAAAGCATTATACTTTAGACATCAAATACCTAAGCTTGGTTAGGTTCATAATCAGCAAGATACCCATACTTATATACTTCAACTTCTTGTTAGAGTTTTATTACAAACCCTAGATCACACCAGTAACTCAATCAAGATATCAGTCTTATTATATCTAGGGCCTCAATATTACTTTCAGAGATATGACATACTCTACTATGATAAATTTTAAACCCTAGAATCCATCTATAATACATTTTTCCGTATATATCAATAATCAAAACCAACCATAGTACTATCTAAGGTTTCAACAATATGACCAACTTCTACTAGGGCTTGTTGTAAACTCTATATTGGAAACAATATCATTATATCCTAGAATATCAAACTTATACTAGGGCTTTGTTGCAAACTATAACATCATGTGTGTGTGTGTGTGTCTAGTATTTCATAATAATAATCTAGGGTTTCGATTAGAGAGACAAATATACACATGGGGTTTCATTCCTAGGAAATTACTATAGATATTATAAGGGTTTTGATCATAAACCCTAATTACCAAAAACTATAAATGTCTAGGATTTCAATACATAACATCTTAAACCCAAAAGGATTGGGGTTTCTATAATAGCACCAAAACCCTAAACATCAAAAGAATCATATTTTCTTGATTTCATCAATAACCCTAAGTAGATTAGGGTTTCATAATCAATATCGACATACCCTTAGATTAGGGTTTTACAGAGAACCTTTTAGGGTTCCTACAAAATGATGATTTTAATGAGGGTAGATTCAATATAATGATTAATCACCCTAACAATAATATTTTTTGATTCAAAACCCTAGACATAACGATGTTAGTAATGTAAATCAAATTTAAAAGGAATGGATATATATTTATTATGAAGAGAACAAATATTATAGTCTAAGACATACCTTGGAGTTGTTTCTTAACAAACCTTGTAGGACATCAATTCTTGAAGACCATTCATTGTAACAGAACTTCTACCATTCTTTGTCTTGTGAGTTCTCCTCCATAACCCTTGAGTATTCAACAAGATTTCCTAAACAAGGAAAATATAAAAGGATAGGTTATTATCATATAATATAAACACATATTGATAAGAGAGGGAAACAAAATATAAAAAGATAATGCAAGGAGTAAGATACTTATATTTGGTAAAATGGTGAGGGATCCCTCTTAATCCAATCTTGATGGATACCTATAACTTTATCAAAGAAACTCAAAAATGTTCTTCCAAAGCATGTTAGACCTACAAGTACTAAAAATCAAAACATAAAGGAAAACAATTTAGAATAGAAGACTAAGAGAGATAAGAGATATAGGACTTAGTAGTGTAAGTCCTTGAGTTATGATTCTCCAGTCTTGTTCTTCTTCAGTGAACCTTCATCAGCAATATTTTCTTGATCCCTATCTCTCATTTTATTCCTTGGATTCTCGGGACAATTGTTTTTGTAATGGCCCATTCACTTGATTCACCTGTTGGCTTATTTACTTTTCCTTTGACTATATTGATGACTTTATTCTTCTTGAGGATGACATCTATCCTCCTTTTCCATGCCTTGTAGTTGGAGTCTCCTTCTAATTTGTTTTCTCCCTTCGATGAGTTAGATATAGTAGGCTTATCCCTTATATGATCCTTTTAATGATCTTCCTTATTCAACTTTTTAAGACTCCTTATTCTCCTTATAGTAGATCTATAGGCTGCCTTTTTCCTCCTTCTTCACCTTCGCCTTGATACCATGTTAAGAAATCAATGATAGTAGAATTAGGGTTTTATTCCTCTTTCTTGATAATTAATTATGAATTATTTTGGCCTCTTTTACTTATTTATTAGATTATATGTCATCAAGAAATTACCAAATTATATGTGTATGAATATCACAAGAAGAGACACAATATATAGGCACACAGCTAGGGAAAATCCCTGATGACCGGAAAACCCAGTCAAACCTCTTCCTTCAGTACTTTTTCAAGACAAGACCAAATAATCCAAGGCTATTTTATCTAGACACATACTTCCTCCAATCACTAATTCATCCCTTTCTTCCTCTTCAGATGATAACCTTCCAGCATCAACTTCGACCCAGAACTTCGATCTTGTAGCAAAATAATTTTGACCTCCTGCAACAAAAATTTGACTTGCATTAAATTCATATTTTCAATCCTTGCAATAAATTCCCAGTAACTTCGCACGAGTGAGAGATAGATGGCCCAAAAACTTAGATCTTGTATTTCCCTACAGTTCTCCTCCTTCTACAACTTCACGCTTTTTTGCTTCTCCTTCTTGTGTATCGAACTTAAGTGAGTGATGATTCAAATGAATCAAACTCCAATTATATATATATATATATATATATATATATATATATATATATATATATATCCTCTTTTGTGGAACAAATTTACCTAATGTAGTCCAAATT
Source organism: Pinus albicaulis (assembly GCA_034641835.2). Lineage (NCBI taxonomy): Eukaryota > Viridiplantae > Streptophyta > Pinopsida > Pinales > Pinaceae > Pinus > Pinus albicaulis. The sequence continues at coordinate 445,958,148 of CM076576.1, forward strand.
CATCATGTAAGGCCCAACTTGGTGTGGAGGTGACAAATGACTTATTTGACTCAATATTGTTTTGGTTTACATTATACAAAAGCATAAGAAGGGTTTAATAAAATGGAAAATGACTCTAATGACTCCATATAAAACCTAAAAGTCCTCAATGGGGACTTTGACCTAGAAAATGATGACCTAAGCATGAAACCCATGATTTAATAAGTTATTTTGACAATTATGTGTATATGAAGATCAAACCTAGTTACATTCTTCAATAGATGGGAAATCATCTGGAGTGTAAAGAATCTTGTCTTCTCTTCCTCCTTCCCAGTATCTTACACCCTTGGAATGGGAATTTTGAGCCAAGGTATGAAGTGTTTTAGGCTGGTGTTATGTGGAATTGCGATCTACGGATAAACAAAATTCCCTAAGTGTGGTGCTTGTAACTTAGAACAATAGAGGAAATAATTTACTATCAGATTCTCTAAAATAAGAAGATATACAGAATGGTGAAAGAACCTACTTGTGATCCAAGCGCTTCTCCTTCTCCTTCTATCGTTGTTGTTGTCACTCTCAATCCAACTCAAATGGCTAGATTGATTCCTGCAAACACGAACAGAGAACATCAAACAGATTGCAATATAAAAATATCTACTTATCCGGATACATGTGGTTGTTGTAAACCAACCGAAGGGGTCGGAGTCTGAGGGCCCAATATTTGAGTTTATTGGGTTGAAGGACCCACCTGAGATGGTTGAGGTATAATAGTTTGAGTCTGTAACAGGTGTAAGGATGTATTAAAAAGTGGAGTACCATATTATGGGATGCCACAGCCATAACCAAGTTATACCTATCCACAACCGAATCCAAACTATTCTAATTTGGCTTATAATCTTGGTGGATAGATCCCTTGGCATCCACAAGCGCAAATGCAACAACCTTCATTTAAACAAGAAGTGTACTCAGGTTTTGGTCAACAGAATCCTCAAGCATTTTATTTTTAAAACAACCCCTATTTAGGTTATCAACAAAATATTCCTTATGTTGGTGCTCAAAGGCCTATTTCCCAAGAAAATCCATCATACCTGGCTATGCTCAACCTGACTTAAATCGACAGTTTCCCTTTGTTGCAACTTTATAGTTACCGGTTTTATACTGGCTCACTAATGATCCAATAAACTATGCTCCTTGGTGGCCAGTGATACCTCATAAATTACCCTCAGATATTCCTAATATTAGTGGAAACCCTGGGGAAGACCCGTCGACGCATGTTATGACTTATCGTTTGTGGTGTTCATCTAACTCCCTAAATGATGACTCTGTTCGAATACGTCTTTTCCAGCTTACGCTCACTAGTTCGGCCACGAAATGGTACATTTCTTTACCTAGAGCTTCATTTGATAATTTCACTACCTTAGCTACTGTCTTTTTGACCCACTTCCAGTTACCCATACGATATGAAACTGGAACGAAACTCTTGACTAATTTTAAACAATCTAATGCTACTCACATCTCTGATCATATTCATGAGTGTCATCGTCGTCGTAGAATGGTTAAGACATTTGTTCCTGATCAGCTCCTTGCTGAGTGGTTCATTAAGTCCCTGTTACCATATATAACTGAGGATGTGGCTAAGGGTGGCATCATCACTGAAGAGCATGTCATTGCTCGTGCCCAGTACTTAGACTTGATTTATACTCAGTCTGGCACGTTCTAGGTGAAAATTCCCAAGGCGCCGTGATCTAATTATATTGTTCCTCCTCCATCTAAGGACGTTCATGTCGGTGCGGTATGATCGGTACTGCAAGAACACATCACTCTACTGCATATGATCTTGCGCCTTCTTCCAAAATCCATGTCGTGTCATATGACAAAGGAAAAAGTGAAAATCAACCTAGAAGTAAGAAAAATGGGAAATCAAAGAAAAATCAAACTTCTACCCCGCAGGAAAAATCATCTGATTGAAACTGGAAATCAGAACCTCGTAACCCTTTCATAATCTGTAATGAGGAGAAATTTTTCCGAGACTGTCCTCACCGTGCTGAAGTCTCAAAATTGATTAAGACCTTGCATGCATCAGCTGTGTTGACAGATCCATTTCCGAATCCAGATACAAATTTGGTTGCTACGGATCCAACTTCTAGTTCCCAAGTGCTTATGATGTCTATCACAAAGCCATCGACTGATGTGTTGGTGTCAACACGTATTAAATGTTACGGTATTCAGGCTACTAATCAACCTACTTCCTCGACCACGAATCTGTCCACATAATCAATACTACCAACTGTTATTCCTGAATTGACAATCAAGCCACCAAAGGGAGTTGTTCATAAATCGACATTTAATCCTCGAGCCTGAGCTGCTCGAAATTATAACATAGTTGAATATTTGGCTCAATCCCCTTCAACTATGTCGTGCTTAAGGTGCTTCAAAATTTTCCCTCCTAGAAGCAGGCTTTTTTGTCGGCAATTGGTGGAATCGATCAGATAGATTCCAATCTTATAGTATTTAATCATGCGGGCTACGTGTCGTAATTACAATTAGAATTGGAATCCTCCATCCAAGTAAATGTTCTCAATCACCTCGTTCATTGTACTATTATTGATGAGGGAGCATATATGTGCATTATGTCTCTAAACTATTGTAAGTCACTTGGCTCGCCACACCTATCTCAATCACCTACAACGTTGAAAGATTTCAATGAATGTACATATAAGCCTTGCGGTATCATAAATAACCTACATGTTGAACTAGGGGGAAAAATAGTGAATGTTGAATTTGAGGTCGTTAACGGACCTCTTGACTACAACATTTTACTCAGAATGCCATGGGTGTATGCTATGACTGTGATCGTTTCTACATATTTTATAATGATTGCCTTTCCACATAAAGGTGTCATCACAGTCATCAATCAACTATCGATCTTTGCCTCCAGTTCCTAGGTAGCTAGAAGCGTTTTGTTAGTTCGTGCTCTCCAACTAGCACTTCAGAACATTGGTGTGGGGCTCTTAAAGGATTCTTCTCTCATGGGAACCTTTGCATTACTGCAGCTTGCGATGTCGGCAGAAATTGCAAACATAGAGACCTGCTACATGATATCTTCGACTGCATCTGGCTTAAGGAAGATTACAACTGATTCTGAAGTTGTTATGTTGGATGAATTTCTGCCACCCAGCCCAATTGAGCTGGCATAGCAATCAATCTACATGGATTTCATGGCGAATCTGAAATCATCGTCGTCGGTCATTTGGGTTGATTGTTTATTAGATTTTGGTACACCATCTGATCCTTTTTCATCCACTTTCTTAACAGATGATAATATTGTGGAATCCATGATGCCAGAAGGAGAACCATGGGAATATCATCATCATCACTCCCATCTTCAATATTACGAATAAGATAATATTATTGAACTATATCACCCATCAATCAAAACATTCTTTTCGAATTCCTTTCCCATTAATGCAATAGAATCTGAGCGAAACTTATTACATATTGAAGAAACCATTTCTATCGATATTTCGACCAAACCCAGCGTTGTAGAAAACATTCATGTCAGCATGTCTTGTTCTCCATCAAAACTCGAAATATATCGCTCTCTCTCTCATGAATTTCGTGATGTATTTTCTTGGTCTTACGAGGAAAGTCAGGAAAAGATACTAGTATCGTTGAACACACCATTAACATGTACCGTGATGTCAAGTCGGTACATCAATGCCTTCGTCTTGTTCATCCAAAGAAGGCTACTGCCATTAAAGCAGAAGTTGAAAAAATTTTGCGTGTTAGTTTCATTTACCCTGTTCCACTAAATGAGTGGGTTTCCAACATTCTTCCTGTTATGAAGAAACAAGGGACCATCAAAGTGTGCGTCGATTATCAGGATGTCAATCTTGCTTGTCCAAAAGACAACTATCCTACTCTTATCGATCAAATTATTGACGATTGTGTTGGTTGTGAAAACTTTTCGTTCATGGATGGATTTTCTGGCTACAATCAAATCAATATTCACCCAAAGGACCAATACAAGACAACATTTATCTGTCCCTGGGGCACATTCGCTTATCGGAAACTCCCATTTGGTTTAAAGAACGTTGGGGAAACTTTTAAGAGAGAAATGGATTGTGATTTCAATGACATCAAGCACATTTTTCAACATTATATAGACGATTTACCCACGCATTCACAAAACCAGACTGATCACCTGGTGCATTCGAAAGCTATATTTCTACATTGTCGACACTAAAAAATATGCCTCAATCCACATAAATGTGTGTTTTGTGTTGGTTCTGGTCGTTTGCTAGGATTCGTCGTCTCAAAAGAAGGAATTCAAATCAACTCACTGAAGGAACATGTCATTCTTGATTTTCCTATGCCATCAAATTTGCTTCAGTTACAGAAAATTCAAGGAAAGGCTAACTTCCTAAGGAGGTTCATACCAAACTATGCCAAAATGGATAAAGGATTTACTCGGCTCTTGAAAAAGGGGATTCCCTTCCATTGGTATAAGGTTGTGCAAGCTTCTTTTGATTTTTTCAAGGATATACTTGTCTGGGCGTCATCAATGTATCCCCCAAATTATCAGAGTGATTATTTCTTATATATCGACGAGGTTGATACGACCATTGCTATGGTATTGGTCCAAGTAGAAGATGGGATAGAACATCCGATATATTATTTGAGTCGTAATCTCAATGATACGGAAGTGAAGTATTCATACGTAGAAAATATTACCTTGGCAGTCGTTCAAGTTGTCCAAATATTTCACCACTATATCATGTTCTGGAAGACCATTTTCATTTCAGATTGCAACCCCATGACTTACATTTTATCACATCAATTTTTGGGGGGAAAGTATTAAAAAAGGATTGTCATTTTGCTGGAGTTTGATTTGAAATTCATCATATCCAAGTTAATGAAGTCTTTAGTTTTGGCTGAGCTTCTTTGTGACCTTCCCTCTAATAGTACTGCTACTACATCGGAACCATATATTCCTAATGGGTCTTTGTTTCTAATCAGATCATCTCATCCTTGGTATGGGGATTTTATCATTTATCTCCAAACCCAAAATTTTCAGCCGGATACCTCTCGCTCAGAACAACAACGTATTCGATACCAAGCCAAAGATTATCTGATCCTTGGCAATACACTTTATCGTTGTGGTGTTGATACGATTTTAAGGAGGTGCCTCACTTATGAGGAGGCCGAAAAGGTTTTAAATTATTTTCATGTTGTGGCTTATGGTGGACACTTGTTTGGATATGCTACCGCACAAAAGATACTCCACACCAGTTACTTTTTCGCAACCATATTCCACGACTTCATCCTCGCGGTCAGAATTTTTCATGCGTTCCATATATTTGATCTTAAATTCCGCAAAATGCCAGTGCTAATGCATCATGTTATCGTTGTGGGACCATTTTCGAAATGGGGCATTGACTTCATGACTTGAAACCCTCGTTCGTCCACGGGGCATGGTTATATTATTGTCGTAGTTGACTACTTTACCAAGTGGGGCGAAGCGATGCCTACATTCAACAACACAGGAAAAATAGTTGCATTATTCTTTTTTAATCATGTCATTTCAAGGTTTGGTGTTCCAGAGGCTATAGTCACAAATCATGGGAAGCATTTTCGCAATCACATGATGAATGAGTTGACTACCAAATTAGGACTGTCGCATGACATTTCTACTCCTTATTATCAAAAATCAAATGGAAAAGTTGAGGCTATTAACAAGATTCTTAAACGAATGCTTCAACAAATGATAGGAGTTCATAAACAAAATTGGCATTTGATCCTGTACTCAGCTTTGTGGGTGCACCGAAACTCAGTGAGAAATGCAACTGGATTTACTCCTTTCAATTGGTGTATGGTCTGGAAGCTATCTTGCCTATCCAATGTGAAATATCGTTGTTAAAACTTGCAATTGACTTGTTACCTGACACCTCTGTTGAATAAGCACGTCTTTTTAGCCTCATCCATCTTGATGAAACGCGTCATGAAGCCACATTGGCCAATGAAGCTTATAAGAGACGTATAAAGGCGCAATACATCGAGTATGTCCAACCTCACATCTTCTTAGAGGGCAACCTGGTCCTTCTTTATGATCAAGAAGCTGATGTAATAGGTACAGGGAAATTTGAGCCGTTATGGCATGGCCCCAATATTGTCAAAAGAGTTCTTACTAAGGGTGCCTACGAGTTGGTAGATTACGATGGAATTCCGTTGGCACAACCCCGAAATGGGTTGTATATGAAACCTTACTATGCTTAAACATAAGCGTAGTGAAATATTGTATTATAATATATATATGTTGTTGATTTGCATTTATTGTCTTAGTTTGTTTTTCTAGAGTTTTCTTGAAGTTAGTAATCCTCTTTACATTTCATCGTAGATGTATGAATCTTTGGAACCATTCGTTGGGTATGCTGATGGTGCTATTCGTAGTACGCAGAATCTATCCTCTGCAGCATTGTCCATTTTCACTCCGAACGGTGACTTAGTGAGTTTTCAAGGGATTTTTATCAGTTAACCTACAAAAAATATCGTTGAGTATAGCATGTTGATCGAACTTCTCTTTGATGCCATTTCATTTGGTATTAAATGCATCATCATTAGGTTAGACTCACAACTTGTGGTAGTACAAATTACTAGTGTTTATACTATCAGAAATCCAACACTGCATCGTATGTTCCTAAGAGTTCAAATTTTGGAAAGACATTTGATTTCATTCAATATCAACACATTTCCAAAAACTTGAACACATTAACTGATTCCTTAGCGAATTATGTTATAAATAGACATTTGAAACACATGTAAAGACATATTTCATTCAAATCACATAATTGAATAGGATTGCGCAATAAACATAGGAAAACACTGAAAACAAATAGATAGATAGTTATAGGTTTTTACAAAATTTGTACCCAAGACACATTGGTCATCTAAAAATTGTTGGTTCCAAGCACTCTAGTGCATACTACATGTAATATCTGTTTGCTACATGTAGTGTAGCGGTACCAGCAAGCTTTGTGATAGTGAATAAGATGGTTCTAATTGGAAAGTCACGACCATCGCGGATGTTTATTTTCCCATCCTTACTAGGTTCAGCCCCTGGATTGAAATATAACAATATATAATCTCTCACTGTCTCTCCTCCGAGAGAAGACCCTGAAAGAGAAATGGGCAGACCTCTCCTCGATAATCCTATGAGGAAATAGATATCCTCCATTAATATTGGTGCCACTTTTTCCCCAATGTGAAATGCCTCTATCGTTGGATCCCATGAGCAAACAAGGAACTCCAATAGTTCCATTTTTTACCTCATACCCAACAATTTGAAGTACTTTAGCAACCCACAGTCTCTAAGGGCTCTTACAATGCCTAAATCATTTAGGGAAATCATGTTTTGTTCCTCTCTTACAGTGCCTAAATCATTTAGGGAAATCATGTTTTTTTCCTCATGTTCTCTTTCCCTCCATGTAATCATCATTTTGTTTCGATGAATCTCTGAAACACAATCATAAGACTCATAGGGATCCATTTCATGCAAAAAACTAGGCTAAATTTGGGCACACTGCAAGAAAAAAAAATGGGAATTGTGCCCAATGCACCCCAGGTCAAGGGACAGTGCATTGCAAGTGCACCTGGCCTTCAATTCTAGTGCACTGCAACGCACCTTTCGACATTCAAGGGTGTGTTTCCCTCATTTTAAAATAAATTTACCCTAAGGGGGAAAAAACCCTAAAAAACTGCAATGAAATGAAACATAAATGGTACTAAAGGAAAGAGAAGATTCATAGCTCTAACCTGGATTGAACGGCGAGGAAAATTGTCCACGGAATCTGTCGCAATCAATTACTAAAGTTCGGGGCAAAAACTGGCTCATAGCTCCAAAATCCAAATGGTAAAAATGAATGGTAAAACTCTTTTAATTAGTCATTTGATTATTTACAAATAACATTTATTGCTATGAAACAAGTATTTTTAATCCATTTGATGTTGCTTTGAACAGGTTTACAACTGATATAGCAAGATTAGTCATGCACGCTTATTCAAGAATGATTTGACCACAAAGCATAATTTTATAAAAACGAAAAAGGACTTGAAGCACATGTTTATCTCTTTTTCGAGCTTTGATAACGACGAAAAAGGAACCCCTGGAGTCTTCTTTTAGCTCTTTTCAAACTTTGATAATGTGAAAAGATTGTCGAGCACTTTTCTTTTCGAGCTCGTAAAAGTAAATGAAATGACATCTACTTAGTATAAGTTTAACCATTTTCCGGACTGAGATAGATTATTTACGAAAAGGAAAACCTTAGTCAAACATGGCTAGGAGGTTCTCTCAGATATTACTTGACACTTTTTCAGATCTGAGCGACAAATTTACAAAAAAAGACTCATGGAGTTTTCTTTTGTCCTCTTTTTCAAACTCTCTAAATATGAAAAAGGATCGGGATGTCACTGTCGTTAGGGTCGTTAAAACATAAAATAGCAACGGGCTTGTCGATCATGGAAAGAATCGAGTTTCATTTATCACTAGACTTGTTAAATTATTAAATAGCGATGCATATTTTCCCGAAGGGTTGAATTATAGATCAAGCATATGTTATCCTCCTCAAGCTTGTTAAAAAATAAAGAGGTATTGGTCGACAAATGACCGGGGAAAATTTGGGAAAGTGAACAAAACATTTTTACGGTAGCAGGTCGCCCTTTAACTTGACACTTCACTCCATCATCGTGAATTTTGCATTGGGTAATCTTCTTGATGGTTCATTCATACCTATGGTTCATCATACCTTCACTTCGGTTTTGGGTCAATGCTTCCAGCTCATCTTAGTGTCATCGATATGTTCAAGAGAATTCATCTAGTGAATACTCATCCTTTTGCAATACTCATAAACCTTCATTTTCATGACAGTTGTTGAGTCCCAAATTTGCATCTTTTCCATACATTTTTCCATACCTTTTTCACTCACCTAAACCTCCTAAATTGTCAATATCATGTGCAAAAGGGCATCTAACATGGTTTTTAATTATATTTTTGTGTTTTCTATTTGATCTAGATTTTGTTCATTCAGCTGCGGAATCTTGCCACTTTCCGCAGCTGCTGCAACTTTCCGCAGCTATTTTGTGAAACTCTATGCTACAGGTGTCTACAAGGGAAACGAGCTACATGGGCAGGTCAGGAATGACGTGGACATGGTTCGTGTCCTATTGGTTCAAGCAAACTCGTCCAAAGAAGCCGCGGTCAAAGGCGTCCACATGGAAGTCAACCATGGAGTTTCATGTCGGCCGGACTCTGTTTCGTGGCACATAAAGATCCATACGGCCGTTTCTAAGCCCGCGGAGGTTAAATCGACATCTGTGCAGAGCTCTGGAGTCGAATTCAAGCATCCACCTTCCGTAGATTCACTTTCCAACACGGCCATACTCCTATATCCGTGGACGTAGTGGTCTACGTGCTCTTTGCCAGCATGAACTTTAGGAGACAGTTACAGTTTGTTGTTATATATAGTGCGTTTGCATACGCATATGAAGTTAGTTGATAGTTGATGTTAGTGAATGTAGTCACCGTTATCTTTTAGTCTGCTCTGTAGTGATTACGCTGCACTTGTGCCGTAACATTACCATTCTGTAATGAACTGCTTTTTAATATGAGAAGACTCTGTTTTTCAACTTAATTCGTGTTTGAAGACCGTTGCCAAAGCTGATGTAGAGGGCCCCTGCTCAGCTAAGGTTTTGTGTATTAGTGTGTAATTTTAATTTCATTCCATTGTGTCATAATCCATTCATATGTTCATATATTGCATTTGTTTCATTTCTGTTCATATATTTCCATAATTTCCATTTCATTTCTGTCTTTCATGATTTATGATTGTTAATCACTGATCAGTGTTCTTGTGCAGGTTATAGATAGGCAACCCGGGCATTTTTATAGCTTTTTGACTAATGACATGGATCTAACATTGTTCTGCTGCTAGTTTTCTTTTCATAGCTTTTGTTTAAATTCAGTCTTGCTTTGTTCATTTCAGTTTTGCTTATCTGCTTCAGTAGTTAAATTTAGATATACTAAGCTGCTCATAGCATCTTCAGTTGCCTCCGAAAGCCACAGCTAGACTGATGGTGAGGGACTGCATTATGAAATGTGTAGTTCAGTATTAGTTTCTTTTCTGCAAATTTAGATATATTAAGCTGCTCATAGCATCTTCAGTTGCCTCCGAAAGCCACAGCTGGACTGATGGTGAGGGATTGTATTATGAAATGTGTAGTTTAATATTAGTTTCTTTTCTGCAAATTTAGATATATTAAATCATGCATGACATCTTCGGTTGCCTCCGAAAGCCACAGCTGGACTGATGGTGAGGGATTGAATCATGAGTGTATGATTTAGTATTAGTTTATTTTCTGCAAATTAAATATCAGTTACACAAGTTGTTTATGATTACTTCCGAAAATCATAGCTGGACTAATGATGAAGGGTCAGAAGATAAATTGATGTAATCTGATTTAGATTTATTTTGTTGTAATTTTGAATTTCCTTAAACATAGTTTCTTTTGTGTTTAGTTGGCAGCAAGAATAGTTTGATTTTCATGTTCACTAGTTTACTGTTTTGATTTATTAGATTAGCAACATATTTTCATTTCAGCAGTACATTTTCATTTTCTTTCAAGTCTTGTCATTGTAATTTTCAGTTTGCTTTTAAAGTTTCAAGTTGGTAAATCATTATAGGGGATATCACTTCCTTGAACAAATACAACCAAACTTGTTTTCATTTTAGAATTTCCATTTCACCTTAGAAAAACCAAAAACGAAAAAAAGTTAAGAAATAGGTTATCTTGCACATATAGTGCGCCGCACTTCATCAGCTTACGATTCCCGGATTGACAAATTAAATGCAGCAATTTAGGACACACTAAATTGACCAAACAACAGTCATCCCTGAACATTGTTATATCAAGTCACATTTTGTCTCTGAATTCCGTAATTCCCATTTCGCGATAAAGTGACTTCCTGTAGACATCAAATCATCCATGAAGTTTAATTAGAAACATCATTTTCCAGTACCATGAGGCTTGTTACATAATCAACAAGATTCTCGCTTCCGGACCTTTGACCGAAAGATTTTGTTTGGCATTCGACATTCACGCCTTACAAACTGTACTGTAGTACCTTGAGAGTCATTAACATCAATGGTGGTTCTCTCGCGTTTGTTAACAATTCACATCATTGGCTGGTAATCAAATGATGTCTTTTCATGTTTGACTACAAATCATATATTCGCATGGTTATACTTATACCTGAACGATTGAGTGAACGAGATAAGAAGACCCTAGATCTAGTTTCATCCATCCGGGCTACGATTTCAGGATTGTTGTATGCATCATCTATACGGTGACCTTACATACAGATCGTCATCCGAACATGGGACTATATCTGTAGGCATGTCTATATTGGGAAACATTCCAATGTAGACAACTTTCTAAACTATGTACATGTTATTATATATTTTATGTGTTGAACATGGGAATGCCTCCCTCAGCAATTCATGATCAAGATGAAAATATCATGATGTAATGTATTGTAAGATTGATGCAGGTTGTCGCTCCACTTCAGTTCCACCTCATCACATCGTAAAGCATCTCATCCAAATATATTATTATTATTATGACTTCATGCTTTAGGGGGCAGCTGTTATAGATCAGTTTGGGCATCATCCCCCATGACCTGGTCAAACTGAACATCATCCCCAGGACCAATGAAATAGGTTCTATCATCCCCTTACAGCTCAGTTTCTATATGCCTTAAGAGAAGAACAATTCATTCATGGCTTCTATTGTGAGATTTCCAAGGTTTGAAGTATATGTTATATCACCTATTGACTCACCAATGTAGTCTCTAAAGGGACTAATTGTGTTGCATATGCAACATCCTCCATTCAAGGGTGCACTTCTATGCACTTCCTGACATTCAAGAGTGTGTTGGTCACCTGGGAGCGGAATTCTCATTGTTTCGAGAATCTCCACATGGCCAGTGCCTTTTAGAAGAGTCCATATCTGTCAAAATTCGAATCCAAGTGTCCATATAACACCTATGAAGTTGGGAACATGTCCTTCCTATTATTATAAATTCATTCATTGAGAAACTATGATCAGTTTCCCTATAAATTGAGCACAAATCCTAGTGCTAGGGAAGGAAGAATTTTGGTAAAGAAATGTTGTTGGATTCTCATTTGAGAGAGTGAAAGTAATGATATGTTTTTGGTATGATGTTGGATGTGATGAGGCTGGGATGAAGCTGAAGATGGTGGCAACAAATCGATTATTGGTTGTGACCTCCCCCTTATACTCTTTAATAAATATTGTTTTTCATTTTCCCACATATATGTCTCTATATGTCTCTATTTCTTATGAAATGGATTCTTGAATGATATATATATTTCATATATAATCGATTTGATTGAATAAGATAAGTAGATATCTATATATTTCAATCTGTTTTTTGTTCTCTATTTGTGTTTGCAGGAATCGATCTGGTGATCTAAGTTGGATTGAGAGCAACAACAACAACGACAGAAGGAGAAGGAGAAGGACTTGGATCACAAGTAGGTTCTTTCACCATTCTGCATATTTTCTTATCTTATTTAATCAAATCGATTAGATGTGAAATATGTGTATCATTCAAGAATCCATTTCATAAGAAATAGAGACATATATATGGGAAAATGAACAACAAGTTTTATTAAAGAGTAGAAGGGTGAGGTTAAAAACAATTATTTATTTGTTGCCACCAGCTCTAGCTTCATTCCAGCCTCATCACATCCAACATCATACTAGCAGGATATCAGTACTTTCACTCTCTCAAATGAGAATCCAACAACATTTCTTTACCAAAATTCTTCCTTCCCTAGCACTAGGATATGTGCTCAATTTATAGGGAAGCTGATGGTATTTTCTTAATGAATGACTTTCTAAGAATAGGAAAGACATGTTCCCAAGTTCAGAGGTGTTATATGGACACTTGGTTTTGAATTTTGACACATATGGAATCTTCTAGAAGGCATTGGCCATGTGGAGATTCCCGGAACAATGATAATTCTGCTCCCAGGTGACCACACACTCTTGAATGTTGGGAAGTGCATTGCAATGCACCCTTGAATGGAGGATGTTACATATGCAACACAATTAGTCCCTTTATAGGTTGTGTTGGTGAGTCAATAGGTGATATAACATATACTTCAAACCTTGGAAATCTCACAATAGAAGCCATGAATGAATTGTTCTTCTCTTAGGGCATATAGCAACTGAAATGTAAGGGGATGATAGACCCTATTTCATTGGTCCTGGGGATGATGTCCAATTTGACCAGGTCATGGGGGATGATGCCCAAATTGACCTATAATAGCTGGTAGCATCAATTATATAGTCTCGTTCTACCCTCTTCATCTTGGAATTCTTAGTGAACACCTTTAGCACTCATTGAATCTAAAGCAGACATAGGCGGAAATTGATAAAGGAAATTGTGATTTAGGCATCAAGTATACTAATAGCATAGACACCAACAGAGTGGAGGGCTCATGGTAATTCCTTTTGCAATTGGTTCAAAAATTGATAACCTATTCTTTCCTTTCTTGGTAGAAGTCCCCATTACACTCTGTGAGCTATTTGTTGGTGTCTTCCTTTTGTGCCAACAACATCATTCCTCTAGGGGCCCTAGGGATCTTCGTTGAGACCAGAATAGAAATTGGAGAATATCATGTAGCAAGGGATTAATGGATCCACGTCAGAAACCTAATGAATGAGAAGGTCCCCCAGAGTTCCCTCTTTGTCTGAATTCACCTGTAGCCAGCAACGTTGATTGTCGTTCACTTTTGTTGCGCATCCATCAACTCTCCCTCCAGGTGACAAAGAAATCTAACACAATTATTTCCCTTCAACATTAGATGGAGCGCTAAAATGAAAAAATCAATGCACTTCATGGTCATGTGGATAATATACAGTTGATTAGCCAAGAAGTGAGACCTCATTCCACAGAAGGAAATGTAAAAGTAGAATTGGAGGATGCAATTTCAGTAGACACCTCCCATTATGAATGAGGAAGCTTTGTATAATTATGTTTCTATGTGGAAAAATTTGCAAGATATACAATTGTATACATGTCGTTAGGAAGTTAGTAGTAAACAATATTTTTGAAGAGGAGGTTGAACCTTCCATTGTCCTTTATGTTGTAATAGAATATATCTTTGCTCTTATGTAACTCTCCCAAGTTTTTAACGTGTTTTGGATGCATATTTCATGAAATATATTACTCATTTCTGTTAAAAAAATATTTGTTACAAAAGTGAAATTAAATCTATAAACATGAAAATAAGTACCAAAAACTTAAAAAATATTACTCAATTCAATGACTTAGGCTCGTTACTTTCTCTATGATATTCCTTAAAGGTCCTAACTTGTAAGTGGAAAGAAAAATTAATAAAATCATGACCAAATTCTTAATATACCTGTCGCAGACAAGGATATATTGTGTTCAGTTTTTATTTGACTTGCTATTAATTTCCTTTTGACTACAAAAATTTAAAATTTATCTAAAGTTTAACATTATAAAATGAAATTTGTTATCTTTAAATAAAATTTAAATTCATTTATCTCAAAGATTATTGGTTGAAATATTTCACCTCTTATTGTGTAATGATGGGAGGAACTAAATTCATTGTACTATATCATTAATTACTACTAAACCATGTTTTATCCAGTGTTAATATTACACATGTCTCATCGTTGAAGTTGAGCCAACCGTCAATTGGTTTGTCCTGTGTGGCATGCATGGCTTTTCTTTTTCTTACGCACATGACTTGCAGAGTGTATGTGTCTACTTACAAGCTTACAATTGTTAAATATCAAAGCTTATGAATACTGAAAATGAATTTTAAGGTTGATTATGATAACATAATGACACCCTATTTAAATATTATTGGATGTCCCGCAACTAACCCTCCCTACACGCACTTTGTATTCATCGAACTTACTGCAATTTTCACATCTCAAAATTTTGTGGTGGTGTTCATTATTACAAATGCACTGAAATAATGTTGAAGACTACACGCCAGGACAAGTTGTATGCCACTTGAACCAACATATCTATGGTGCTTGATAAATAAATAATGTAAATAATTCACTTTTCATAAAAATTTCAAACATTTAGACTTAGATTCATTCAAAAAAAAATTTACAACAAATTTAATGCAAGTCAAATCTGCATTTTATCATATTTTTCTTTTAATGGCGACTATTCAGTACTTGCAGGCAAAATTTTCTACCAAGGTACAACATTGATCCCTCAACCTATTGAATGTGAGACATCGAAAACCAAGGTTGGAAACTGGATTCCTGTTTACCTGTTAAGCAACTATTTTTTGATGTTATGGATCTTTATACTTCCCATCAAGGAACGTTTTGTTTAAAATATTTCCCTTCAAGAATGATGTTTGGATAGTAAGTTAACCCTTCACTAGTAAAGTTTTGATTAAAATATTATCATTCAATAACACATTATGTTAAACTTTTTCACATATTTATAATAAGAAAAAAAATTACCATAACACATGAATGACTTATTTAATCCAAAATCTTATTATTTCTTTATAATTGGGGTTTATGGCATATGAATTTCTTAATGGGAGTTTAGACGCATTTCAACTAATTCAAAAACAACATCAAAAGGTTTGAGAATTCGAACTAGATGAGATATTACAACTAGAGAAATCCTCATACCATTCAGACAATATGACAAGGGTAATACTACACATCCATGGACCTTCAATAATTAATGACATATTTATTCTCTTGAAAAAATATGAAAAATGTTTTTGCCGAATTTGGGTAACCAGGCGAACCCATCCTTAGGGATTCTAAGACTTCTTAATTCAAGCCATAACCATATTTTCCATGGAGAACTACCCAAAAGATAACATAACTCGGTGCAATGCCTAAGCCATCACAAATAGTAGCATATTCACTAACATGAATTTCAATATAATTTTACCAAATAGAAGGTTATTACTTTTTGGAATACCCTCAAGACAAACTTCCAATAAACCTTTGGTGTTACCATGGTTGTTATTGTTAAAAACAACAATAAATAAACTTTTTGTAAAGAAATTGAATGGATAGGAAACCAAATGGCCCCCTCTAATCTCATGATGTTGATCGACCCAGCGCCATCAACCAAAAAATAGTAATAAATACTATCAAGATGGGAAAACACTAACTACATCACTAGTAATCTTGATTGATTAATAGAGAAAAATCATTTAAAAAAATCAAAAATCAAAAATATAAAATTATAACAAACATTTAACTAAATTTATTTTGTTTAAGCATAAATAAAAATATTTAAAATATAAATCTGTATTGAAATGACATTAATAATGTGATTTAATGTATTCAATTAAAATATACTTTACATATAATGAGGCTCCTTTGAATCCAAGCGAAATTGGAAAGAAGAAATGCAGGTTCGTAATGGGCCTCCTTTCCGCATACTTTGGTTTCGGTACCCATATCTTTCCCATGGAATAATATTTTCAAGATCCATTTATCAAATACCCAATAGCTCCTTAGAACCATTTATCAAATACCCAATAGCTCCTTAGAAATGTTGGGGATGGGCTTAGAATCTATAGCATAATTCATGAGTGCCCACTTATGGTTGATTTCTAAGACCAAATTTGTGAGGTGAGAAATTGTTTCCATCAAATTTATCCATTTCCCATTATAAGTTTGTAAGAAAAACTTAGTAAGTTGCAGTAAACTTATGGGTTCTCATGAGATAAATATATTATTGGTTTGTGAAGCTATAATTGTAAGTGAATAATGTTCTAATCATGCTTATTGGTCAAGGACCACAATGGAGGTCAATTCATATATTATTATAAGCTGCAAGGACCGATACTTCTCATGCTTTAAGTTGGGATAAAACAAGTAGATATGAAAGAGCCAAGAACATATGGACACTTTTTTTTAATAGCATTTCCAACTCTGGGAGCGAAATTGTTTGGGAGACCGGAAGAGAAAGATGTTACTAATACCTGGTTGTATATTGATAAAGAGTCAGCAGATCTCCATAACCATGGGTCCATTTTCCACCTGAAACCTCACTAACCCTAGCAGATCGGCGTCCAAATTGAAATGCAACAATTAATGATCCATTGGGTCATTTATGAGTGACAATGGTACTTGCTTTCGCTCAAACCAAAACCCCGATACAATATATACTCCTTAACAATGCTTTTATGTAAAGTGAGATATCATGATTGCAATGAGTAACCATACATTAAATATTATATAACTTAAAATATACATTATTAAATAGCACCATTTATGTTATAAATTATATGTATTACACTTTTTAAGTACATATCAATTTACGTTATATTGTATATTATTATACCAGGATATAACATATTGAGGATATAGCATATTCCATGGAATAATCTTCCACATAAAATTATTTGGATGTTTTTTTTGAAATAATTTATATTAATTTAAATTTTGTAGAGTATAGGATAATTAAATTGTTTTTATATGAGAAGGTTGGTATTAAGATATAAAGTTTGTGTAATGTAATCGCAAAATAAATAAATAATAGAGAATAGACTTAATCTTGTTTTTCCCTATCTCATTCAAAATATTAAATTGAATTGGTAAGAGGTTCTAATAAATTAACTAGTGGCTCTTCCTTCAAAGTTTAAGGCACGCTACATAATGGAGTCATATACTTCATAATACTTAATTCAATGCATTTATAAAATGATTTTCATGTATATGGTACAAATTATATAAAATGTAAATCAAAGGTAAACTTAAAATATAATGATAAATATTTTTATTAATGTGCAGGGTTTTTTCTAAAATTATAAAATAATATTTCTAAATATTTATTTTTAATCTTAAAAAAATTATAAGATATTATTGTATTTGACTCTCTATAATTAATTATAGCTTCTCTTTTTTTCTAATCTCTTGTTTTTTAATTTTATCTTTTTTTTCCTAGTTTTAGTTTTTTGTGCATGCATTTATATAGACTTTCATTTTGTCAAATCTTCATAATTTTTTAATTTAATTTAGCTATATTTAAATTAGGCTTGACACATGTTAGAACCTTGTAATTTATAGTATCACAAGGTGATTTTGTACGTTTTCTTGGCAAATTTTTCATATTTCACATAGATGTCAATGTTCAAATATTCAAAATCTTTTCCAAAGCAAGAGTCAAAGGAAACAAAGGTAGCAAAGAAAGCAATTAAGGAAGAAAAAACAAGCAAAGGTAGAGCCTTGAACATGTTTGGTTCAAGTCGTGCACCCTTGTAATGTTCCTAAATTAGCCTCAAGAACATTAATTTTGCCTTGTTTATTTTGCATTTCATGTATTGATGAATAAACTGTAAAGGATGACATGTAAAACTCCTGAAAACCAAGAATAAATCAATGCCTAAGTGAACAAAGACATATTTGGGCTATACAAAGAAACTCCTACAGGTGTGAATGGGTTAAATCACAAGAATGGGTCATCTTTGACCAAGTCAAATAGCGCAGTCTAGATGCATTGAACCTCTTTGAGGGACAACGCAGTTCTAGAAGGAGGTTGTAATGTGAAAAGGGTTAAGTGATTCAAGGTGGCTTAGGGTTTGGCAAGACTCCTATCTTATAAAAGGAAGAGGAGGGCAACAAGGGAGGGGTTGTTGAAGATTATCATTTCACAAGGAATTGTCTGCTAGACATCCCTTGTTGGGCATTCCTGTTCAGGAATCCCACCTCCTACCTTGAGTAGCTCTTGGAGGATAATTGTGCTAAACTTGTCCAATATCAGGCTTAGGCCAAGCTTCACCTTACATTACAGCGCTGCTCATGTTGAGGGTTGAGCTGTCTTGTGAGCTGCAGCAAGTGGAAGACTAGATCTGCATAGATCTAGATGATAGCAGTGGCTCTTCTCAGTGAGTGTGTCTTTTAACCTCCTGGAAGAGTTCATTTGTTGATTGTACTTCAGATCTACATCTTGGCAGCAAGCCAAATCATTTTCAGAAGCTACAGTGCTGTTCCTCTCCCTAAGACATCGTTATTTGTAGATCTACAGCTGCAGAGTGTTTTGCCAGCGTTTTGGAGGAGAGATCTCCGGTGTTGGGGTTCTTCCTTTCACTCTGGTGATCCATGGATTAGCCATCCAATCCATGTTTGTTCCAAACTTGATCTGCTATGTACTTGTATTATTCAGAAATTCTGAATCATTATGCAGATCTGAAGTCTTAGATCTCAGATCTACTTTTGGTGCTTCATGTTTTGAGCAAAACCACAAGGGGAATGTATAGATCAGCTTTTCTTGTACATGAATCTGTATTGGATCTATATTTTTATGTACAGATCTGATCTAGATATGAAGAAATAATAAACTACTGCTACAGCCCTAAAAATAACGTTGTCATGGTTATGCAGTCTTTTGTCATGGTTATAGCCCCTCATTTTTGAGGTTTTCTCCTGTATTTCCTCACTCTTTCTTCTGTAAAATGTATGAGTTATGCCACTGATATTATTTTTTAATGTTCAGACCTTATTTCATTCAAACCCTTCAAAAAATTACGCTCTCATGCTTCAGTAAATTTCTGCATACTCCGGGTCATGGGAAATCAGGGTTTTCTAGCCTAGTTAGGAATGGAGGAACTGTTTAACATAGAAAACACATTTTTTTTGCTGAAATTCGACACAGGAGTCCCTCATAACCCTAGATATCAGATCCAACTACTTTCCTACCTTATTTTTATGCATATCTCTGAATACACACGTTTTAGGGCCTAAATCGTCACTTTTCCCCACCTTTTGGTCTATAAAACGCTGTATAAGGTTGTTGTTGCATATTTAACTGAAGGTTAAGTGTTTTTACATCTGTATGAGGTATATGTATGTAGCTCCACATTGGTAATAACTCAAATTATTCAAAATAGTGTAGATGTTCCTAATTTTGGAACATTACAACCCTAAGTGGGTCAAGTCGTGAACGAGTTTCCTACGAACAACAAAGAAATGAAACCAATCATGTCATCGCCCTCCACCTTTCCCCCATCTCCACTCACCCTTTCCTCACCTAAGGGTCCTTGTTTCATTTCGCACTCCCCGTAGCGTTCAAACTTTAACCATGGGGGGGGGGGTGAAATAGGTGGACATCACGCCTGGTAACCCTACGTATCGCCCTTCATAATTTCTTTCTTAACACACGCAGGACCCCTCTGAAAACCAACCTCGGGTTTTAAAGTTCATGATATAACCTTCCAAAGGCGATATGTGATGGAGTGGGACCCATTCACCCGCATTGCAATCCCTTTTCTTTTCATTTTCCTTTAAAAACATTACACTCTACCTTTTCTTCTTTTTTCGCTATATCTTTCTACTTTACCCTTTCACTACCATCTCATTGTTTTACCTTCCGCTTTCCCATCCCCCCAATTGCGATTAAAGTGGGCCAGTCCCCCTGACACGTCACCCTTTCCCCCGCCATCCATCGCATTTCACAAACATTACAACTTACCTTTTAAGTGCCCGCAACGTATTTCTTTTAACTTGTTATGCGGTCGGGCCCCACCACGGCAGCTCCACCCTCCACTTCATAGCTATTTGAAATACATTGACATATCATATGAAATATCATCAATATTACCTTATCGTTGAAATAATTTTCCGCTTTATAACTCCGCCAATGCAGTGGGCCCCATCCTCCTTGCCACATCGTCCTCCGACAGTGCAAATCGCACTTCGCATATGTTAGTGGTTAACCCACAACACTTATAAAAAAAACTTAAAACTTGCGATCTGCGGGCTACAGTCGGGTCCCACCTCTCCTCCATGTCACCTCCTTTCTCCCCACACTTCGCACTTCACATCCCTTATAGTTTACTTTATGCTAAAGTTAATACTTGCGATATGTGGGCGGTAGTTGGATCCCACCTCTCCTCCACGTCACCTCCTTTCTCCCCACACTTCGCACTTCACAGGATTTAGCATTTACCTACCCCTCTTATGGCTAAAATTTAAAATGTGTGATCATCAGGCTATGGTCTGGCTCCACCTCTCCTCCATGTCACCTCCTTTCTCCTCTGCGCTTTGCATTTCGCATCCCTTATAATTTACCTTCACCACTAAAAGTTAAGACTTGTGATCTGTGGGTTGTGGTCCAGTCCCACCTCACCTACCACGTCACCTTTGCACTTCGTATCACATCGCCGAAACTATTTCTTATAACTTAAACTCTAAAATGTGTGAAATGTGATGGTGTCGCGAATGCGATGTGGCTTCAGAACTACAATTTAAACATTTTCAGGTCCGAGAAAATGAGTTTTTACACTGTTTTATTTGAAAAAGGGTTAAAACAAAGCAAGAAGGTTGAGTCGGGCAGAAAAAGGCATTGTACCAAACTTGTGTGTTATAATGACATAAAGGAATTATGATGGAAATAAGCCTCGACAAGGCGTGCCAGCACGGGAGGTTGATTTGGGCAAAGGAATTTTAGGCAGAACTATTGTTCAGAAGCAAAAGGCAGTAGAACGCATCAGCACTAACACCAATCAATGAGAAGTGGCCAGCACTACACCAGATTAATTACGAGACGCCAGTTTTCTGCAAAATAGAGCCAGACGTCAGAGCCTCCATTGGTTGCCTCTTCGAAACCATCACAGCCACCTCCAAAGCTTATTGTTTGATCTTCCGAGGAGCCATTAAAGCACTTGGATCTACGAAGTGTTTCCCAAAATTCATTCCAGAGGTGGTGTTGTTGTCAAAGATGTCTAATCAGGCCTTGCATGGCCACACTTGTCTATTTTTCGGTTAAATTGTAATCAATGAAAGGTTTTCGAGTAAGACAGGGCAACCAACTTAGTTTTAGATAAATACTGCTTGAATTTTCATTATGAAGGGTTAGAAATTTGGATATTGTTAGCCCCTGCATTGTAAGAACTACTATATTAGAGCACTGTAATTTTGGACCTGGACATCAATAATCAAAGACAGTTTATAGGATTCTTGAGCTGTGACAAAATGGTGATGTGATACTTCTCTGTTTAAATGTTTCCGTTGTTTTCTCTATTGTGCATCTGTTCATCTAATTGTAAATCAGAAATTTTAATATTCAGATTTGTTGTTGAAGCACCTTATTTATGTCTGCATTTACAATCTGAATGTTTTATGTTGAAGTCTGATTAAATAATTCTTAACTGCTATTTAGTCACTACTAAACCTCACTCTTTCTTTCACCTCATAATTCATACAGCTCTTAAGATCCATTTAGCACAGTTAGCTTGCCCTGTGATGCTATTGAATGTTGATGTGCCATTCCAGCCTTTTGACTCCATAGCCCAATGGATTGATCCCTGCAGCCCTATCTGTCCAACAACACCATCAATCAAACAAACAACCCCCATCACTGTAAATAGCCTAATATCATCACTTATAATCATCAAGTTAAATCATAAAAATAGAGACATCCCTCTCTGAGTCTAGGAAGACTAGGTCCTGGACTCCAAAGTGGTTTGATGATTTCCTCTATCATTTTTTCTTTCCAATATCACAAATTACGGAGAGACAACATAATGGTGACCATACTGGGGATTTACTGAAAGAGTTCAATATTTCATCAGAACTCATAAACCCCAGTCCAAATTGTATAATTTGATTATTTACCAATATTGGTATCTGGCTGTTGATGGTCGACAACAAGCCAGACACAAGAAGGCTGCATAATTCACCTGGCGACTCCATGATTCAAAGAACCCAACTTTTGTGCATTCATGGCGCCTCCACAACATTTTGACCAGAGTTCCTGCTGAACAGGATGAAAAGGTTTGTGGAAAACCTTCTATCTAGTGAGGTTTTAAATACATTCAGGAATAAGTTATCAAAATTTCAGCTTGATAAAGATTTCCTAGAGTTTGTCTTTCTCATTTTGAAATCAAGAAAAATTATCCTCAAGCTAGAACATGTTTTTTGGAGATAATTTTTGAACGATATGAAACTAGTATTGAACTTTCAAAGTCCCAAATTCAGTCATATAATTTCTGAGATCCTAAAGAATTCTTGGAAAATCTTCCTTCCCCTAAGCAAGAGGAAATTGTACTACATTTTGACTTACATTTTAAGGATGGTTGTGCTTTCAAGTACCAAATTGAAGATGAGGTTTCAAGGTTTAATACTGAGGATATAACTGATCAACTAGTCATTGAAAACCTAGAAGCAAATAATTTACATCATGCTTTTATTGATCCTATAACAGATTATATGGAGGTTCTTTTTAGCTCAAGTTTTCAAACATGTATTCTCTATAAGGATCAAATACATCAAAAATTGCCATTACATATTATAAATTTGGTTATGAGGACACATGATCAAGTTATATTGTTGATTCTCCTCATAAGAAGTCAAGTTGTCCATCTGTTTTTGCTGCTACTTGACTGGATGCACTGGCATTATTGTATCATTTAGAACAACAGAAATTTCAGTAGAGTAGGGTAGGTATGTTTGCAAATAAGATTAATATCTGAGAATCTTTCAATTTTTAGTTTATATTGCTTTTCATTTTCAGATTAGTGTGTTTCAGACTTTAGTCCAACACAGTTCTGGTCTCATCATTCAAGTTTTCAAGGTGCAGTAGTATGTTCAACTTGGTGGATTGCAGTGGATAAGTGAAATTGTAGTTTCAGTTAAGATTTCAGTATGCTAATAAGCTGGCTGGAAAAGCATGTGGTATATTTTTATTAGTCAAAGTTAGGAGGAAAAATCAGCTAGTTTCCAGTCACAAAGTGCCTGACAAACCAAGATACAAGTGTTGGGATCAGCCCAATGGATCAGGCCACTAATCTACGGTATTCTTGACACCTCCTAAAGAAGTTTCCATCCCCAGCTGGAGCCTCTATTATAACCTTGTAATTCATAGTATCACAAGGTGACTGTGTACTTTTTCTTGGAAATTTTCTCATATTTCACATAGATTTCAATGTTCAAATATTCAAAATCTTATCCAAAGCAAGAATCAAAATTGGAAATAAAGGCAGCAAAGAAAGCAGTTAAGGAAGAAAAAACAAGCAAAGGCAGAGCCTTGAACATGTTTGGGTCGAGTCGTGCACCCTAAGAGGGTCAAGTCATGAACGAGTTTCCTACGAACAACAAAGAAATGAAACCAATCACGTCATCGCCCTCCACCTTTCCTCCATCTCCACTCACCCGCTCCTCATCTTATGGTCCATGTTTCATTTTGCACTCCCTGCAACATTCGAAATTTAACCAGGGGGGTGGTCCGAAATGGGTGGTATCCCATACCACCATCCCCGCTATGTGTCACACTTCCGCAATTTCACACCCCTTTCTCTATTACCGCTTACCACCTTAGGACCCCTCCGAAAACCAACCTTGGGTTTTAAAGTTCATGATATAATCTTCCAAAGGTTATATGTGATGGAGTGGGACCCATTCACCCGCAAGACAGTCCCTTTTCTTTTCATTTTCCTTTAAAAACATTAGACCTTACCTTTTCTTCTTTTTTCGCTATATCTTTCTACTTTACCCTTTCACCACCATATCATTGTTTTACCTTTCGCTTTCCCATCTCCTCGATTGTGATTAAAGTGGGTCATTCCCCCTGACATGTCACCCTTTCCCCTGCCATCCATCGCATTTCGCAAACATTACAACTTACCGTTTAAGCACCCGTAAGGTATTTCTTTTAACTTGCGATGCGGTCGGGCCCCACCATAGCAGCTCCGGCCCCCCACTTCATAGCCATTTGAAATATATTGACATATCATACGAAATATCATCAACCTTACCTTATCATTGAAATCATTTGCCGCTTTATAACTCTGCAAATGCGGTGGCCCCCATCCTCCTTGCCACATCGTCCTCCGACAGTGCAAATTGCACTTTGCATATGTTAGTGGTTAACCCTCGACGATTATAAAAAAAATTTAAAATTTGCGATCTGCGGGCTGCAGTCGAGTCCCACCTTCCTCCACGTCACTCTACCCTCCCTTCTCTTCGCACTTCGCATTCCTTATAGTTTACCTTTATGCTAAAGTTAAGACTTGCAATCTGCGGGTGAGAATCGGGTCTCACCTCTCCTCCACGTCACCTCCTTTCTCCCTGCGCTTCGCACTTCGTAGGATTTAGTGTTTACCTACCCTGCTTATGGATAAAATTTAAAATGTGAGATCTGCGGACTGCGGTCCGGTCCCACCTCTCCTCCACATCACATCCTTTCTCCCCCGCGCTTTTCACTTTGCATCGCTTAGAAATTACATCTGTCACTAAAAGTTAAGACTTGTGATCTGAAGGCTACGGTCTAGTCCCACCTCACCTACCACGTCGCCTCTACACTTCGCATCGCATCGACGAAACCGTTTCTTATAAATTAAACTCTAAAATGTGCGAATTGTGATGTTTCCGCGGATGCGATACGGCTTCAGAACTACAATTTAAACATTTTCAAGTCCGAGCAAATGAGTTTGTGCATTGTTTTATTTGAAAAAGGGTTGAAACACAGCAAGAAGGTCGAGTGGGGAAGCAAAAGGCATTGTACCAAACTTGTATGTTATAACGACATAAAGGAATTATGATGGAAATAAGCCTCGACAAGGCGTGCCAACACGAGAGGTCGAGTCGGGGAAAGGACGTTCAGGAAGAAATATTGTGCAGAAGAAAAAAAGCAATAGAACGCATCAGCACCGACACCAATCAATGAGAAGTGGCCAGCACTGCACCAGATTAATTACTAGATGCCATTTTTCTGCAAAACAAAGCCAGATGTCAGAGCTTCCATTGGTTTCCTCTTCGAAACCATCACAGCCACCTCCAAAGCTTACTGTTTGATCTTCTCAGGAGCCATTGAAGTGTTTGGATCTACGAATAGTTACCCAAAATTGATTCCAGAGGTGATGTTGTTGTCAGAGATGTTTGATCAGGCCTTGCATGGCCACACTTGTATATTTTTCGGTTAAACTGTATTCAATGAAAGGTTGTCGAGTAAGACAAGGAAATCGACTTAGTTTTAGATAAATATTTCTTGAATTTTAATTATGAAGGGTTGGAAAGTTTGATATTCTTAACCCTTGCATTGTAAGAACTACTATATTGGAGCACTGTAATTTTAGAGCTGGACATCAATAATCAAAGACTGTTTATAGGATTCTTGAGTTGTGTAGAAATGGTGATGTGCTACTTCTCTGTTTAAATGTTTTCGTTGTTTTCTCTATTGTGCATGTGTTCATCTAATTGTAAATCAGAAATTTTAGATTAATATTTGTTGTCAGAGCACCTTAATTCTGTCTTCATTTACAATTTGAATGTTTTCTACTGAAGTCTGATTAAATAATTCTTAACTTCTCTTTAGTCACTATTTAACCTCAATCTTTCTTTCACCTCATAATTCATATATCTCTTAATATCCATTTAGCACAGTTAGCTTGCCCTGTGATGTTCTTGAATTTTGATGTGCCATTCCAAACTTTTGACTCCATAGCCCAATATATTAGTCCCTGCAGGCCTATATGTCCAACCACACCATCAATGAAAGAAACAACCCCCATCACTGTAACTAGCCTAATATCAATACTTATAATCATCAAGTTAAATCATAAAAATAGAGACAACCCTCTCTGAGTCTAGGGAGGCTAGGTCCTAGACTCCAAAGTGGTTTGATGTTATCCTTTGTTGTTTATTCTTGAAAATATCACAAATTACGAAGTGACAACATAATGGCGACCATACTGGGGATTTACTGAAAGAGCTCAATATTTCATCAGAACTCAAAAACCCCAATCCAAATTGTATAATTCGAGTATTTATCAAGATTGGTATTTGGTTGTTGATGGTGGACAATAAGCCAGACACAAGAAGGCTGCATCATTCACCTGGCGACTCCATGATTCAAAGAACCCAGCTTTTGTGCATTCATGGCAACTCCACAACATGCTGACCAGAGTTCCTGCTAAACAGGATGACAAGGTTTGTGGAAAACCTTATACCTAGTGAGGTTTTAAATACATTCAGGAATCATTTATCAAAATTTTAGCTTGATGAATATTTTCTAGAGGCTGTATTTATCATTTTGAAATCAATCAAATTTATTCCTAAAGCTAGAATATGTTCTCTGGAGATAGTTGTTGAACGATATGAAACTGGTATTGAACTTTTTAGGTCCCAAATTCAGTCATATAATTTCTGAGATCCTAAATAATTATTGGAAAATCTTCCTTCCACTAAGCAAGAGGAAATTGTACTAACTTTTGACTTACATGTTAAGGATGATTGTGCTTTCAAGTACCAAACTAAAGATGAGGTTTCGAGGTTTAATACTGAGAATATAACTGATCAACTAGTCATTGAAGGCCTAAAAGAAAATATTTTACATCATGCTTTTATTAATCCTATAGCAGCTTATATGGAGGTTCTTTTTAGCTCAAGTTTTCAAACATGTATTCCATATAAGGATCAAATACGTCAACAGTTTCCATTACATATTATAACTTTGGTTATGAGGACACATGATTAAGTTATATTGTTGATTCTCCTCACAAGCAGTCAAGTTGTCCATCTGTTTTTTATGCTACTTGACTGGTTGCACTGGAATTATTATATCATTTAGAACAGCAACAATTTCAGTAGAGTAGAGTAGGTAGGTGTACAAATAAGCTCACTATCTTAGCATCTTTCTAGTTTTAGTTTAGATTGCTTTTCATTTTCAGATCAGAGTGTTTCAGACTTTAGTTCAGCACAATTTTGGTCTCACCATTCAAGTTTTCAAGTGCAGTAGTATGTTTATCTTGGTGGATTGCAGTGGATAAGTGAAATTGTAGTTTCAGTTAATATTTTAGCATGCTAATTAGATAGCTAGCCAAGCATGTGGTCTATTTTTATCAGTTAAATTCAGGAGGAACAATCAGCTAGTTTCCAGTCCCAAAGTGCTTGATAGATCAAGATACATGTGCTGGGATCAGCCCAATGGATTAGGCCACTAATCTATGGTGTTATTTACACCTCCTGAAGGAGCAACCATCCCCAGCTAGAGCCACTGTTAGAACCCTGTAATTTACAGTATCACTAGGTGACTGTGTACTTTTTCTTGGAAAAATTTTCATATTTCACATAGATGTCAATGTTCAAATATTCAAAAAAATTCCAAAGCAAGAGTCAAAGAAAACAAAGGCAGCAAAGAAAGCAGTTAAGGTAGAAAAAAAAAAGCAAAGCTAGAGCCTTGAACGTGTTTGGGTCGAGTCATGCACCCTAAGTGGGTCACGTCATGAACAAGTTTCCTACGAACAACAAAGAAATGAAACCAATCACGTCATCGCCCTCCACCTTTCCTCCATCTCCACTCACCCCCTCCTCATCTGACGATCCTTATTTCATTTCTCGCTCCCCCCAGTGCTCAAACTTTAACCATATGGGGGTCTGAAATGGGTGGTATCCCATACCACCATCCCCACTACGTGTCGCTCTTCCGCAATTTTGCACCCATTTCTCTTTTACCGCTTACCACCTTAGGACCCCTATGAAAACCAACCTTGGGTTTTAAATTTCATGATATAACCTTCCAAAGGCTCTATGTAATGGAGTGGGACCCATTCACCCGTAATACAATCCCTTTTATTTTAATTTTCCTTTAAAAACATTAGACCTTACCTTTTCTAATTTTTTCGTTATATCTTTCTACTTTACCCTTTCACCGCCATATCATTGTTTTACCTTCCACTTTCCCATCTTCCTGATTTTGATTAAAGTGGGCCAGTCCCCCTGACACGTCACCCTTTCCCTCGCCATCCAACGCATTTCGCAAACATTACAACTTACCGTTTAAGTGCCTGCAAGTATTTCTTTTAACTTGCGATGTAGTCGGGCCGCGCCACAGAAGCTCTGCCCCCCACTTCACAATAGTTTGAAATACATTGACATATCATATGAAATATCATCAACCTTACCTTATCGCTGAAATCATTTTCCACCTTATAACTCCGCCAATGCAGTGGGCCCCATCCTCCTTGCCACATTGTCCTTCGACAACACAAATTGCGCTTTGCATATGTTAGTGGTTAACCCCCGGCGCTTATAAAAAAAACTTAAAAATTGTGATCTGCGAGTTGCGGTCGGGTCCCACCTTCTTGCATATCGCTCCACCCTCCCCGCACTTCACATCCCTTATAATTTACCTTTCTTCTAAAGTTAAGACTTGCGATCTGTGGGCAGTAGTTGGATCCCACCTCTCCTCCCCGTCTCCTCATTTCTCCCTGCGCTTCGCACTTCGCATAATTTAGTGTTTACCTACCCCACTTATAGCTAAACTTTAAAATGTGTGATCTATGGGCTACGGTCCAGTCCCACCTCTCCTCCCCGTCACCTCCTTTCTCCCCCGTGCTTCGCACATCGCATCCCTTAGAATTCACCTTCACCACTAAAATTTAAGACTTGTGATCTGCGGGCTGTAGTCCAGTCCCACCTCACCTGCCACTTCCCCTCCGCACTTCGCATCGCATCGCCAAAACCGTTTCTTATAACTTAAACTCTAAAATGTGTGAAATGCGATGCTTCCGCGGATGCGATGCAGCTTCAGAACTACAATTTAAACATTTTTAGGTCTGGGAAAATTAGTTTTTGCATTTTTTTATTTGAAAAAGGGTTGAAACACGGTAAGAAGGTTGAGTCAGGCAGCAAAAGGTGTTGTACCAAACTTGTGTGTTATAACGGCATAAAAGACTTATGATGGAAATAAGCCCCAACAAGGCGTGCTAGCACGGGATTTCGAGTTGGGAAAAGGGCGTTCAGGCAGAAATGTTGTGCAGAAGAAAAAAATTAGTAGAACGCATCAACACTGACACTAATCAATGAGAAGTGGCCAGCAATACACCAGATTAATTACTAGATGCCAGTTTTCTGCAAAATAGAGCCAGATGTCAGAGCCTCCATTGGTTGCTTCTTCGAAACCATCATAGCCACCTCCAAAGCTTATTTTTTGATCTTCCGAGGAGCCATTGAAGCATTTGTATCTACGAAGAGTTGCCCAAAATTAATTCCAGAGGCAATGTTGTTGTCAGAGATGTCTGATCAGGCCTTGCATGGCCACACTTGTCCATTTTTTGGTTAAATTGTAATCAATGAAAGGTTTCCGAGTAATACAGTGCAACCGAATTAGTTTTAGATAAATATTTCTTGAATTTACATTATGAAGGGTTGGAAAGGTGGATATTGTTAGCCCCTGCATTGTAATAACTACTATATTGGAGCACTATAATTTTGGATTTGGACATCAATAATCAAAGACCATTTACAGGATCCTTGAGCTATGTCGAAATGGTGATGTGCTACTTCTATGTTTAAATGTTTTCGTTGTTTTCGCTGATGTGCATCTATTCATATAATTGTAAATCAGAAATTTTAGATTGATATTTGTTGTCAGAGCACCTTAATTCTATCTGCATTTACAATCTGAATGTTTTCTTCTGAATTCTGATTAAATAATTCTTAACTGCTCTTTAGTCACTACTAAACCTCACTCTTTCTTTCACCTCATAATTCATACAGCTCTTAAGATCCATTTAACACATTTAGCTTTCCCTATGTTGCTCTTGAATGTTGATGTGCCATTCCAGCCTTTTGACTCCATAGCCCAATGGATTAGTCCCTGCAGCCCTATCTGTCCAACCACACCATCAATCAAACAAAAAACCCCCATCACTATAACTAGCCTAATATCAACACTTACAATCATCAAGTTAAATCATAAAAATAGAGAGAGCCCTCTTTGAGTCTAGGAAGGCTAGGTCTTGGGCTCCAAAGTGGTTTGATGCTATCCTCTATCGTTTGTTCTTGCCAATCTCAAAAATTACATAGTGACAACATGTTACACAGCAATTTGTCACTATCCTTGTACTCCCCATTCCTTGATCCTGGAGACCCATACAGTGACCCTTGTGTACTTTCCAAGCATGGAATACATACCCCTAAACCACACCTTGTCTACCAATTCATCTCCCTTTACAACTTTTCTGGAATATCCCTATATAAACTTGGTTTTCGAGGTCGATGCTTTGTCTCAATGTCTGACCCACGCCGATAGCATATATTTGCACTGAGATTTTTACCGATCGGCGCTCTATCTTAATGTCGGACCTGCGCCAATCCTCTTTTGGAAATTTTTTTAAATAGAAAGGAAGCTTCTGCGACTAGAAGCTTCGCGAGTCGACCAGCTGGAAGTTTTTTTTGAGGATATGGTCGAGGAATTCCCCTTTGGGCTTCTTGTTCCCAATAAATAGGAACTACTCCAAAGGATAAGCTATTTTCCCATTATTTGAGGGCCCATAACCTCCTCCTCCATTGTTATATAAGGAGAGCTCTTTCACCTTTGCTAAATGAGAGTTAGCATAGAGAGAATAAGCAATCATAACTTCGGGAGAATAGCGCAGAGTGTGATTGTTTTTGTGTGTTGGGAACATAGTGAGATCCTGGACCTTCGTGTATGAGGGTGTTGCAAACGTGCTTGGATACGGACCTGCCTAAGGAGAGCCTCAACATCAAGGCTTGGTTGTAAACTCCCCTTGTCTTTATCATAATAAAATGCATCTGACATTTATCTTCCACTCTTGTTTACATTTATAATGACATTTATAGCATTCCTTGATTAGTTATATAGGTTGTAATTGTTTTATGTTTTTCTTGATTTTACGCTTTTCATGGTGTCTTGACTGTCTGTACAGGTAATCAAATGTTGGTAGCAGCATGCATCGATCTTGAGAAGAGTGACGGATCAAGAATCTTTGATGGAAGAAGACAACATAGCATCAGGACAAGGTAGGTCATATTTCTTGCTCTGAATTTCATTTACAATCTAGGAAGGTAGATGTAGTATGTTCCCTTAGTTGCTAGAGCCACCCTAGGGCTAGAGGGATCACCTCTGTCCGCAAAGAGGATTTACCTAGACAACTCAACATGATGGCGATCATACTGGGTATTTACTGAAAGAGCTCAATATTTTATCAGAACTCAGAAACCGCAGTCCAAATTTCATAATTCGAGTATTTACCAAGATTGGTATCTGATTTTTGATGGTTGACAAGAAGCCATACACAAGAAGGTTGCATCATTCACCTGCCAACTCCATGATTCAAAGAACCCAGCTTTTGTGCATTCATGGCGACTCCACACCATGCTGACCAGAGTTCCTATTGAACGGGATGACAAGGTTTGTGGAAAAACTTCTATCAAATGAGGTTTTAAATACATTCAGGAATCATTTATCAGAATTTCAGCTTGATTAAGATTTCCTAGAGGTTGTCTTTCTCATTTTGAAATCAAGAAAATTTAGTCCTTAGGCTAGAACATGTTTTCTGGAGATATTTTTTGAACGATATGAAACTGGTATTGAACTTTTGAGGTCCCAAATTCAGTCATATAATTTCCGAGATCCTAAAGAATTCTTGGAAAATATTCCTTCCCCTAAGCAAGAGGAAATTGTACTACCTTTTGACTTACATGTTAAGGATGGTTGTGCTTTCAAGCACCAAACTAAAGATGAGGTTTTGAGGTTTAATACTGAGGATATAATTGATCAACTAGTCATTGAAGGCCTAGAAAAAAATGTTTTACATCATGCTTTTATTGATCCTATAGCATATTATATGGAGGTTCTTTTTAGCTCAAGTTTTCAAACATGTATTCTCTATAAGGATCAAATACATCAACAGTTTCCATTGCATATTATAACTTTGGTTATGAGGACACATAATCAAGTTATATTGTTGATTCTCCTCACAAGCAGTCAAGTTGTCCATCTATTTTCATTGCTAATTGACTGGTTGCACTGGCATTATTGTATCATTTAGAACAGCAGCAATTTCAGTAGAGTAGGGTAGGTAGGTGTGCAAATAAGCTCAATATCTGAGCATCTTTCCAGTTTTAGTTTAGATTTCTTTTCATTTTCAGATCAGTGTGTTTCAGACTTTAGTTCAGCACAGTTATGGTCTCACCATTCAAGTTTTCATGGTGCAGTAGTATGTTCAGCTTCGTGGATTGTAGTGGATAAGTGCAATTGTAGTTTCAGCTAATATTTCATCATGCTAATAAGTTTTCTCTTTAAACATGTGGTCTATTTTTATCAGTTAAATTCAGGAGGAAAAATCAACTAGTTTCCAGTCACAAAGTGCCTAACAGATCAAGATACAAGTGTTGGGATCAACCCAATGGATCGAGCCACTAATCTACGGTGTTCTTGATACCTACTGAAGGAGCTGCCATCCCCAGCTGGAGCCACTGTTAGATTCCTGTAATTTACAATATCACAAGGTGACTGTGTACTTTTTCTTGGCAAATTTTTCATATTTCACATAGATGTCAATGTTCAAATATTCAAAAACCTTTCCAAAGCAAGAGTCAAAGGAAGCAAAGGCAGCAAAGAAAGAAGTTAAGGTAGAAAAAAAAAGCAAAGGTAGAGCCTTGAACGTGTTTGGCTCAAGTCGTGCACCCTAAGTGGGTCAATTCATGAATGAGTTTCCTATGAACAACAAAGAAATGAAACCAATTATGTCATCGCCCTCCGCCTTTCCTCCATATCCAATCACCCCCTCCTGATCTAATGGTCCTTGTTTCATTTCGTACTCCCCACAATGTTTGAACTTTAACCATGGGGGGGGGGCCAAAAGGGGTGGTATCCCATACCACCATCCCCGCTATGTGTCACCCTTCCGCAATTTCACACCCCTTTCTCTATTACCACTTACCACCTTAGGACCCCTCCGAAAACCAACCTTGGGTTTTAACGTTCATGATATAAGCTTCCAAAGGTGATATGTGATGGAGTGGGATCCATTCACCCGCATTCCAATCCCTTTTCTTTTCATTTTCCTTTAAAAACATTAGACCTCACCTTTTCTTCTTTTTTCGCTATATCTTTCTTCTTTACCCTTTCACCGCCATATCATTTTTTTACCTTCCACTTTCCCATCTCCCTGATTGCGATTAAAGTGGGCCAGTCCCCCTGACACCTCACCCTTTCCCCTGCCATCCATTGCATTTCGCAAACATTACAACTTACTGTTTAAGCGCCCGCAAGGTATTTCTTTTAACTTGTGATGCGGTCGGGCCCTACCACAGCAGCTCTGCTCGCCAGTTCACAGTCGTTTTAAATACATTGAAATATCATATGAAATATCATCAACCTTACCTTATCGCTGTTGAGAGAGCAACAAGATGATGAGCTTAGTGGAAAGGAGTCGCCTTCACTAAGTGGGCCCACAGGCTATTTTTGGCGCACAGTCTATTTTTAGACTATGTCTATTTTTAGACATATGGATCATGTTCTATGAGTTGCAGGATGCTATTTGTGGATGGTTTATCAAGTCGGAAAAAATAGATGGACTTCTATTTTTAGACATACTGGGCGGAATCTATTTTTAGATTGCCAGTCTAAAAATAGATATGTCGAATATTATTAGCTCTTAATAATATTTGGACTCTAAACATTATCTTATCCTCTTGGAGCACTTCAGTTAAGTGCATAGATGTGGCACATGCAGCTGACAGAAGGAATTGCGCTATTCCTGAGGGTTTAGTGGAGCTATTGCATGGAGACTTCAGTTAGAACTCGGGTGACAGAGTTTGGTGGAGTTGATTGAGGAGTTAATGGAGTTGTGTTCAGTTTAACTCAGTTAAACATAGTTGAGCTAGTTGTATCTAGTCTAAGTGATTGATACACTAGTGAGAGTGGTTTGAATTAATTATTAATTAATTCACTAATTATAAACTCATAAATCAACTAAAGAATACATCAGTTAACTTCAATGCATGGACAGTTTCAGTGGAGACCAGTGAAGAGGTAGGTGAAAGATCAGTGTGACTATCAGTTGTGACTATACTGGTGCATGAGTTTTGCACCACACATTGATGGAGATGCCAATGAGGATTGCGCAGTGCATACCAGAAGGACTCGAACTCAGATTGAGCCATTATTTATCTTGGATTGCACAGTAGAGGCAGGCTAACAGGTGGAGCAGATTGGAGCATGTGTTTTGCTAGATCTGAGCTTGTGTAGTGTGTAACAATTGGAGATTGTACTGAGAGCTTGTGAGGAGTTTGTACAATGATTATTACATGATCTCTATCATTATAATATACAGATAGTTGGGGGTTTTTCAGCTTTAAGCTTTCCCATAAATACTGTGTTTATATGTGTGATTGTTTATGGTTTTAATGTGCGCATGCGATTGTTTATATTTCCGCAATTAATGATCAATAGTAGAAGAGGTTATGTATTATGCATGAAGCTCAAATAGTGTGTGATCGGGATAATCTCGGTGAATAATTTAACAGTTATTCAAATTTATACATGGTACGTGTTTATATTGATCACATTGGAGCAATGCAAACATTGAAGCTTATGAGTTTTGTGTCGTGGAATTCAAATTTGCAGTTGTTTTTCGGGTGTCGAAGCTGAGATGTCTTTCAACTGGACACATTGGAGTATTCCCTTGAGGGCAGCTCGAATTATATTGCATGGAAGGACAGGATGAAGGCGGTGCTGGATGACAATGGGTTGAAGGAATTCATAGATGCAGAAATTCCAAAACCTACTTCTAGTGATGCTGTCGTACTTGACGCATGGAAAAAGAAGACAACAAAGTGTCGAAGGATTCTGTTGGAAGGTGTGAAGGATCAAATAGTGTCCAACTTTCATGGTAAGGTTTCTCCATTCTTGATGTGGAAAAATTTGACAGATTTATTCCAAAGCAAGAGCGACCAGAGGAAGTTGGCGCTCAAGGATAAACTCAGAAACATAAAAATGGAGAAAGGCGACATTATGCCCAAGTACCTCACGAAGTTCATCCAATGTAGGGATGAGATGGGAAGTGTGGGGGTTACTATTGATGATGAGGACTTGGTGAGCTTGGCTCTCCTTAGGCTTCCAAAGAGTTGGCATTCCTATCGCACTCACAATGGTTGAGATAAATTGCCAGGATGGAGTGACTTGGTCTGATCTTGTGCAAGAGGAGATAAGGCTTTAGGTACTGTGGACCTGATCTTCATCAAAGAATCAGAAGAGAATTTCGCTTTGGTCACAAAAGCAAGAAGGGGAAGAGCAAGAAAGCTTCTCATTCTAGTGCTTAAAGGTGAAGAAGTAGGACATGTCCAAGGAAGTGCTTTCAATCGCCACTTTCACTACATTATGCCACAAATTGTCCACAATAACAGCACAAGGTGTTGCCGGATTCAGAAATGAGAGGCCTAGTCTCAGCTTGAGCAGATTTTTCACCGATCGCATGCTTGGTCTCAAATGATGGGTTCAAAGGTGGTTTCCGCAGGTACCTTTTCACATGACAGGAGATCGACATTTGTTTACTGATCCGGATGAGAAAGATCTTGGAGTGCACATCGAGATGGGCGATGATGGTAGATACAGTGCGACCAGTATCGGTACCATTTCCTTTGAGAGGGAGTCTGGTAAACCCTTCATATTGAAGGAAGTGATGCATGTTCCAGGATTGAAGAAGAATCTTATCTTTGTGGCAATGTTAGAAGACAAGGGATATGATGTTGTCTT
Source organism: Pinus albicaulis (assembly GCA_034641835.2). Classification (NCBI taxonomy): domain Eukaryota; kingdom Viridiplantae; phylum Streptophyta; class Pinopsida; order Pinales; family Pinaceae; genus Pinus; species Pinus albicaulis. Next base: position 445,994,740 of record CM076576.1, read on the forward strand.
TAGCGAGGGAAAGGCTTTCCTGCGCAGTAAGGCAACTGGTGAGACCCAGAGGATAGGGGTTCGAGTTAAGAACCTTTATCAATTGCAGGTAGATGGCTGCGCAGCAATGGCAGGCAAGGCAGAAGGAGTGGTGAGCCGGGATGATGGCGAGTTGTGGCACCGGAGATTGGCCCACCTTCACCATGGAGCTTTGAAGATACTGCAACAGATTTCTACTGGGCTTCCTAAGGGTACTCTTGCGCAGTCAGATCAGTGCAAGGGATGTACCTTGGGAAAATTTGTGAAATCCACCTTTCATGAGAAGGATAGTCGCGCCACGACGATCCTTGAGAGAATTCACACAGACGTGTGTGGACCTTTCTCAGTAGCTTTGACAGCAAAGCACAGGTACTATGTGATCTTTGTTGATGATTTTTCTCGGAATTGATGGATCTTCTTCATGCAGAAGAAGAGGGAGACATACTCAAAGTTCTGTGAGTTCAAGGCGCTGGTTGAGATAGAATCGGGGAAGCAGGTGAAGGCTCTTAGGAGCGACAATGGTGGTGAATTCATCTCTGGCGAATTCAAGGAATTTTACAGCACAGAAGGAATTCGAAGAGAGCTCATAGCACCTCATAACCCACAGCAGAATGGGGTTGCTGAGCGGAAGAACAGAATGATCATGGGTGCTGCACGGGCGATGTTGCATGATCAGGGCCTACCCATTCACTTGTGGGCAGAGGCATGCAACACTGTAGTATATGTGCATAACCGTTGTCCTCACAGGATACTTGGCATGAGTACACCCGAGGAGGCGTTTTCTGGTAAGAAGCCTGATATTTCCCATTTGAGGATTTTTGGTTCACCTGTTTACATTCATGTGACGAAGGATGCTAGGAAGAAGCTCGGAGCCGACCTCTCACAGAGGCTGGGATATTTTTGGGGTACACTGATACGCCCACAACTATCATGTGCTTTCTAGATAGTCGCAAGACTCAAAGACGGATATCAAATTTCAGAGGGAGAAAGCCATGAAGTGTTCGCTGAGAGGGAGCCACACGAACATGCAGATGAGAGCCATTAGTTCAAGATGAGCCTCAGATGTGGATCACTCAAGAGGAGGTTCATGAGTGGAAGAGACTCCTCATGCAGCGCCAACCATCAGAGGGCGGAAGCGCACTACAGAAGCTGAGCGACTGGCTCAAGATGCAGAGAAGGTTGTAGGAGCACCTACATCACAGCGCAGATAGAGACAGTCACCTGACTGGTATACTGGATACATGGCTCTTATGAGTAAGTGTATCGTGACAGAGCCATCCTCTTTCGAGGAAGCTGTGGAGGACCCCGCATGGGTAGATGCCATGGTGGAAGAGTATGATTCGATTGTCAGAAACAGTGCATGGGAGATTGTCCCAAGGCCGGAGGGGAAACCAGTGGTGGGTTCGAGATGGATCTACAAAGTGAAGCAGGCGGCTGACGGGAGTGTGGAGAAGTAAAAGGCAAGATTTGTTGCGCGAGGCTTCTCACAGATATAGGGGATTGATTATGAGGAGACCTTTGCACCTGTCCCAAGGTATTCTTCCATACGAACGATCCTAGCTCTCTCAGCGCAGATGGGGTGGCACATTCATCAAATGGATGTGAAGACTGTGTTCCTCAACGGAGTCATTGAGGAGGAGGTGTACATAGAGCAGCCCGAAGGTTTCGAGATCTTCAACAGCGAGTCGCATGTGTGCAGGCTCAAGAGAGCGTTGTATGGGTTGAAACAAGCACCTTGTGCCGTACACACAGATAGACACTATTTCACCACTTGGATTCTCCAAGAGTGAGGCGGATCCGAACTTGCACTCAGATTGTGGTTGAGGGTAAGCTGATCATTGTTCTTTGGTGTAGAGATGATTTGATTTTGGACAGTGATGAGTTGCTGATACTCTCATGCAAGGAGGATCTTGCAAAAAGAGTTTGAGATGAAGGACTGGGCCTCCTTCATCATTTCCCGGGATTGGAAATTCGGCAAAATACAGTTGGATGGACCATTTGGTTTCTCGTGTAAGTATGCTCCGGGAGATACCGGCGGGTTCAACATGCATGGCTGCAAGCCTGTTGATACTCCTCTTCCTGGTGGTTTGAGGAAGGAGGATGCTACTTCAACGGAGGTAGTGGATGCCACTGTTTATCGACAGTTGGTGGGGTCGCTTATGTATCTGGTCAATACACGACCCGATATATGCTATGCAGTTAACCAGCTTTCACAAGCTATGGTTAAGCCTACCAAGCTCTTTTGGAAGGCGGGGAAGCATGTATTGAGATATCTCAAAGGCACATCGGGATATGGATTGTGGTACATATAGTTGGATGAGGTGAAGCTATGTGGCTTCACGGATGCAGATTGGGCAGGGAGCCCAACGGACAGAAAGAGCACATCTGGAGGGATTTTCAGTATCGGGTCGACAACAGTTTCTTGGTACAGCAGGAAGCAGAGATCCATGGCACTCAGTTCAGCAGAGGCCGAGTATATGGCAACGAGTTTGGCTGCATGCGAGGCTATATGGATGAGGAAGATCCTGGTCGGGTTGTTCGGTTCACACTTAGAGCCTACTGTGATTTATTGTGATAATCAGAGTTGCATCAAACTCTTAGTTAATCCAGTATTTCATGATATATCTAAACACATTGACATCTGGTATCATCATATCAGAGATTGTGTGCAGCGAAAGATCATGTTACTTTCATACATTCCCACGGAGGTTCAGGATTCTGATATCTTGACGAAGGCGCTCACCAGGAGAAAATTCGAATACCACAGGGGCAGGATAGGGGTTGCAGATAATCCATATCTTGTTGAGAGGGAGTGTTGAGATTGCAACAAGATGATGAGCTTAGTGAAAAGGAGTCGCCTTCACTAAGTGGGCCCGCAGGCTATTTTTGGCGCAAAGTCTATTTTTAGACTATGTCTATTTTTAGACATATGGATCATGTTCTATGAGTTGCAGGATGCTATTTGTGGATGGTTGGTCAAGTTGGAAAAAATAGATGGACTTATATTTTTAGACATACTGGGCGGAATCTATTTTTAGATTGCCAGTTTAAAAATAGATATGTCGAATATTATTAGCTCTTAATAATATTTGGACTCTAAACATTATCTTATCCTCTTGGAGCACTTCAGTTAAGTGCACAGATGTGGCACATGCAGCTGACAGAAGGAATTACGCTATTCCCGAGGGTTTAGTGGAGCTATTGCATGGAGACTTCAGTTAGAACTCAGGTGACAGAGTTTGGTGGAGTTGATTGAGGAGTTAATGGAGTTGTGTTCAGTTTAACTCAGTTAAACATAGTTGAGCTAGTTGTATCTAGTCTAACTGATTGATACACTAGTGAGAGTGGTTTGAATTAATTATTAATTAATTCACTAATTATAAACTCATTAATCAACTAAAGAATACATCAGTTAACTTCAGTGCATGGACAGTTTCAGTGGAGACCAATGAAGAGGTAGGTGAAAGAGCAGTGTGACTATCAGTTGTGACTACATCAAAAGATGAGTTGCACCACACATTGATGGAGGATATGGACAGAATTGCCAGCGATGCCTGTGGGGTAGGACCCTAACCCATTGTTTCTCATTATTCATCTTGGATCGTTAAAAGCAGGCAAAGCATCAGTGTGGATCAGATTGGAGCATGTGTTTCACAGATCCGAGCTTGTGTAGTGTGTAACAATTGAGATTTCAATGAGAGATTGGGGAGGAGTTTATAATGATTGTTACATGATCTCTATCATAATAATATACATAGTTAGGGTATTCTGCCTTTAAGATTTCCCAACACTGTGGTTTATATGTGTGATTAAGTTCGAATGTTTAATGTGCGCATGCAATTGTTTATATTTCCGCAATTAATGATCAATGGTAGAAGAGGTTATGTATTATGCATGAAGCTCAAATAGTGTATGATCAGGATAATCTCGGTGAATAATTTAACAGTTATTCAAATTTCTACAATCGCTGAAATCATTTTCCGCTTTATAACTCTGCCAATGCAGTGGGCCCCATCCTCCTTGCCACATCGTTCTCCGACAATGCAAATCTCACTTCGCATATGTTAATGGTTAAACCCCCGCGATTATAAAAAAAAATTAAAACTTCCAATCTGTGGGCTGTGGTCGGGTCCTACCTTCCTCCATGTCACTCTGCCCTCCCCGCACTTTTCACTTCGCATCCCTTATAGTTTAACTTTCTGCTAAAGTTAAGACTTGCGATCTACGGGTGGTAGTCGGGTCCCACCTCTCCTCCACATCACCTCCTTTCTCCCCGCGCTTCACACTTCGCAAGATTTAGTGTTTACCTAACTCACCTATGGCTAAAATTTAAAATGTGTTATCTGTGGGCTATGGTCCAATCCCACCTCTCCTCCACGTCGCCTCCTTTCTCCCCTGCGCTTTGCACTTCGCATCCCTTAGAATTTACCTTCGCCACTAAAAGTTAAGACTTGCGATCTGTGGGCTGTGTTCCAGTCCCACCTCACTTGCCACATCGCCTTCGCACTTCGCAACACATCATTGAAACCATTTATTATAACTTAAACTCTAAAATGTGTGAAATGTGATGCTGTCATGGATGTTATGCGGCTTCAGAACTACAATTTAAACATTTTCAAGTTCGGGAAAATGATTTTTTGCACTTTTTTATTTGAAAAAGGGTTTAAGCATGGCAAGAAGGTCGAGTCGGGAAGCAAAAGGCGTTGTACCAAAATTGTGTGTTATAACGGCATAAAGGACTTATTATGGAAATAAGCCCCTATAAGGTGTGCCATCACGGGAGGTCAAGTCGGGAAAAGGAAGTTCAGGCAGAACTATTTTGCAGAATAAAAAAAGCAGTAGAATGCATCAGCACCGACACCAATCAATGAAAAGTGGCCAACACTGCACCAGATTAATTTCTAGATGCCAATTTTCTGCAAAACAAAGCCAGATGTGAGAGCCTCCATTGGTTTCCTCTTATAAACCATCACAACCACCTCCAAATATTACTGTTTAATCTTCCAAGGAGCCATTGAAGCATTTGGATCCACGAAGAGTTGCCCAAAATTAATTCCATAGGCAGTGTTGTTGTCAGAGATTTCTGATCAGGCTTTGCATGGCCACACTTGTCCATTTTTCGGTTAAATTGTAATCAATGAAAGGTTGACGAGTAAGATAAGGAAACCGACTTAGTTTTATATAAATATTGCTTGAATTTTCATTATGAAGGGTTGGAAAGTTGGATATTGTTAGCCCCTACATTGTAAGAACTACTATATTGGAGCACTATAATTTTGGAGTTGGACATCAATAATCAAAGACCGTTTACATGATTCTTGAGTTGTGTCGAAATGGTGATGTGCTACTTCTCTATTTAAATGTTTTCATTGTTTTCATTGTTTAGATTAATATTTGTTGTCGGAGCACCCTAATTCGGTCTGCATTTATAATCTGAATGTTTTATGTTAAATTCTGATTAAATCATTCTTAATTTCTCTTTAGTCACTACTGAATATCAGTCTTTCTTTCACCTCATAATTCATACAGCTCTTAAGATCCATTTAGTACAGTTAGCTTGCCCTGTGATGCTCTTGAATTTTGATGTGTGATTCCAGATTTTTGACTCCATAGCTCAATGGATTATTCCTTGTAGTCCTATCTATACAACCACACCATCAATCAAACAAACAAGCCCCATCACTGTAACTAGCCTAATATCAGCACTATAATCATCAAGTTAAATCATAAAAAAAGAGAGAGCCCTCTCTGAGTCTAGGAGGGCTAGGTCCTGGACTCCAAAGTGGTTTGATGTTTTCCTCTATCGTTTGTTCTTGCCAATCTCACAAATTACGGAGTGACAACAACACACATTTTGTAATTATAAATATCCTTAATTATACATTCCTTAATTTTAAATTTCCAATAAAATTGATAAATAAATTTAACTAAACAATATTATATTACCCACTTTCCTCCCATATGCAAATAAAATAAAACGGACACTCTGACCTAAGTACAATCACTTACATAAGCATTGTAATCAAAAGGAAAATAAAAGGTTGGGCCACTATAAAAGAATGCTAATGCTACTATGTTGTATCAATTTGAATTTTGATAAATGCATTGACAAAGGCATGTATTGTTGATTAATTCTATATTGACAGATTTGCTCAAAGAAATGGTTCCTCACAATAAAGAATGAGTTAGAAATAAGGATCCCAATTTACATAATATATATTATGCTGAAATAATATTAGGGTATATAAGGGTGTAATGCAAATATATAAATTATATATTATATTGTAATTTTTATAAAATATGATTATAATATTATAGATTTTTTCATCATATGATTATTAAGATATTTTTATGTAATATATATATATATATATATATATATATATATATATATATATATGTGAAAATTTGGTTAGGAAATCCGAGAGATATTTTTTCATATTTGTGAATGGTATTTTTAGTAAATTTATTGGTGTCCACTAACCATCAATTCAAGAAGACTCAAATTGGGGTCCAATCAACATAGAGTTAGCCAGACGCTCTTGAAAACATTGATAAGAACCAATTATATTAGCCTCTTAAATTTCATGTGTGACAATAAATAGTTTTGATTGTACATATTTTTCCTTTATACAGAAGGCACCTTAGGGATTCATTCTATTAGTTTCTCATGTCCCAAGGACGTGGGGATGGATTAAGACATCTTCATAGGATAGTGAAACTTTTAAGCCCTTTCCCTCTAAAATCAAAAACACCCTAAGGACATCCCATATGTCTTTGGACAAATCAGATACTATGAGTGCTCCCAAGCATGATGGCATCAAAATGAATTACCAATATGAATGTCATTTTTTCTGAAATGAGTCTTTTTTCATTGTATTGAGTTTATTTTCTTCTTATGGGCATGTCATATTAAAATTTTGGGTGTCGACGTTTTGAACCAACAAGTGTGGTTCATCTTGAGGACGAATAAATGATGAAATATCATCATGTCAGGGGAATAAATAGGGAAAATCCCTAAACATTATCAGTCAAATAACCCATAAACACCATTGTTAAGGGTGCTCTTGACCATGAGAGGCCCTAAGAACTTGCAAGTTAATCACATGAATACTTATTTTTCATAGACCTTCCTATTTATAGATAGATATGCCTTCACAATCTAATCTATATATTTTTTATAATGCCTCCAAATTGACATGAAGCAAAGGAACTTTCTTTATATAAAGTGTTAATTAACCATTTTTTTCAATAAAACATTTCAATTGAGTGCATATTAATAAATTTGTCACAACTTAAACCTACATCTTCATGTTGTCTCCATTAACTACAATATGTTTGAATTTGTAGTATTTGCAATTGAATACAATGAGTAATAATTATGAAAACAACAATAATTCACTAGATTCTTCGTCTCGGGAAAATATAATGTTACTCTATATATTTCTCACAATGTTGACATGCATTATAGAAAATATATGAGAGATTTTGTTGTACATGTAGGAATTTTCTACAAACCATTATGAGGGAGATGTGTGGTTCCTTTTGTCCTCAACGTGGAGTTGATATATTAAATCTAAAAAATATTATAACAAAAAAAAACATTTCAATGACATAAACAAAATATTTCAATGTCAACATTATATGCGAAAATGATGATGAAATTAACACATAACACCTAAAAAAATATTTAAAAAACGAAGTCAATGTGAGCTATAAATAAAATATTTTAATATTGACATTATATATGATAATGATGATGATACCATTTTACCTATTAACATATGGCCATTTGATGAATATCACAACTACAAAACCCTAATATTTAATCATCTCATTCCAATGACTCGGTCAAGTCCCTATGCATGGAAAGAATTATAGGAGGGAGTAGCACTGCCTCCTATAGCAACATCATAGCTAGCGACTAATGCTCTAGTTAACCAACAAATCATTCAAGACAAGACATATCTTAGGCACATGCAATGATGAAATATGGTGACACAAGCTAAGAGAATGTGATTCCAAACAATGCTCAAGACAAATGTTGAACCCCAAGCAGTTGCCTCCCAAAGGTGGTTATCAACACAAATTTTGAGGCTTGATCCACTCATATTGGAGAATACATTCAATACATGATAAATCATTCCCTCATCGGCCAATTTTTTAGGCTTCGACCCTAAAAAAAATCCCTATCCTTTTGGATTCGGTAGAAATGGAAACCTAAGGCCCTGATTAATCTTGATTTTGGTTCCTAGGGATTTTTTTAGAGTCATATTTCTTAGCACAATAGATAGGATGTAATATTTTAAAATGGTCCTTTTTTTAACTCGGTTAGGCTACACTTATGATTTTGAATATATCATTTCATATAAGAGAAGGAGGAATTCACTGCTACTTCAATTTAGATTTTTATGCATTCCTTTCCCAATGAATTATTGGATGAAGAAATATTTGCAGGTATTGACAATGCCCTAGAAGGTTTCATTAAGATATTTTAGGCCATGAGACGAGCTAGATATATCCACTACACTTGCATTTGTTTCTACATGAATATCTCTATACCCTTTTCAAAGTCAATTGATATTCACTACAATGATAATATTTGGAAGAAAAACTTATATTATGACCATATCCCCTACAAATGTCATTGCATCCATGAATGTAGGAAGCTATAAAATAATTTCCCTCTACTTGTCTTAGTTGTTGTCCTTGATTAGTTGACAAGAAAAGACCTTAAAGGATTCTCCAAACCTATTAATTGTCATAGAAACTCCACCACCCCCTACCCTCAGCCTTCACTTAGACACTATGGCAAGCTCCGTAAAACTAGCATTAGCTTCGACCCTTTATCTAATCTTGACCCTACATCCAATCCTTTTGACTTTGACAAGCCCAATTTGAATAACCCCAAGGTGTTAAGGAAAAAAAAATGCCAATCCCTATATCCCTAAAGATTTCTTGGAACTAGTCCTTCAAGAAATTATCATGGCAAAGAAAGTAATGCAAGGGATTGAAATTTTTTTAAATATCTCATCTCTATTCTATAACACTGAGCCAAAATATTGAGCAAAAAAATTCTTAAATCTTGCCTTCAAGCACAAAAAGAATCCTTGGAAACCTCTAGCTCTAGCTCACTGTTGTGCTATACAACACCTCTCATTTATTTTAATAAATGGGGACCCTTTAGAAATAAATAGGAAATTTATTTTTATCTTTAAAAACAAAAACTTAGGAAATAAATTTTTTCTTTGAGCTTTTTGATTTATTCCTTACAGCGCATCGCAAACCACATAGCTTACAAAACAAACAAACAAAACTTAAAATCCGTTAAGTCATGCAAGCTGCGAAACGTGCTAAGCCTTTTTTCTGAAGTTATGTTTTAAACTTGCAAACACTCCAATCACTGTTATATTTTCAATATCACATCGCACCTCATTTAAAAAATGATCAACTTATAAAGAAACTCGATATAAGTTTCGATTACACGGACACTACGAGCCAACAAAGAAATACACATAAAGCTCTAAAGTCCTATAAAGTGCGGCCACTTGACCTCTTGAATGCACAATTCATATTTCGCACAACTTAACAAAAAGAAAATTCATTATCGCATAAGAGTTGCGATGTGCGGATTGCGCAGATCACATTTTGCAGAATTTATGGGTAAACATCACAAGTGGTAAAAGTGATATGATGCGATATGCGAATGAATGGCATTTAATTACTCAAGCATGTGAAATGACTTATGTCGAATCAAACCAAATTTCGAGATCTAACGACTTAAGTTGATTGATAGCTATTTCGTGCGAAGGTGTAAGAGATTTCATTTTGAAATTATTATCGATGATTAATAGCATATTTAATAAATTCATATCTATTCGTGAATGTTTGATATAAACGACGGATTTCTCTCTTTGTTCTCCATACTTGAAATGTTCGCTCTGTTTACATGAAATCAGGAAACCTCTTAACAGAGTGAAGAAGATTGAAATGAGAAAGAAAGGCAAAGATATTTCTCAAACACCGTCTACTTAAGATTCAGACATGTCTCCCTTATTTTCAAACACCACCTACAACAAGGATTGCGTAAGTTCGTCATGGGAGGCAATGTATAAGCTTTTTGAAGATGAAAATACAAGGGTAATAACCAAAGTCGCTACAACAGGCACGACTTCTACTTCAGACGCAACTTACTTCGATGTTGCATGTTCATTTGTCCACAAGGTAGCCACAAGACCAAAAATTCTCCCTTACACAGACATGGTTAAGTGGGTAACTGACCACTTAAGCATAGATGATAGAAAATTCAAGGATTCAAAGGGAGAAAACATAGGGTCTTTTAGGGAAAAATATTTACAAGAAATGTACCATCTACCCTCCCCGCAGCAGAAATATGACAAGGCTTTTCTACAAAGTTTTAGAGCAGAGCATCCAGACCTCATGAAGGTCATCAAAGAATGGAAGGAATACCAAGGATAGTTGAAGCGAGATAAACTCGATACGTACCCAATTTTCCAAATTCCTTTCCCTTATTGTTATGTTTCCAGTATGTTGTGTAGATTGTTTTCAAAACCTGATACCACGAGGTTTTCAGTATATTGGGTTCCATTAATTGACGCAATCGTCAATTCCTTAATCCTGAATTAGGCAAATATCCTATCTGATAGTTTAGCCAAACTTGTCACAGAATATAGGAATAAAAGGAGTGTTTCATCTAGAGAAATACCTCCCTTTTATATGTCTGCCTATGTTATGGACACAATCTGTTTTTCTTCTAGCTTTCTTGCCATGGGATGGAAATGGACTACCTAAGACCCTACCCCAATCCACATCTACCACAGAGCCCTTTGGGATTCGGACTTCCATCTGCATTTTTATAAAATTTTCCATGGATTCATGTTGCCTATGCATCAGATGATATTCAATAAGAAAGCCCCTAGGGTTTACGAAGAGGCTAGTGCAGATATTATTTATGTGGCTAGATGGTTTGCAGAGGAGAATTTTACATATGTAAGAGTATTTGGGAGTTATGCTTCTCCCCATGTCCTACCATATTATGTTCCTGATAAGTTGCTTGCAAGAGAGATAGCCTACCAACTTTTTAATGGTATTACTAAACAACTGAAAGAAGTTAAGAAGTTTGTTTGGCCTAATTTCCCTTTACAGTGCAGAAATTTTGCACTTTTTTTGCCATACCTATAAAGAGGTTTCGAAGATTAATCTATTGATTTTGGCGGTAATGCCAAAGAGGATGTATGATCCAAATGATGTAATTAAAAATTACATCACAAAGCTCAAAATGAAGCCTTTTTTAAAGGAAATAGATGGATTTGATGTTCTCTTCCAAGGCATGGAAAAGTTTTCAGATATAATTAAATTTGCAACCAATCAACTTAGCCAAGATGATTTGGAAGCCTTCCAAATATACAGAAATAAGAGACTGGAGAGATTTCCTCTAAATTTTTTAACTATTGAATATGTCAACAGGCCTACTCCAAGTATCAGTTTGGATAATGAAACAAAAGACATGTCTGAGGATGAATCGGGTCAATCAGAGCATCAATCTCACAATTTGCATCATTCTGAAAACGAATCTAAATATAGAAAGGATAGCCCAGAAAAGATAATTTATCAAGTAATCCAAGAGATGGAGATGCAAGGAAAAAGAGAAGGTAATGGAACAGAGTCAAATTCTCAAGAAGTTCAGCACATTCATGAAACACTTGATCAGTCAGAAAATTCCCAAACGAAGAATTTGAGTAGTGAATGGGATGTGTTTTTTGAAGCAATTAAAACGCCTAAAGCCAATCCCAATTCTGATCAATTAACTATTTTTCAGACACCTGAACATTCCCAGAAGATAGTGGAAACTATTAATCCTTACAACAAGTTCTAGAGACTCATGATCGAGAGCTCATACCGGCCTACCCTACAGAACAAATAGTTTTACAAGTTGAGGAAATTTTGTCGCTGGATATCTTCTATAGTCCTAGTTATAAGGTTGTAGTCAAAAGAAATAAAAGGAGAAGAACTGATGAAATAGTCTCAAACGTCACAGGTGAATCTGTTGATGTTTTATGGAAGGACTCTTTGTCTGATCCTACTGAACATTTAACTAAATTATCACAGTATGCAGGGGCATATGCTACTGCCATTGTTGATAAAGCTACTAAGGTTAAAATGTTGTTGAAGCAGAAGGAAGACAGAATACAAGAACTAGAGAGACTACTAGATCAAGAAAGATCTAATTCCAACGAGAAAATGAAATCAAAGATGGCCCAATTTGAGAAGGATTTTGAAAAGCTTAAATTAAAACATCAAGCAGAAATCACTGAGAAACAAACACAACTGGAAGCAGCAACTAACAAATTACAAATCCAACTGCAATTAGAGCAATTCATCAAAGAAGAATTGGATTTAAATTATAAGTTAAAGCAAAAACAGAAATTATTTTGCGAACAAGCTTCTATTATTGACTCTTATTGTGACTCAAAAGAAATACTGATCTAGCAAGTAGCTATCCAGAAACTTGAATGTGAGAAACTCGAGAAGAAAATCAGAAAACACATTCAATGGCAAGCATCAAACGTAGGAAAGGAAGCTAATCTACCCCAGGTAGATAAGTTTCATAAGGAGATCCTATTCCAGGATCAGGAAGCACAAATAAAGCAGGCAGAGAAAGCAACAGTGAAAGCCTCAAGATTATCAAAAGAAATTATGTAATTTGTATGTGAATAGCCAGTGAAAGAAAAACTTATCAAAGAGTACACGCCTGAAGTGTTCTCAGAAGTAAAATAGCTAGAATCATAGTGGCAGCAAAAGACAGAAACACAGGATGAAATAATTAAAAAGATAAATAACTTTGATCAAGAAAATTATTGGAATTTTATGATCAAACCTTATCATCAATATCAGATCCTGCAGTCTTTAACAAATTCAACAAGAAGATTGCAGCCAGTACTTTTAAACGAAGTATTCAAGGGATAGGTCATATCGAGGATTTCCCAGCCAGCTCAGCTCAAGCCCATGCTTGATATTTGTCAACTTCGTGACCAAATCCAAAAGAAAGGGTGGAATTCATAAATCAATATTGTTACTTTATTTTTCCTAGGTTGTAGTTTAAGTTATTCTTACGAGGATGGTTGTTTGAAACCTCCTCTATGTTTTTGTAGTAATCTATTTTAGAACATAGTAAGTTTAGTATTTAAACCCCTCTTGTGCATTTAGAGAATGGTCCATAAATTTGTCAAAAATATTTGCAAAGAATGCACTATTGTAAGTTTGTCAATACTTTGATGAATTAATGGAACACATCTCTTATCTTTTGACAATTAAAGTTGTTTAACTGATGTTGCACTACTATACTATTTAAATTGCTTGAAATTGAAGAGCAAATCAATTACTGTCAGTTTACATGAGTAGAAATTCATACATATGGTACTTTTATTCACTTGTATTAAGTCTTGCTTTATAGATTGGCAGTCATCTTTTTGTTGGAAATGTTGTCATTGATGGCAAAGGAGATGGCAATGGAGGAGCACCTGAAACAGCAACAAGGAAAAGAGAGCATGAGACATGAAGCAGAGGCAGTTGTAGAAGGGTCATTTTGAGAGGTAGCAGAGGAAGCAAAAAGATCAATCTAAGAGTAGCATCAGAAAAGGAAAAGAGACAGCCTAGGCAGCAGATGAAACAAAAGGATTGGTTTCAGTATTATATGTATAGTATTCTATGTGAAAGAGCCGTGATATGCAACTATGTGTGCATTGATGACTTAATTGCATATGTGTATCCTTGTATTTTTCTGAGTGTATGAATTTGGGGTATGTATAATGCTTTCCCATACACAGTACTTAGAAGAAGGTTTTAGTTATAAACTCTGTTTTGCATAACCTGCGAAATGAGATCGAGGTTGAGGACTGTTTGGGGGTGTTGTAACAAAAAATTTGAATCTTTTTTTTGGGTATAAATCCCAAGGGTTAATAGAGATTCTATACATGTATATAATAAATATTTGAGTGCATAGTAGGGTTGAATATTTGATTGGAAGTGTGATTTTCGAAGCATCAATGCTCTCGAAGCAGAGAACTCAATTCAAACCCAGAAATTTCCATTCCACAGTTGAAGAACTGAGGAACTGTTTAGTTAACTGTGTGCAGGTGCGTTAGACGCACGTTATGAGAAATTTGGTGAAATCACGATTAGAGTAACCCATAAACGCAACAAATATTGAAGGTGAACGTAATTGAAGTAGTGAGGGCCAATGGATTCCCCGCTGGCTCGGTCAAAGGAACAGAACACTGGTACATAAGAATCGAACCTATGAAGGCATTTAAGTGAGGAATGAAACTGGATTGATTCCATTAAATAAGGTGACACAGGGTCAGGATAAAGGTTTAAAGTAGAACTGTGTGTCAAGGGGAGACGAATCGGAACCAAACGTTATAAAACAAGAGTCGAAAGGAACAGCAGAAGAAAAGAATTATGCATTTAGAACAGTAATGGTGTGGCGATCGCTTACTGTTGGAGGCAGAATGTGGAGCAGAACTTTGAAAAAGGTGGAGCCGTGAAGATCTGGGATTCGAAGGAAATGGAACTGCGATTGTGTGGAACAGGGAAAAATTAATATAGTGGCGGAAGAATCAGAATTAGAACTGTGCGACAGAGCAGTTTGACTATAAATGAAACGTTGTTAAAGAACACGATGGAACCCTGAAGGAAGGAACAGGACCTCGAACGCAACTAAATGGAACCACGAGGTGTGAACAGTGACAGTGGGTTTGGAACACCCGACGGTTTTCATCGCACCGCCTTTGTGTTGTAAGCGGTATTTCCAATTTGAACGCGATCAATGCCATAGGCTGACACGTGGCCTTAAGCAGTTTGGAGATACCACTCTAATCGCGAGTTAAAAGCCCATGAATCTAAGTCATGCAATATTTCATTGAGGACGTCGAATCATCTGAAGCAGTGCGACGTTTTGTCTGTCGTCGGATGAGATGGGTAGGTTAACACTGGGACCCAGCTCATCGTGTGAGGTTGGAGTGATAACCTCCAGACTGTGTGACTGCGCAACTACCGTTGGATAGTCGAAGGGTAGCGCGATAGACTTGTAGCCCTTGGATGAGGGAAATAGTTAATGTATCTATTTTGTGGTCCAATATTATTGTATTGTTCGCGATTGATTTGTTATCAAGTCGGGGCTATGTAATAATGAATGTATAGTGCGCGAAGGACCATACGATATAGTTGATTTATATCCGGATACTTTGGTATTAAATCAACTAATCTGAGCTAGGAGATGTGTTATATTTTGGGGTTTGTCCAAAGCCAAAGAAATGCGTGAAGAACCTTGGCTTATTGGAAATATGGGTGGTGATTCGATTTACTTTGGATTGGATCGTAATGTATTGTTCGCGATTGATTTGTTATCAAGCCGGGGCTATGTAATAATGAATTTATAGTGCGCGAAGGACCATACGATATAGTTGATTTATATCTGGATACTTTGGTATTAAATCAACTAATCTGATCTGGGAGATGTGTTATATTTTGGGGTTTGTCCAAAGCCAAAGAAACGCGTGAAGAACCTTGGCTTATTGGAAATCTGGGTGGTGATTCGATTTACTTTGGATTGGATCGTAATATGAGACCCAAGGCTTATCTAAATTCTTACAACATTTGATTGCGATATATGAATATAAAGTGGCCAATACATAATGTGATTTATTATAAAGGTCGAAGGTCAATATGGCTTGTGGTGCGGGCTTTAGACAAAAGGTGAATACTTATTCAAAGAGGCAATAGAAATGTCGACTATAGTTGAATTAAAAGGAACCCTTGGCTATGAGAATTATTTGGGTTATATAGTGAACACTGTATATGCGTTGAATGGATTTTAAAGTTATTGAAAAATTTGGATGAGTGTTTTAAATGTGCAATATAACATAAGAGTGAGGGTAGCTCGGACATCAAGGAGCTTCCGCAATGAAAATATTATGCCCAAATATAAAATTATTTGGCTTACAACAATGATTTTAACCTCTGATGGAGCAGCTTCAACATTGATTCAAATTGCCAGTGCAGAAATTAAAAAGCACTGAAATTGCCTAGATTGACAGTTGTATTGAGTACAAATTTGTTGTATCCATTTTATATGCACAGAGAGAGAGAGAGTATGGGGCTGACAGAGGTAAACAAAGATTGTGGGTTTGAAAGGTGTACATGCACAGGTGCACACAATTACAGTGAACAGAGTATGGAGAACAATTATCTAACAGCAGCAGAAAAGACAAAGCCAGCAAATCCAAAAGTGAGAAAATGGGCTGAGTAAAATTGTTTTTATGTAACTGAAAATATGAATGTTTTAATTGATTTATATTTTTGTGATGCATTGGCAAGTCTCCAGAAGAAAACAAAATTCCCACTGTAATATTAAAATTAATACATACAGCTATATTTTTCTGAGTGAGCTGGAAAAGAAATGAGAAGACGGAGAGCTAAGAGGTGTGGCTATTCATTTCGAATTCCCTGAGGAATACAGATAGTCATAAGAAAATATCTATAAATAATATCATCTTGATATGCATAAGAAGTTAGAGAGAGTGAGGTAAGAGAATGCATAAATGAAGCAGTGAGGCAGAGAAGAAGGAGGATCTGATAGAGAATCTGAGAAGATGCAGAGATGATACAGGGTAGATATGAGGACTGATGGACAGCAGAAAAGAAGGAACAGAACAAAGCTGATATCTAAGGTAAATTAGCAAGTGTTTTCTTTTGAAAGAGTAAGGAAGTTGGAGCTTCCCTATCAAGTTGTAGCTTGATAGATGTCAGTTGTAGCTGACTGAGGTAGGAGCCTCCTGTCGGTTGGTGCCTGCAGAAAATAGATGGGATTTGGTGCTTCCACATCAAGTTGTAGCTTGATAAAATGTCAGTTGTAGCTGACTGAGGTTGGAGCCTCTTCTAGGTAGGTGCCTGCAGAAAATTGAAGGGAGTTGGAGCTTACTTTCAAGTTGTAGCTTTCAAAATTGAGGTAGGAGCCTCCTGTGGGTTGAAGCCTACAGAAAATCAGTGGTGAGAGGGAGTTGGAGCTTGCCTTTGCATCACAACAATAATAAGATGTGGTTTTCTCCCTCTATGGGTTTCCACTTATATTTGGTGTCTTTGTGCATGATGTCTATGTGTTGATGTGGTTTATCTAATCTGCTTAATACTTGTTGCTTACATATTAAGACTATTGTTACATTAACAAATCTGCTTGATACTTGCTGCTCACAAATTAAGATTTCTCACATATTAAGTTGATCATGAAATGAAGGTGTAAATAAGTTTTAAGGGAAAAGTTTTAAAAAGTACATGTATGTGTTATTTGATTCACCCCCTCTCGGTTGCTTAAAGAATTTTAACGATTGTGAGTATCGACGGTTCCTTTGGTGTAAGATTAATAGCTTGAAGCAGATCTGGTTGAGTCATGAACTATCAAAATGTACCTATGCTAAATACAACAAACTTTCCTGAATGGAGAGATAAGGTTAAAATAGGTTTAATGGCTGATGAACCTGAGGTATGGAAGCTTTTTTGTGATGGTTACTGCACAGACTCCCCCACGGTGAAAGAACAACAGAGGGATGCCAAGGCAGAATGTGTGATATATAACAGTCTTCATAACAAGGACTTTGAGTTGATAATGGATTTAACCTCTGCAAAAGAAATCTGGGACAGATTGCATTTCATGCATGGAATAGACGGTGAGGATTGCATTGTCAAGAAGGAGAAGAAAATTGAGAAGAAGAAAACTTCAGGTCAAAAGGAAAATATTCAATCAAATGAGGGACCTACTAGTGTGAATGGTAGTAAGAACCATGAAGAAATTGTAGCTAAGGAAAAAGCCAAACTTGACACAGCCTTGACTAAAATAGAAAAATTGAATAATGAAAACAAAGACCTGAAGACTTTGGTGCAAATATGTGATGAGAAATAATATGAAAATAGGAAAGAAATTATTGGCCTGAAGACACAGCTTGAAGAAGCAAAGAAAGTAGAAGACACTCTGTTGCAACAAATGAGAGAGAAAAGTCTGGAATGTGAAAAATTGGAAGAAGAAGTAGTGTGCCTAAGAAATAAATTAGAAAAAGACCAAAGAGAATCATTAATGAATACTCTTCTAATGAGAAGCTCTAAAGAGTTGGACAAGATTCTAAATGCTCAAAGGTCTCCTCTCATAAAGGTTGGGATAGGATATGAAAGACTTCGGTAAGTCAGTGAGAATAACGGGGAAGAAAATCATCTTTATAAAAGCTACAAAGGGAAATGAAGCTACTCAGAAAATTCCTACAGAAGAAGCAGCCAGCAAGAACATGAGGTGTAAAGAAACTAATAGAATCAAGCAGCAACATGAAAGAATAGAGAATGAGAGGATGAAACAATCAGCTACTAAAGGCTCACATACTCCTAAGGATGAATTGAATAAGTTTGGAAGATGTCAAAGAAGGTTCTTTCCTCCTATGGGAAGTATCACCTGTTTCTCTTTCCACACACCAGGACATGATGCAGCACATTGTAAGAGAAAGAGAATCAATGTTAACCAGAAAAAGATGTTGCAAATGAGAATAATACCTCAAGCAAGCAAAGGGAAAAGACAATCTTTCACCAGGTACACAAATCATTTCCATGGCTATTGTTATGCATGCAATAATTTTGGACATAAATTTGTTGATTGTAAATTGTATTCAAAAAGGGGAATAAAATATTATACATCAGCTCAAACATACCTTGGACAAGTAAGATGTTATGTATGCCTCAAGCTTGGTCACAAAGCAAGAGACTGTAATCTTCCATATACATTAAAGAACTGTAGACAGATGATGGGATCAAAACAGATCAATAAAAACTATGAATCTAAAAGAAGAGCAGACATTATGATGAACCCCAATAAAGTATGGAAGGAAAAGAGAAAGGGGGAGCCTATTATCTCAATAACATAATGAAAACATCATAATCTCAAGGGGATCTACTCTAGAAAACAAAGCAAATATCCAAACAGTGATAAATATGAAGCAACATCCCAGGGGGAGAGCAGTTTATAAATAGTCCCCTCAAAAGTAGTCTAAGAAGAGCTCCTTGGAATGAGGACAACTATAAGATCAAGAATGCACAGGACAATTTTCTCCAACAGAGAAATATAGAGGAAGAAGAACACTTGAAGCACAAAATAGCCAACAGGTTGATGGAAGGAGAGAAAGCAGCAAGAAGCCTTGGGAGTAGAGAGAACATCAGCCATGAACATGTAAGCTAAGGAAAAATCAGCACATTAAGTGATGATCAAATTGTGCATCATACTGCTAGAATTAACAAATGAATCACATTAAGAACGATTAGTAAGAGAAGTGCCTACCATCATTATGTCATGACATCATTCATCTATGAAAATTCCCCTTGGAGGTAGGCAGTTAAGAGAGTGACAATTCTCTGAGTGATCAGCCCATGAAGATTCATAGTAAAGAAGTTTAAGATGTCTTTCCGAAGATCTTTATATTAGAACAGTTGAATTGATTATAAAGCAGCAATGATTATGGAACAGTCCTAGAAAGGAACATGCAATGGCTTTCCTTTGAACAAAATGACAGAATAAGAAAATGGTTAATATGTCAAGATCAAATTCAGGATATTGATGACTGTTGGTGTGAACAGTGGAAAGCTCTATAGTAGAATTTATGAAGGATGTCTTAGTTATGGGTTAATATGCAAGCAGAATTGAAATCTCTACATGGTTTATCAAAGTAGTATCAATTGGAATTTAGGTACAAGCAGCATGCCTATCAGCAGAATATCAAGTGTTATTATGGAGTAGCAGCAGTATGGTACAAGTCCTCAGGATCAAAGTATTATGGAAAAATTTCATCAAGGTGAAATTCCCAGAGTTATCTGCATTCAACATGAAAAGGTCAATAATAGAGCTAAAGGATCAATACTCTATTTACAATTGAAACATTATATTAAACATTGAAGAAGTCTCTATTTCTATATATATAATTGCATGCCTTCCTGAAGTCAATACATATATCTTCAAGGCCTCTTTCTGAAGATTGTTCATAAACTGGGTGAAGTTTGTTAGCTAAGATATAAATTAAACAACTTGAAGATGTTTTTGCTAGAAATAATCATGACATAATAGTTAAAATATCTAAATAATGAAGGAATAGTTGTGATTACCATTTAAGCTCAAAAGTCTTTTATTAGTTCATCCAAGCATACTTCAGCAAAAAGGAATTGTTGGTATTTCACCATTTAAAGAAAGAGTGATCATTGACATACACACCCCTTATGTCATAAATAAATTGCATCGTTGATAAGTGATATTGACTAATACACCGAATGTATCTAGTCTCAAGGGTTTGTTTTGAAAATACATTGAACAAGAAGGAAAGTTATTTGGTCTTTCATATTGAAAGATATTGCCTATTCTCACAATAAACTGTAGGCTCTGGTTTGATTCATTGATTCACTTCAGCAACAAGGATTATTCAATCATTAAGTGTAATATCATCACCAACAAGCAAGAAAGGTGTACCAGAGCAATAAAAGATATATTGGCTTCATCACAATTGAATAGATGTGTACTGTAGATGTGCTTTGCAGAAAAATATTTACTACATCTTCAACCTTCCTCAATAGATATGCATCATAGATGAAGATTATAATATAGACATAAGTATAGCTGAAGCAAGCTTGATATGTCACATGGAACATTCACGATCTTTAAGCTTGGATACAACTATGCATCTCTGATTATACAAGTCTGATTATATATGGTTGTCATCACCTACACTACATACAAGTGCAAGGAGTCTATGCTTTGGGATTATATCAACTTGCAGTGTACATTCAAGATCAATAATCTTCAAAAGTGTTCTCTCAACAACTCTTTTACACCAGTTTGGAGTAGCAGGGTACAAAGTCAGAAGAAGAAGGCCTAATCACATCTCAAAGAGAGGAAATGCAGAGATAGAATCTACACTGAGAGATGTGCAACCCTTTTCCATTGATTTCAAAGGGGGAGGAAAAGCAGATAGGAAGAGGAAGCATTGGATTATTGGTGGATGTGTTTCCATCAATGCCAAAGGGGGAGACTATTGGAAATGTTGTCATTGATGGCAAAGGAGATGGCAATGGAGGAGCATCTGAAACAACAACAAGGAAAAGAGAGCATGAGACATGAAGCAGAGGTAGTTGTAGAAGGGTCATTTTGAGAGGCAGCAGAGGCAGCAAAAATATCAATCTAAGAGTAGCATCAAACAAGGAAAAGAGATAGCCTAGGCAGCAGATGAAACAAAAGGATTGGTTTCAGTATTATATGTATAATATTCTATGTGAAAGAGCTGTGATATGCAACTATCTGTGCATTGATGACTTAATTGCATATGTCTATCCTTCTATTTTTCTGAGTTTATGAATTTGGGGTATGTATAATGTTGTCCCATACACAGTACTTAGAAGAAGGGTTTAGTTATAAACTCTGTTGTGCATAACCTGCGAAATGAGAGTGAGGTTGAGGACTATTTGGGGGTGCTGTAACAAAAAATTTGAATCTTTTTTTCGGGTAGAAATCCCAAGGGTTAATAGAGATTCTATACATGTATATAAGAAATATTTGAGTGCATATTAGGGTTGAATATTTGATTGGAAGTGTGAGTTTCGAAGCATCGATTCTCTCAAAGAAGAGAACTCAATTCAAACCCAGAAATTTCCATTCCATAGTTGAAGAACCGAGGAACTGTTTAGTTAACTGTGTGCAGGTACGTTAGACGCACGTTATGAGAAATTTGGTGAAATCATGGTTAGAGTAATCCATAAACGCAGCAAATATTGAAGGTGAATGTAATTGAAGTAGTGAGGGCCAATGGATTCCCCACTGGCTCGGTCGAAGGAACAGAACACTGGTACGTAAGAATCGAACCTATGAAAGCATTTAAGTGAGGAATGAATCTGGAGCGATTCCATTAAATAAGGTGACACAGGGTTAGGATAAAGGTTTAAAGCAGAACTGTGTGTCAAGGGGAGATGAACCGGAACCAAACGTTATAAAACAAAAGGAGTCGAAAGGAACAACAGAAGAAAAGAATTGTGCATTTAGAACAGTAATCGTGCGGCGATGGCTTACTGTTGGAGGCAGAATGTGGAGCATAACTTTGAAAAAGGTGGAGCCGCGAAGATGGGATTCAGAGGAAACGGAACTGCGATTGTGTGGAATAGGGAACAATTAATATAGTGGCAGAAGCATCAGAATTAGAACTGTGCGACGAAGCGGTTTGACTATAAATGAAACATTGTTAAAGATCACGACGGAACCCTGAACGAAGGAACGAAACCTCAAACACAACTGAACAGAACCACGAGGTGTGAACAGTGACAGTGGGTTTGGAACACCCGACGATTTTCATCGTACCGCCTTTATACTGTAAGCGGTAATTCCAATTCGAACACGATCAATGCCATAGGCTGACACGTGGCCTTAAGTGGTTTGGAGATACCACTCTGATCGCGATTTAAAATCCTATGCATCTAATTCACGCGAGATTTGATTGAGGACGTCGGATCATCTGAAGTAGTGCGACGTGATGTTCGCCGTCGGATGAGATGGGTAGGTTAACACTGTGACCCATCTCATCGTGTGAGGTTGGAGTGATAACCTCCAGACTGTGTGACCGCGCGACTACTGTTGGATAGTCAAAGGGTAGCGTGATAGACTTGTAGCCCTTGGATGAGGGCGATAGTTAATGTATCTATGATGTGGTCCAATATTATTGTATTGTTCGCGATTGATTTGTTATCAAGCCGGGGCTATGTAATAATTAATGTATAGTGCGCGAAGGACCATACGATATAGTTGATTTATATTCAGATACCTTGGTATTAAATCAACTAATCTGAGCTGGGAGATGTGTTATATTTCGGGGTTTGTTCAAAGCCAAAGAAACGCGTGAAGAACCTTGGCTTATTGGAAATCCGAGTGGTGATTCTATTTACTTTGGATTGGATCGTAACATAAGACCCAAGGCTTATCTAAAGTCTTACAACATTTGATTGCGATATATGAATATAAAGTGGCCAATACATAATGCGATTTATTATAAAGGTCGGAGGTCAATATGGCTTGTGGTGCAGGCTTTAGACAAAAGGTGAATACTTATTCGAAGAGGCAATAGAAAGGTCGACTATATTTGAATTAAAAGGAACCCTTGGCTATGATAATTATTTGGGTTATATAGTGAACACTGTATATGCGCTGAATGGATTTTAAAGTTATTGAAAAATTTGGATGAGTGTTTTAAATGTGCAATATAACAGAAAAGTGAGGGTAGCCCGGACATCAAGGAGCTTCCGCAATGAGACTATTCTGCCGAGATATAAAATTATTTGGTTTACAACAATGATTTCAACCTCCGATGGAGCAGCTTCAACATTGATTCAAATTGCCAGTGCAAAAATTAAAAAGTTTTGAAATTACCTAGATCGACAGTTGTATTGAGTACAAATTTGTTGTATCCATTTTATATGCACAGAGAGAGAGAAAGTATGGGGCGGACAGAGGTAAACAGAGATTGTAGGTTTGACAGGTGTACAAGCACAGGTGCACACAATTACAGTGAATAGAGTATGCAGAACAATTATCTAACAGTAGCAGAAAATACAAAGCCAGCAAATCCAAAAGCCAGAAAATGGGCTGAGTAAAATTGTTTTTATGTAACCGAAAATATGAATGTTTTAATTGATTTATATTGTTGTGATGCATTGGCAAGTCTCCGGAAGAAAACAAAATTCCCACTGTAATATTAAAATTAATACATACAGCTATATTTTTCTGAGTGACTGGAAAAGAAATGAGAAGACAGAGAGCTAAGAGGTGTGGCTATTCATTTTGAATTCCCTGAGGAATACAGACAGTCATAAGAAAATCTCTATAAATAATATCATCTTGATATGCATAAGAAGTTATAGAGAGTGAGATAAGAGAATGCAGAAATGAAGCAGTGAGGCAGAGAAGAAGGAGGAGCTGAGTAGAGAAGAAGGAGGAGCTGATAGAGAATCTGAAAAGATACAGAGATAATATAGGGCAGATATGAGGACTGATGGACAACAGAAAAGAAGGAACAGAACAGAGCTGATATCTAAGGTAAATCAGCAAGTGTTTTCTTTTGAAAGAGCAAGGAAGTTGGAGCTTTCCTATCAAGTTGTAGCTGACTGAGGTAGGAGCCTCTTGTAGGTTGGTGCCTGTAGAAAATAGATGATAGTTGGTGCTTCCACATCAAGTTGTAGCTTGATAAAATGTGAGTTGTAGCTGACTAAGGTTGGAGCCTCCTGTAGGTAGGTGCCTACAGAAAATTGATGGGAGTTGGATCTTCTTTTCAAGTTGTAGCTTGCAGAATTGAGGTAGGAGCCTCCTGTGGGTTGGAACCTACAGAAAATCTGTGGTGAGAGGGAGTCGGAGCTTGCCTTTGCATCACAACAATAATAAGATGTGGTTTTCTCCCTTTATGGGTTTCCACTTATATTTGGTGTCTCTGTGCATGATGTCTATGTGTTGATGTGGTTTATCTAATCTTCTTAATACTTGTTGCTTACATATTAAGACTACTGTTACATTAACAAATTTGCTTGATACTTGCTGCTCACAAATTAAGATTGCTCACATATTAAGTTGATCATGAAATGAAGGTGTAAATAAGTTTTAAGGGAAAAGTTTTAAAAATTCCATGTATGTGTTAAACTGATTCACCCCCCCCTCTCAGTTTAACTAAGGGTTCAACAATTGGTATCAGAGCAGGTTCCTTTGGTGTAAGCTTAATAGCTTGAAGCAGATCTGGTTGAGTTATGGACTATCAAAATGTACCTGTGCTAAATACAGCAAACTTTCCTAAATGGAGAGATAAGGTTAAAACAGGTTTAATGGCTGATGAACCTGAGGTATGGAAGCTTGTTTGTGATGGTTACTGCACAAACTCCCCCACGGTGAAAGAACAATAGAGGGATGCCAAGGAAAAATGTGTGAAATATTACAGTCTTCATAACAAGGACTTTGTGTTGATGATGGATTTAGCCTCTGCAAAAGAAATCTGGAACAGATTGCATTTCATGCATGGAATAGACACTGAGGATTGCATTGTCAAGAAGGAGAAGAAAATTAAGAAGAAGAAAACTTCAGGTCAAAAGAAAATATTCAATCAAATGAGGTACCTGCTAGTGTGAATGGTAGTAAGAACCATGAAGAAATTGTAGCTAAGGAAAAATCCAAACTTGACACAGCCCTGACTAAAATAGAAAAATTGAAGAATGAAAACAAAGACCTGAAGACTTTGGTGCAAATATGTGATGAGAAAGAATATGAATATAGGAAAGAAATTATTGGCCTGAAGACACAGCTTGAAGAAGAAAATAAAGTAGAAGACACTCTGTTGCAACAAATGAGAGAGAAAAGTCAAGAATGTGAAAGATTGGAAGAAGAAGTAGTGAGCCTATGAAAGAATTTAGAAAAATCCCAAAGAGAACTATTAATGAATACACCTCTAATGAAAAGCTTTGGACAGCTGGACCAAATACTAAATGCTCAAAGGTCACCCTTCATAAAGGCTGGGATAGGATATGAAGGAGAAACCAGTAAGTCCAAGGTAGAAGATAACAGGAAAATCATCTTTATAAAAGCTACAAAGGGAAATGAAGCTACTCAGAAAATTCCTACAGAAGAAGCAGCCAGCAAGAACATGAGGTGTAAAGAAACTAACAGAATCAAGCAGCAACATGAAAGAACAGAGAATGAGAGGATGAAACAATCAGCTGCTAAAGGCTCACATACTCCTAAGGATGAATTGAATAAGTTTGGAAGATGTCAAAGAAGGTTCTTTCCTCCTATGGGAAGTATCACCTATTTCTCTTTCCACACACCCGGATATGATGCAGCACATTGTAAGAGAAAGAGAATCAATGTTAACTAGCAAAAGATGCTGCAAATGAGAAGAATACCTCAAGCAAGCAAAGGGAAAAGACAATCTTTCACCAGGTACACAAATCATTTCCATGGCTATTGTTATGCATGCAATAATTTTGGACATAAATTTGTTGATTGTAAATTGTATTCAAAAAGGGGAATAAAATATTATACATCAGCTCAAACATACCCTGGAAAAGTAAGATGTTATGTATGCCTCAAGCTCGGTCACAAAGCAAGAGACTGTAATCTGCCATATACATTAAAGAACTGTAGACAGATGATGGGATCAAAACAGATCAATCAAAACTATGAATCTAAAAGAAGAGCAGACATTATGATGATCCCCAATAAAGTATGGAAGGAAAAGAGAAAGGGGGAGCCTATTATCTCAATAACATAATGAAAACACCATAGTCTCAGGGGGAGCTGCTCTAGAAAACAAAGAAAATATCCAACCAGTGATAAATATGAAGCAACATCCCAGGGGGAGAGCAGTTCATAAATAGTCCCCTCAAAAGTAGTCTAAGAAGAGCTCCTTGGAATGAGGACAGCTATAAGATCAAGAATGCACAGGACAATTTTCTCCAACAGAGAACTATAGAGGAAGAAGAACACTTGAAGCACACAATAGCCAACAGGTTGATGGAAGGAGAGAAAGCAGCAAGAAGCCTTGGGAGTAGAGAGAACATCAGCCATGAACATGTAAGCTAAGGAAAAATCAGCACATTAAGTGATGATCACATTGTGCATCATACTGATAGAATTAAAAAATGAATCACATTAAGAAGGATTAGTAAGAGAAGTGCCTATCATCATTATGTCATGACATCATTCATCTTTGAAAATTCCCCTTGGAGGTAGGCAGTTAAGAGAGTGACAATTCTCTAAGTGATCAGCCCATGAAGATTCATAGTAAAGAAGTTGAAGATGTCTTTCCGAAGATCTTTATATTAGAAAAGTTGAATTGATTATAAAGCAGCAATGATTATGGAACAGTCCTAGAAAGGAACATGCAATGGCTTTCCTTTGAACAGAATGACAAAATAAGAAAATGGTTAAGATGTCAAGATCAAATTTAGGATATTGATGACTGTTGATGTGAATAGTGGAAAGCTTTATAGTAGAATTTATGAAGGATGTCTTAGTTATGGGTTAATATGCAAGCTGAAGTGAAATCTCTGCATGGTTTATCAAAGTAGTATCAATTGGCATTTAGGTACAAGTAGCATGCCCATCAGCAGAATATCAAGTGTTATTATGGAGTAGCAGCAGTATGGTATAGGTCCTCAAGATCAAAGGATTATAGCAAAAGTGCATCAAGGTGAAATTCCCAGAGTTATCTGCATTCAGCATGAAAAGGTCAATAATAGAGCTAAAGGATCAGTACTCTATTTACACTTGAAACATTATGTTAAACATTGAAGAAGTCTTTGTTTCTGTATATATAATTGCATGCCTTCCTGAAGTCAGTACATATATCTTCAAGGCCTCTTTCTGAAGATTGTTCATAAACTGGGTGAAGTTTTTTAGCTGAGATATAAATTAAACAACTTGAAGATGTTTCTGTTAGAAATAATCATGACAGAATAGTTAAAATATCTTAATAATGAAGGAATAGTTGTGATTACCATTGAAGCTCAAAATTATTTTATTAGTTCATCCAAGCATACTTCAGCAGAAAGGAATTTTTGGTATTTCATCATTTAAAGAAAGAGTGATCATTGCCATACTCACCCCTTATGTCATAAATAAATTGCATGGTTGATAAGTGAGATTGACTAATACACCGAATGTATCTAGTCTCAAGGGTTTGTTTTGAAAATACATTGAACAAGCAAGAAAGTTATTTGGTATTTCATATTGAAATATATTGCCTATTCTCACAATAAACTGTAGGCTCTGGTTTGATTCATTGATTCACTTCAGCAACAAGGATTATTCAGTCATTAAGTGTAATATCTTCACCAACGGGAAAGAAAGGTGTACCACAGCA
The DNA here is from genome assembly GCA_034641835.2 of Pinus albicaulis. NCBI lineage: Eukaryota > Viridiplantae > Streptophyta > Pinopsida > Pinales > Pinaceae > Pinus > Pinus albicaulis. Next base: position 446,022,732 of record CM076576.1, read on the forward strand.
ATAAAAGATATATTGGCTTCATCACAATTGAACAGATGTGTACTGTAGATGTGCTTTGCAGAAAAAGACTTACTTCATCTTCAACCTTCCTAAATAGATATGCATCATAGATGAAGATTATAATATAGACAGAAGTATAGCTGAAGCAAGCTTGATATGTCACATGGAACATTCACGATCTTTAAGCTTGGATAAAACTATGCATCTTTGATCATACAAGTCTAATTATATATGGCTGTCATCACCTACACTACATACAAGTGCAAGGAGTCTATGCTTTGGGATTGTATCAACTTGCAGTGTACATTCAAGATCAATAATCTTCAAAAGTGTTCTCTCAACAACTCTTTTACACCAGTTTGGAGCAGCAAGGTACAAAGTCAGAAGAAGAAGGCCTAATCACATCTCAAAGAGAGGAAATGCAGAGATAGAATCTACACTGAGAGATGTGCAACCCTTTGCCATTGATGTCAAAGGGGGAGGAAAAGTAGATAGGCAGAGGAAGCATTGGATTATTGGTGGATGTGTTTCCATCAATGCCAAAGGGGGAGACTATTGGAAATGTTGTCATTGATGGCAAAGGAAATGGCAATGGAGGAGCATCTGAAACAACAACAAGGAAAAGAGAGCATGAGACATGAAGCAGAGGCAGTTGTAGAAGGGTCATTTTGAGAGGGAGCATAGGCAGCAAAAAGATCAATCTAAGAGAAACATCAGACAAGGAAAAGAGACAGCCTAGGCAGCAGATGAAACAAAAGGATTGGTTTCAGTATTATATGTATAGTATTGTATGTGAAAGAGCTGTTATATGCAACTATCTGTGCATTGATGACTTAATTGCATATGTGTATCCTTCTATTTTTCTGAGTTTATGAATTTGGGGTATGTATAATGTTGTCCCATACACAGTACTTAGAAGAAGGGTTTAGTTATAAAATCTATTGTGCATAACCTGCGAAATGAGATCGAGGTTGAGGACTGTTTGGGGGTGCTGTAACAAAAAATTTGAATCTTTTTTTGGGGTAGAAATCCCAAGGGTTAATAGAGATTCTATACATGTATATAAGAAATATTTGAGTGCATAGTAGGGTTGAATATTTGATTGGAAGTGTGAGTTTCGAAACATCGATGCTCTCAAAGCAGAGAACTCAATTCAAACCCAGAAATTTCCATTCCACAGTTGAAGAACCGAGGAACTGTTTAGTTAACTGTGTGCAGGTGTGTTAGACGCACGTTATGAGAAATTTGGTGAAATCACAGTTAGAGTAACCCATAAACTCAACAAATATTGAAGGTGAACGTAATTGAAGCAGTGAGGGCCAATGGATTCCCCGCTGGCTCGGTCGAAGGAACAGAACAATGGTACATAATAATCGAACATGTGAAGGCATTTAATTGAGGAATGAATCTGGAGCAATTCCATTAAATAAGGTGACACAGGGTCAGGATAAAGGTTTAAAGCAGAACTGCGTGTCAAGGGGAGACGAACCAGAACCAAACGTTATAAAACAAAAGGAGTCGAAAGGAACAGCATAAGAAAAGAATTGTGCATTTAGAACAGTAATGGTGTGGCGATGGCTTACTGTTGGAGGCAAAATATGGAGCAGAAATTTGAAAAAGGTGGAGCCGTGAAGATGGGATTCGGAGGAAATGGAACTGCGATTGTGTGGAACAGGGAACAATTAATATAGTGGTGGAAGCATTAGAATTAGAATTGTGCGACGGAGCGGTTTGACTATAAATGAAACATTGTTAAATGGCACGACAGAACCCTGAAGGAAGGAACGGAACCTCGAACGCAACTAAACGGAACCACGAGGTGTTAACAGTGATAGTGGGTTTGGAACACCCGACGGTTTCATCGCACCACCTTTGTACTGTAAGCGGTATTTCCAATTCGAATGAGATCAATGTCATAGGCTGACACGTGGCCTTAAGCAGTTTGGAGATACCACTCTGATTGCGAGTTAAAAGCCCATGCATCTAAGTCACGTGAGATTTGATTGAGGACATCGGATCATCTGAAGCAGTGCGACGTGATGTCCACCGTCGGATGAGATGGGTAGGTTAACACTGGGACCCAGCTCATCGTGTGAGGTTGGAGTGATAACCTCCAGATTGTGTGACCGCGCGACTACCATTGGATAGTCGAAGGGTATCGCGATAGACTTGTAGCCCTTGGATGAGGGCGATAGTTAATGTATCTATGTTGTGGTCCAATATTATTTTATTGTTTGCGATTGATTTGTTATCAAGCCGGGGCTATGTAATAATGAATGTATAGTGCGCGAAGGACCATACGATATAGTTGATTTATATTCGGATACCTTGGTATTAAATCAACTAATCCGAGCTGGGAGATGTGTTATATTTCGGGGTTTTTCCAAAGCCAAAGAAACGCGTGAAGAACCTTGGTTTATTGGAAATCTGGGTGGTGATTCGATTTACTTTGGATTGGATCATAATATAAGACCCAAGGCTTATCTAAAGTCTTACAACATTTTATTGTGATATATGAATATAAAGTGGCCAATACATAATGCGATTTATTATAAAGTTCGGAGGTCAGTATGGCTTGTGGTGCGGGCTTTAGACAAAAGGTGAATACTTATTCGAAGAGGCAATAGAAAGGTTGACTATAGTTGAATTAAAAGGAACCCTTGGCTATGAGAATTATTTGGGTTATATAGAGAACACTGTATATGCGTTGAATAGATTTTAAAGTTATTGAAAAATTTGGATGAGTGTTTTAAATGTGCAATATAACAGAAGAGTGAGGGTAGCCCAGACATCAAGGAGATTCTGCAATGAAAATATTCTGCCCAGATAAAATTATTTGGTTTACAACAATGATTTTAACCTCTGATGGAGTAGCTTCAATATTGATTCAAATTGCCAGTGCAGAAATTAAAAAGTACTGAAATTGCCTAGATCGACAGTTGTATTGAGTACAAATTTGTTGTATCCATTTTATATGCACAGAGAGAGAGAAATTATGGGGTTGACAGAGGTAAACAGAGATTGCAGGTTTTACAGGTGTACATGCACAGGTGCACAAAATTACAGTGAACAAAGTATGCAGAACAATTATCTAACAGCAGCAGAAAAGACAAAGCCAGCAAATCCAAAAGCGAGAAAATGGGCTGAGTAAAATTGTTTTTATGTAACCGAAAATATGAATGTTTTAATTGATTTATATTGTTGTGATGCATTGGCAAGTCTCCAGAAGAAAACAAAATTCCCACTGTAATATTAAAATTAATACATACAACTATATTTTTATGAGTGAGCTGGAAAATAAATGAGAAGACAGAGAGCTAAGAGGTGTGGCTATTCGTTTCGAATTCCCTGAGGAATACAGACATTCATAAGAAAATATCTATAAATAATATCATCTTGATATGCATAAGAAGTTAGAGAGAGTGAGGTAAGAGAATGCATAAATGAAGCAGTGAGGCAGAGAAGAAGGAGGAGCTGAGCAGAGAATAAGGAGGAGCTGATAGAGAATCTGAGAAGATGTAGAGATGATACAGGGCAGATATGAGGACTGATGGACAGCAAAAAATAAGGAACAGAACAAAGCCGATATCTAAGGTAAATCAGCAAGTGCTTTCTTTTGAAAGAGTAAGGAAGTTGGAGCTTCCCTATCAAGTTGTAGCTTGATAGATGTCAGTTGTAGCTGACTGAGGTAGGAGCCTCCTGTAGGTTGGTGCCTGCGGAAAATAGATGGGAGTTGATGCTTCCAGATGAAGTTATAGCTTGATAAAATGTCATTTGTAGCTGACTGAGGTTGGAGCCTCCTGTAGGTAGGTGCCTGCAGAAAATTGATGGGAGTTTGAGCTTCCTTGCAAGTTGTAGCTTGCAGAATTGAGGTAGGAGCCTCCTGTGGGTTGGAGCCTACAAAAAATCAGTGGTGAGAGGGATTTGGAGCTTGCCTTTGCATCACAACAATAATAAGATGTGGTTTTCTCCCTTTATGGGTTTCCACTTATATTTTGTGTCTCTGTGCATGATGTCTATGTGTTGATGTGGTTATCTAATTTGCTTAATACGTGTTGCTTACATATTAAGACTATTGTTACATTAACAAATCTGCTTGATACTTGCTGCTCACAAAATAAGATTGCTCACATATTAAGTTGATCATGAAATGAAGGTGTAAATAATTTTTAAGGGAAAAGTTTTAAAAAGTCCATGTATGTGTTAAATTGATTCAACCCCCCCTCTCAATTTAACTAAGGGTTCAACAGTCAGGACCCCTCAAGCCAACAAATGGTTCCGTTGCCGAGACCAAAAGGAGGTTGAGAAAGGGATTGGGTAATGACAAGAAAATACTAAGGAGGGTACCATGGCGACGCGCTTGGATTTACCTTCCTTCCAGGGCACGGATGATGAAGACTTGGAGCGGTTTTGGTTTGTGGCAGAGTTGGTATGGGTTGCGCAGGGTGTGGTGGCCGACACTATGAGAAAAGCGCAGCTATCCGTAGCCCTTAAAGGGAAAGATTTGGACTGGTATATGGGGTACGTATCACAAAGAAAGGGTGCAACTATCTAGGACATCAAGGATGCTCTGAGACATCAGTTCTGAAACCCTAAATCCTACTCTCAAGTCATAACAGAATTAAAATATTTCAAGCAAGGGGCAACTGAGTTTGTATGGGAAGCAGACCAATGCTTAAAAAAAGCCATCGGGGAAGGGGGATTTCGGTATGATAACAGACAACTTACGAAGTGGTTTATCGCCATGCTGCTCCCTCATCTACACATACCTATGGATCGCCAGAACTTTGAATCGCAAGACAAGGCCCTGGAAACCACTATGAAATTAGAAGTTATGCCTCATAAGGGGGATACGATAGATGTCCACCATATCCAGGAGAATATTGAGGCCATGCACCAAGAAATTCAGAATCTGCGACGGGGGAAGGGAGGAGAGGCTGGCATAGAACAAGGTCACACAACGAGCCACTCGGGACCAAGATTGTGTAGCCCGGAAAAATGGGGCTCGAGGGGACCTACGCTAAGGTACGGAGGAAGCTGCGCAGCCGAGTGACATAAGGTCAACCCGGGGGATTGTCTGGGCACCCTAGGTGCCACATTAGAGCGATGCAAGTGCCAACATTTCCGGTCAGTTGACCATAAGGAGCAAGACTTCCAAGTCCATGAGGACACAATGAATGAAGATCCTACCTCACCAAGAACCCCCTCGGGTAGGGATGACTCCCCTCCTGGGAGAAGGGACAGGAACCAAAGTGTAAGCACAGGTCGGGGTCGAGGCCAATCAATATGCTATAACTGTGGAGGCATAGGGAATTTTTCGAAGGATTTCCTGCACCCTGTACGACTGTCTTGCATGTATTGTAGACAGTTGGGCCATGCACTAGAAGACTGCCCAGCCCTAAAAGCAAGGGTATGGAGAAAGCGACTTTCATATGCGCAGAAGGTGGAAAGGGTCTAGATCGAACTGAGGGATCCAGACGCAAAGGTAAATGTAATAACACACAGCAGATTGGCGACGGGAGGGGCTAAGGAGAAGGTTGAAGCTGATACACTGATCCACAGGGTATTTAGCAACCAAGAAGGACTAGACCTACGCAAAGTAAGGAAAATGTTTATGGATGCTCGTAAGGATTTCCTTGAAACTAAAGTCTCACTATCCACATACTTGGAGGATGTGGCAGTAACTGAGGAGGTTAAACCATTCTTACAAGCATGTACGGGGCTGCTATGTAACCCTCGGGCAGTACGAAACCTACAGGATTTACTGGAAAGCTGTGCAACGCATGATATAAGGACAACCGACATAAAGGATTTGCATATGTTGCACATATTCCAGAGACACACCGGTAGGGAGATGCGTCTGACAGTCCAGATCCGCGGCTATAAAATGGATTAGGTTATCTTAGAACTCGGATCGGGCACCAATATACTGCCTAAGCACACTTGGAAATGCATGGGAGAACCTAAGCTGGAGCGGTCCACCATCCAGCTTCGAATGACAAATCATAGAAGAATTATTCCTCTAGGAAGAATCCCCAATGTCATGGTTGATATCAAGGGAGAAAGGATCCTAGCCGACTTTGAGGTGATAGAAATGGTGGAAGATGTGGATCCCTACCCTGCACTCCTTGGGCTAGTTTGGGCTATGAACATGGGGAGGATTATTGATCTAAGAAAATGTAGCATGATATTTGAAAACCAAGGCTGATGGGTCATTGTACCAATGGACCCGATAGAAGGAAAATATGATGCAGAACCTATACCTAAGAAAGGGGCTGATATCTATAGATTGACAGTACCATGCCACGAGGAAGATATTGAGGAATCCAGTAGGGATCTAGAAGCTTGGTAGACCCGGCTAGGAGAAGGCTCTACACTGCGTTGTCTTCGTATCACTAAGGAATCTCTCTTTATGGCCCTTGTGTAGGTTTTAACCCTAAACAGAAATTATCTACACACGAATCTTATAACAGAAAATAAACAATAGCGAGAGCATAAAACATAAAATAGATAAACACAGAGATTTTCCCCTGGATCCCAAATCGGGACGACCAGCTTGATTTTTCGTTATATTCCTTTTAGTGTTACAACACATATATATACATGCCGAAGCATACATAAACCCCAATCCATTAACCCTGGATTAGAACATAACCGTAGTTCCCTTGACCGGATCTAAAAAATACCAGGGGTCGAAAACCATCGTACCCCAAAACCATGTGCAAAACCATGCACAAAACCATGGACGCGGACTACCCGCCGGAAATTGGGACGGGGCCCTTTCGCCGGGCGGCCCGGGCTCCCGGAAGCGAGGGGGCTACCACCCATTGCAAACCCACAAAGGGGGAGCTATCGCCTCTTACCCCCCGTTACCCGACCTGATATCGCCCCTCTTCCCCCGCGTGCTTAGTCATGAAGAATATGTACATGCGCAACGCCCGGGGAAAAATATGGGGTCGTAAGACCTACCGGCGAGGGTGGTGAAGCCACCTCGAATAAGCAACAGATTCCCTATAACACCTGTTGATTCCACAAGTAGCGTCCCCTTGCCTCAAACCACTTTTGCATAGGTGACGCAACCAGGGGTCAAGCAGTTGATGCCAACATCAATCTCCCTTAAAACCATAGTAGAACATATGATAAAGGTCTCTTGGTCTTGGGCCAAGTGCTACTTAGGAAACAAGCCTGTGTTGGGGGAAGCCAGGCAGCTGTCACAAATTGGCAACCTTAGCGTAATAAGTACGCCTAAGATACTGGTGATGCGACAACTAGCGATTGGAACTGTACCCTCTGGGGAGAAGCAGAAGTTACCGTTTAAGGGAGCGGCCCTTGAACCATTGGCAGAACGAGTTACGGGGGATTTTTATCTTTCCTGGGGAAACTTGCCTCGCGCGAAATATCTCTCTCTCTCCTTCAATACAAAGTGTTTAAAGGGTGGTAGGATGATCGGGGTAGCGGTATTGTCTCGTGAAAACAAGTAGCCTAATTTAAGTATCTTGCAGAAGCAACCGAATAACAAAATTCATTATAGTTTTGGCATCCCTCCCATGACTAGAAAACCTCCCCTGTCGGATAGTAGTCACCCAAAGCCGGGATTCATTTTTTGCGCAAGGATGCCGAACACTGCCCCTGCCGAACCATCCACCCCAACTAAGCCTGAGGTTGAATAAATTTTGGAAGATGAGCCACAGATAGAGGAAGTCCCTCCCCCACGGACCACACGGAAGGGAAAGGAGAAAGCTCAAAGTTCAAGGGCTCCTCCATAGGCAGCAAATAAACCCCGAAGTTCCCCAAGACATCCCAGGCTTCCGCCCTTAGCACAAGATGATCAGGAGGAGGCTCTACCGGCTAACCCAATCAACTAGTTACCCCCCTACGTTCGACCACGAAGGCCATCCACACAAATACCGAAAAACTTGGATGGCCTGATCACCTACCTGCAGACTCCACTGACCCCAGGCGAGGTCCCCGTCTTCGTTGATCCCTGTGGACGCCTCCATGAGGTCAAGTTCGATGATCATAATCTGGCGGACCCGGATGCTTTTCTAGAATTTTCCTCTGCATCATACTTTGACTCAATCCATGAGGATGATGGAATCACGGTGATACCTCAATGATGGGTATGTGGCTTGGCAGGATCCAGACTCCTGAATCTGCTCCGTATGCCCCATTTCAGCCGTTACAACATCACCGATTGATTGGAATGCCAGTTACTTTCCCTCATTCATAATGGCTGTTTATGGATTCGCGACAGAGTCCCTATTGATGTTGATTTGATCCACAAGATCACAGGCCTCCCGATGCAGGGGCCGCACGCGCTTGAGAAATTCGGCAAGAAGTACGAAGCCGCTACTACCCTGTATGTTTGGGAAACCTATGCGGTCCAGCGAAATCAGCAAGGGTTTGTGATCCAAACCATCAACGACCCTGCTACACAGATGGGCACTTGACTATTAGCCTACAAACTCATGCGGAAGTGCCAGGTTGCGACTGTCCCCGCCTATGTAATCCAACTAGCCGGGAAGTGCACGAAGGGTGTGTTTTTTAATTGGGCTCAGTACTTGTGCGAATAATTTCTTGCTAATGTTCGCGAATCTCAAGAGCATGGGACACCTTTATTCTATTTGTGGCTATTATTCCTCATAGCACTAGTCGCCTAGGACAAACCAGAAGAGTCGATCACTCCCGAGCTCCGTGATGGAATGTGTGAAGGCGCTCGGTATGCTCACTTATGGGACTCTAAGGATAAGTAGAGTATTGAGGATAACAAGGTCTTCTGGGTCCTCTTCCAGAGCAGTGTTGCCACTACCATAAATTCCTGCCCTCGACTATCCCCCACCATATATGACAAATACAAGCATATTGCTGCTTTTCAAGTCACTATGCACCAGGTCTGGATTCGCAGCCTGGCTAGCCAAATGTGGGTAGAACTCCCTTATATAGTACCATATGAAAAAATTGATCTACTGATCGAACTGTGGTCCTCTGAATGGAAAAAAGTCCTCCCCAGCACGTCAGCATCAGTTACAGCTAAGCCCAGAGATAACCTGCCACTACAGCAGGCAGATACAGCTCCGAACCCAATAGCTACCACCACTCCCCCTCCTCCCAGTACTAAGAGGACGGGGCCATCGGCATCCGGACCATGGAAGAAACAGCAAGCCCATCATGAGCACTATGACACGACCGTCACCTTAACAGGCGGAGATCTGGAGCAGATCGCGGATGCGGTCACTATGGCTACAGAAGATAAGTGGGCACTTATTGCGGCTTAGTGGAAGGCAGGGGTCGACTCTCTTCAGGAAGACATCTGCACTCTCCAAATCAAAATGCAGCATCCCCCACCCAATGAATGCTAGGCCCAATCGCTGTCAGTCAATAGCAGCGTGGCACAAGTCGGGGAGGTCGGTCGACTCTGGAATATCCCTGCCAGTGCCTTAGTCGGAACACAACCCCTGGAGGGCACAAGAATTCATCTGGACTTTGCTCGGCTAACCTACGTAGCATTAGACAGTATCCTTCACGCTATCTCCCAAGAAATTGGTGATGGCGCTCAATCCACCACTCAACAACTTGCAGTCGCCCAACTTAAACTTATGAAGAATATTGAGGAAGTAGTCCTGGCCCAGTCACAACAAGCAGAGCTTGAGACCGCGATCCACCATATCTGCACGGAAGTCACCATGGACATTATGGCTGAGGAGCCATCTCGAAGTAAGGTAGAAAAAGTGGTTGCTACTTTCAAAGCCTCCTGCCTAGAGATTTCAAACTTATGGGCCAGGCTACAACCCAACACGCCCCCAGAAGTTCGTGCCCAGTGTACTGCCCTTGTCACAACAGCAATAATAGAAATCACAGAGAAAATTTCTCAAGGTACCACTCTAATGGAGTCAGCCATATAGCTTTGGACTCGGGTCCAGCGCGATCCAGTCCTCCAACAAATTAATCAAGACTTACGACAGCGCGAAAAGGCCGTTGAAGAGATCAATGCTACACTGTCTAGTTTGGTGCCTGCCCAGTGCTTGGCACAATTGAAAACCAACAATGACCTCCAGGATGAGATTGCAAAACTCTGGAAAAAATAGCACGCCATATATGAATGTCTGAAGCCCTGGACTACATCATCCCTCCAGTTAACACATAACATTGATGGCGCAACCAAGCACCTTAATAAGTTTCTAGCAAGCGTTACCACGGCTTCTAACGATCCACCTTCACCGAAGATGGTCACTCTTGCACAGGATGTTGTGTCCCAAAGTCAGGCAGTACTCCCTCCACTTGTCCGTGCTCTGGACACTTTGCGTGTGTATATCGAAGATGCACCAGTGCAGTGACTCGGGACAAGTCACAAGATTGTGTTGGGGGACTGTTGGAACGGTGTCTCCTAACAAGCTGTGAAATTGGTCCATTTTGATTACTTTTGATTATATTTAGTATAGCGCAGGATTTTTGGGGTGGGTTAAAGCCCCAAACGCATTGTAATGGGTCAAAGGGTAAACTAGGGGTCCGAAAACCATGGGTTGCGGACCATAGGAAAGTCGAAGCTAGATTGTTATAAATAGAGATGTATTTTGTATCAAAAAGGATAGGAATTGATAAGATATTGATGTGATCTATTGCTTAAGTAGTTTGTTTGGGTTTTGGGGAACAGAATCCTACTGGCTATGTGCACAGAGATCCTAATCCAGCTGTGTGCGGACCCTGCTGCTGTGTGCGCAGGTTGGGAAGATAATTGTAAGGAAAGATTGATGAATGAATGAATGCAAAGGATTATTAGAGATCTGAATCTGTGAGTTCTGTTATTTGAATTGTTGATAATTGTTGTGTTATATATTTTCTTTCTTTAAGCCGTGAAAGTTCTGTGTACTGAGCTCTTGGATCTAGATCTGTTATGTTCTGTTTATGTACCACTGTGTTGATGATATGCGAAGCCTATAACTGTAGATCTAGTGCACATGGATGCGAATAGGAACATAATTAACCCTGCGCAGGACAAGGTAATCTGGGAATTACAAAAATAGGACGCAGCCCTGCTTACCTTACCCATCCTTTCTCAGGGTGTGGAAACCTAGTTCCAACACCCACCCATACTACTTCGGGTGAGACTGTGACCTGCGAAAGCAGGTCACTGCCGAAAGGGCCAGTAGTATAGGGGTTTTTTGGCAAACCTTGCACACCGAACCTGGGTCAGGACCCCTCAAGCCAATAGTGTCCCTTCGCATCGCCACATTGCATCGCAATATCATATCGCATTGCTCTTGCTTCTGATTTATGATCTGATTTCCACCGATGCAATCATCACCATTGATCTGTCCACATCTACGATCCTCGTTGCTGTTGGCACTTCCGATCAATACTCAAGCGCTAGCATAATATCATCTCCGCTTATGATTCTCAAAATATATGGTTTAAACCCCAAATAAACCATATAAATATTTATGGGCCCACAACTTTATTTCAACGCACCTTTTACACCGTCGATCTAATCGCTCATATATCCGACGACTATCGCATAACAAAGATACATGACCTTTAATTTTTCAATCTCACGTGAAATAGACGGTTTTGTGTTGCTACGTGTCAACTCCTTAATGTTATCGCATTCATTTCAACTTTTACCACTTACCACTCTAAAGCTGGGTGAAAACCCATTTGCTGGTTTTTGAAATCGTCTTCATTGTTCCATCTCTGCTATTGATTCATGGTTCCATGCTTCGTTGACCAAGGTTTCTCTCGCTTACCCTTTCCAAACTTCTGGTTCCATTATAACTCCACACAAATACAATTCATCTACTAATCCATTCCGCTTCCTCTAGTCCACTGTGCCATGAATTATAGGTTCTTCTTTCGAAAATTTCATTCAGGTTCACCACTTATCTTGCGATGAATCTTATCCATTCATTTCTTGCCTTTGTTGTTGCAATATAATCATGACCGTCTGTTCACCTCACTTGGAATTCGTCTGCCTTACTCTATTTTTCGTTTGTTTACGTTGTCCCGCTCTGTGACACCGATCCCACCACGCTACTCCTCCTGAGCTTGTTCTTTATTCTAAGTGCGTTGATCTCTCCTGAGCTTGTTTTGCTGCATTTTCTTCTTTTCTTCCTTAGCTGCTTCTCTGCTACCTCTGCTTCTTTCTGCTACCTCTCTACATTCGTTGTTTCTTTGCTTTTGTTGTTCCTCTGCCTCTCTTTTATGCTTTCTTACTGCATTATTGCCTGATCTGCTCCTTTTCCTTATTGCTGGTTCTTCTCTTCTCCTTTGCCTTAGTGATAGTTTAGGTGCTGCTCCTTTGTGCTCCTTTGCCATCAATGACAATATTTCTAGCAGAGGAAGGTCCAAGCACTTCCTATCAGCAAAAAAAAAACTGAAGAATCATAGATCTTCTCCTAGATCTACTATACCCACTTCCTTTGGAGAAGGTGAAGGGTGTGGAAATGAAGAAAGGAAAGAACCTGAGACTCATGAGACTCTCAATCTGTATCTTGAAGAGTACAAAGCACAGTCTAGAGCATTCAAAGATATTCTAACTCTCCAATAATTATTCCAAATCAAAGAAGAAAGAGGATCCTATAGCAGCAATAGAAGGAAGAGGAAAAATAGACTCTATTTGCCTACATTTGATGGATATTCCTCAAGCACTATTAAGGCTTGGAGGAAAGATTTAGATGCGTTTTTCAGGCTACATCCTGTAGTTAAAGAAGAAGCTGTTCAAATTACAGCACTTCATCTTTTAGGTGAAGCCAATGATTGGTGGTTTGGTCACATGGAGCACGCAAAGGTGACTAAATATTCATATTTATTTCACAAGTTGAGGAAGAAGTTTGATGTGAGAAGACTAGAGAGGTGTCACAAAGAGACATTTCCTAAGGAAAAAAAGGAGGTTTCAATCTTGTCACTTTGGACAAGAAGTCACTGCATTCACCACTAGATGCAGAAGTACTTGCATCCGAAGAAGAGACACTTGAACTTTGCAAGATAGTCTTGGACTCTTAACACATATATTCCCATGCATGATTCAGGAGATGCATGAGGGACAAGAGGAAGATTCCAGCACTGATACACTTGGAGAAGAGCAACCATCACTGTTACTAGTAGTTGGAGACACTATTGTCCCGGTTGGAGGAACTCTTGTGTTCTGGAAAGAGGTTGCCACACATCATTTGATCCAAGATATGCATGAAATTTCATCACATATTGTTTCAGTAGATATTATTGAAACTTATGAGGACATTCCATCAGGGCCAATGCATATCTAAGGGTTAGAAAAAAATGTTGATTTGAAGCAGTAAACTATCACATTGCAGAGTAACCTTGATCTAATCAAGGAGGAGATGAAAAGATATTCCAGTTTTTCATTGATGGACTACATTCAACTCTTTGAGTTGAAGTGTGGATTTTCAGGAAAAGGGACTAGCATGATCCTATGTACAATGGCTGGTTATGAGATCAGTATTGTACCCTGCTTTGAAACAACACATGTATTACAATGCATATCTACAACATTGTCACTTAGTAGCAGTGATAAAGAAGGAGCCCCTTCATTATTGGAGCATTCTGAAGGTAGCTTCACTCAGGAAGCAATGGAGGTAAAGATGGTAGATAGTAGACATCTTGAGATGAGGAATCTTTTCTCCTTTCTAGATGACACTTTCTCAATGAGCATCTCATTGCTCAAAGAGAAACTTCTACCTGTAGCAGATCCAAAAATTCATTGGTTTTGGAGGGCCTTTGGTGAAAAGAGAATCTCCTTGAGAGATCTCATTGGAGGTGCACTTCAACATTTCATGAAGTGCAAAGTTCTTCATCAGTTTGGGGAGGATGGTATTCTACAAAGGGAGGATACCATGATTATGCAGTACATCATTCATCATCCACATTGGGATGAGTGGGTGAGGATGATAAGTAAGGGGTTGCATGATCACTTGCAGATATATGAAATTGGCCAGAAAGCTTGGTTACATTAGTTGCTTTGGGAATTTTTGTCACTACCCAAAGGCTCCTATTTCTTTGATCCATGCCTTGAAAAACACTTATGAAATGAAGAAGGAGGCATGGTTGCGCTAGCTTCTCTTGGGTGAGTATGGCTACCACCCAATAGCTCATGTTTTGTTGATTCATGCCTTGTGTATCAATGATAAAATGCAACAGAAGAAGGCATGTTCATTTTGGTTGAGAGATTTTGGCCATCACATGACATCTCCCATGTTTATGTGTTTGGTATTGTTTGTAATATGGAATAATACTCTCATGATATGTGATAATGGAATTTTTTTGTATTGGGTTGATATGAAATTTCATATTTCCTTCAGTATGTTGTTGTTACTCCATGATTCACATGATGGTGTGAAGAGGCAACAAGAGATCTTGTTGCTGTGGCTTTTATTGGGGGCCTTTGGTCTTGCATATTCCCTTACTTTTTATGATAGTGTTGGAGGATGGAAGCAAGAGGCACTCCTCCGATGGCTCTTACTTGGAGAGTATGGACACCATACTTGGTATCTTGATGGTGTGGTGTGGCAGCAAGGAGCATTGTAACATTGGCTACTATTGGGAGAATATGGTTTGACATCTTTGTCTACCCATATATCTCTACTTCTTATTTTGTACAATGTTGGGATGATGCTTATATCCAACAAGGCCAACAGGGCTAAGGATGGAGGCATGAACAACCTCTCTTTACTTCATGTAGAATGGGATGGAGGTATACTTTGTGAGTTGGAGCTTTCCTTTTATGGAATGAACCATCTATCTGTATGCATCTTATGTATTGTGTAGGATGTTAGACAACTTGTGGTTGTCACTTGGAGCTTCATGGTTGATGAGGGGCATCTAGCTATATAGTTAGAGATTACTCTAGACATTCTAGAGAGGCAAATTTGATGCTGGGCATACATAACTCATTGCAGAAAATGGGGAGACCTTCCTTGTGTGGATGCCATTTGGAGGGGGACAGATTGCTCTAGCATCTAGTTTTGCAGTTGCTTAAGGACAAGCAACAGTTTTCCGGGGAGGACTGTAATATTCCCAAATTTTCACATGATATTTGGAATATTAGAGTTCTTAATAAACTTAATTAATTAAGTAAATAAAAGGGTGGAGGGACCCACAAACCCCAAAGATGAATAAAATCCACTTTTAATGTGTGTATGTGGATATCCTAGATCTAGATCTAAAATCATGGATTAGTGGAGTAGCTCCATTAATGGAGATCATGTCTCATTTATGAGATAGATTATGGAGGATGAAACAGTCAAATAACTTCATGGAGCTTATTATAAAATCATGAGGACCTTTGATAAGGTCAAATGAGATCATAGTGCATTCAAAGAAGATCATGAAGCACTTATGATAAGATAGTGGAGGAAGTGATGCATTTAATGCACATATGATGGAGAGGGTGATCACCCCATGTGAACATGAAGTAACAATGCAATCAAACATGGAGACTATGTCCACATGTACAACGCAATTTTGGAGTGGGCCTAGGCTATGGAAGGCTCATGCATATAATGAAGGTGAAGGCACAATGGAAGGCATGATTTGGATTATTCATTTATTGATTTTTTTAGATCTAAATTTGTCTTAGGACATTTCTATGCAAGCTTGGTCTGTTTAGCAGAGTTTGCAGTGCTGCTTAGCTCAGGGTGTTCCCAAGCAGGAATACCACCTCTTTCTTTGAGTATCTCTGGAAAGAGGGTTGTTCTTCATTCCTTATCAGGCATTGGTGCCATCTTCAGGAGGTTGTTTCTAGCATTCAGCTAGGAAACCAGTGGAGGATTCATCCTACCACTTTTTTCTTCACATCTAGCCTTTTAGGAGTAGTAGATCTATATCCGACATTTAGGCCATTGGGTTTTACCTCCATGCAGCAACAGTCCCTTCAAGGATTGCACAGTCCAGTCCTGTAGATCTATTTTAGGAAGGAATTTTCTAGTATTTCAGCTGGAAATCCCATGAGGGATCATCTCCTCACATTGGATCTATTGTTTCCATCATTAAGGAGATGATTTGACACATACAACAGTAGGCTATTGAGCCTCCCTCTATGACAGCATAGTTTTCTGAAGCTGTTATTCATCCAGTAGCTATTTTCAGTGGAGGAGATTGGAGGAGCTATATCTTGAGCTTTTAGCCCAAGGATTTATTGAAAGGGTTAGCCCTTCTTGCATAGATCTGATTGTGCACCATTGCAGCCATCATATCATTAGATCTAGCTTCAGATCTACATTCCCAGCAACATATATTTGAAGCCCTAAGAGGGTGGTTTTCTTAGCCTTACATATCTAAGAAACCCTTTCTGGATTATCTTGGGAATCCATCATCGAGCCCAGATCTACAATTTCAGCATCATCGGAGCTCCCATTCCGCCTAGATATGACTTTCTATCTTTCAGGCAGTTGCAGTCCCAACTGTTGCAGCAGGGACAATGCAGTTTACCTTCCAGTAGATCAGAAATTACGCATTCCCTCTTGGGAAATAATTGCAGGGTCATTCTAGGCCACCCTTGTGGCTTGAGTGTCTCATATTTTGAGCACTATTGTACTTGATTTTTCACCTCCAGTATAATAAAATGGCTTAACTATTTCTGTGCATTCTGATGTGTATTTAGATTTATTGTTTACCTTGCTGTAGTTCTTATATTTTTTTTTCAGTATTACCGCATTCTCCCTTTTGGGATATTACATTAATCGAGGAAACTCACACATAAAACATAGGGCAACATAGTGATTTCATCACTAAAGGAAGTCAAAGCATAAATTCTGAATTCTGAGTAATAGAGATGAAATCTACTGCAAGTGGTAAAAACATAAATATATAGATCAATAAGACATTAAAAACCCCATGAGAATCTCAGGTCTATCAAGAAGAAAGTCACTCTGTATTACTGATATAAGTCAAATACATAAAGCATCAGTTTAGTGCAAAAAATCTCCAACCCCTTACTACTTCGATGTTTTGTCTTTAAATAGACCTTATTTACAATAAGGATGATCTACCTGGTGGCTAGACCATTGAATTCTCCTGTGACACATCACATAATTGAAAAACATGACTTCTAACAGAAAACTGACAACTACACCTTAAAGAAGACATCTCCTAATAGGACTCTAACTCCTATTTATTACATAACTCTACCTTATCTTTGAAATATTTATATGATGGTTACAACATAAGTATCACATGCTCAAAAGAGACATGAAATTTCATCACCACTTTACATATTAAAAACCCTCCCAGACTTGTGGAACATAACCCTATTTTTCAGGAATGCATAACTCTTATCTTCAAAGTTGCTTGGGTTGATGACCTGTCTCCACAGAACTTCCTTCGAGTCATAATTCTTTGATGATAAGCTCCCTTGACATGTTGGAGAAGTCCAAATATCCAAAACTGCCATTAAGACGCTCCAAAACCTTCAAAAATAGCTCGCTACGAAAACATGACAGTTTTGTAGCAAGCTTTGGTAGCGTTGAAAAAGTAGCTTCTATAGCCAATAACTTAGCTCCTTTGCTATTCCATGGTGTCAATCAAGTCATGACACATCACCACTATCAGTCTCCCTCCTTGAAAACTGCAAAAAGTGACTTTAGAGGCAAAAATGTTGCTATAGGTTTTTTCGTAGCGTTTTCCTAGCTTTAAGCCTAGGAAACACTACGAAGCTATGAAAAAGTGCAGGAATTTCCCATTTCAAAACTGTCTCCAAAAAGTGACCTCTAGCTACAAAAACTTTATATTCTGCATGTAATGAACCCTCTAAAGCATATTCAACCTCAACTTATGGTTCCTATGGTGTTTCCTCCTCATTTATGATCATTTGAGCAATGAGCTCCTCAACCACAGTCATCTTCAAACCTTTCTTTTCCAGCTCTTCATGAATCAGGTCCAGTTGTTATTGAAGGTATTTGACTTGGTCCTTCAGTGTCTTGTTTTTGGACTGTAAATGAAGGTTTACCTTTTTAATGTGATTTACCTATCTTCTTAGTGGTTGAGTTCACTTTATCAATTTTTCTGTGTTTTCCAAGGTATTTGAGACACTTGTGACTTGATCCTCCCAAATCTTTCTCATTTGTTCAAACTGCACTCTTTCAGCTCTATGCTTCTTTTCCTCTTTCCTCAAGATTGATATCTCTTCACTTGCATCTTTCAACTGCTCCTTAAGGGCTTCAACTTCTGTCTTTTCAGTGATTTTCTCTTTGCCCTTCTTTTGTTTGATGACAAGATCTTCTTTTGCATGTGAGGAGAGGTCTATGATGCTTGGTGGTGGTTGAACAATTTCACTGACCTTCTGAGCCTCTTTGCTGCTTTCTAAGACCTTTCTTGCATGTCTTTTCATTGGTTTTATAGCTTGAAACATGAATCCTACATCATCACCTGCAAACTATAACTTCTTAGCTATTTTTCCTTTCTTAAGCTTTCTTCCTCCCTCATCTATGTCTTCATCTTGGACTATGGGAGTTTCTTCAATATCAATGGCATGCAAGATGTCCTCTAAGTTACCCTTAGCCACTGTTTGGCTCCTTGTAACTCTCTTGCTGCCATGTTTGCTAACTATGGGCTTTTTTTTTTCAGGTGTAGCTTTGGGTGTATCAACCTTTTGCAAAGGCTCTGTCTCCATGCTCACTGGCTCAACTTGCTCTGCCACTATAGGTGATGAAACATCTCTCAGTTTGGGAACTCTTTTAGGAGTGACAAAATATACTTCAAAACCACTGATGAAAAGAAAGGATGTCCAATCTATGCCTAATATTTTTAACTCCTCTAACAATGACAACTTGATCAAACCATGATGAAAGAGAGAAGCTTCATTTCCTTCCTTTTTAACTTAGACCTTATCTGATATTTTAGCTAGACTTCTATATAAGTAAAAGGGCAAGTCAAGAGACCTCTTACCCAAAAAATGTAGTAGAAGCCTAAGGTGGTAGGAATAGACCATGTGGAACCTCCCTTACAGATGAAGTACTTCTGAATAATTAGCAGAAACTTTGAGAAGTTGTCTTTCATGTAGCTCCTTGGGATAGCATTTGTGAGATCAATTTTACTATGCTCTAGCTTGATGAATTCTTTGAAGTCCTGCATAGTGAACTTGATACCTTTAAACCATTTTTCCACTCCCCTGTGGATTCCTGTTGTTGATGTAATGGTCTCTAGTGTTACTGTGAGGTTTAACATTCCCACCTTTGAAGTTGCCCCATTGAAACTGATAGAAAACTTCTTAGAAACCTACAAATGGCACCCTTGCAATATTTGGCAGAATTGTAAACAACCTGTTCTTATGAATATCTCCAAGGCAGGTGGGTCTTAATTTAATAAATTCATGTCTATGGGCTCATATCTAAGGCAATGACTACCTTTGTTAGTCTTCTTTCTTGCAGCCATGGTGAATTTATGTCTTCTCAGGCTCGCTTGATTAGTGACACCTGCAACTTTTGAAAATGCCAGCAACCAGCTTGTCTCGGTGAAGCAGCTCTCCAGCAACTCAATAACATGCAAGGATAAAATAGAGAATGATAAAAAGACTCAATTGGGTAATGTTTTATGGTTTCGATGACAACTCATGCCCTAATCATGACTCATGCATGCTAAAAATGGTAATGATGACCTTAGGGATGACCTTGTAACTTTGAAATAACCCTAACTGACTTGAATGACATTCACCCTATCTCCTTTAATCATGAACTGGCACCTTTCACCGGATTTGACAAGACATACAGAAAAAAAGAAAAAATAAATAAATAATAAATAATAATAATAAAATAATAAAATAAAAAATAAAAAATAAAATAAAATAAAATTCGTAGCGTGTCTAGTTCATTTTTTGACAGTTTCGCTACAAAAATATTAGACAGTTTCATAGCGAAAACTGCTATTTTACAGTGTAAAATGCTACGAAAAGAGGAAAAACTAGATAAAGTGTCATTTTCAAGTTTAAACACTTGGGAGATGGAATCTGACATCTAATGATGACTGATGGGACATGATGTAACCTATATGGAGGTGGGTTTTGAACCTTAGGATAGGTTAAAGATAGAAAATTTTAAATTTTCCTATACCAACTTGTGGCAAATGAACTCTATGACCATGTCAAATAATGTTTTACTTTTTTGAGTAATAACGGTGGCTCCACTTGGGAAGGTGTGCCCCTGTGGTACACCAAAGAACCTATAGTTCCAGTACTATCCATCTTCTTGGAAATAAAAATTCTGAAATTTTCCAAGCTTCCTTCAAACTCTAATGGCCTTCACCTTGGGCTTAAGCGTGATGATCAACTTGTCTTTATTAGCAGAAAAACATAACAAAATGGAATATATACAATGGAATGAAATATCAGTAGAACTTAAGAGGAATAGTGCTTCAAAAACCTGTCATTGACAAGCCCTCCATCACAAGGTTGTCCATCCATCTCTTGCAGTATGTAAGTGTTGTTTCCATGGAATGCAACTACTATGAATGAAACTTTCCAAATATTCTCAAACTTACCATGTTTCCCCTTTTGTTCAATTCTAGCCTCCCACTTCAATATCACATCTTGAATCTAAAAGTTTTCTTCTCTGACCTTCCTATCAAATTTCTTCTTAATTCTGTTTTGAGATTGTTGGTTGCTATTATAGACTTCCTCCCTTTTTTCCCGCAAGGCTATCAAATGATTTATTCTCCTCTGAATTAGATTTGGCTCCTCCTCTAATCCTTACAGCAACTTCATGACAGGCACTCCCAAGGATGTAGGAAAAATGGCTTCAACCCCATACACCAACTCATAAGGTGAAGTACCAATTAACCTTTTTGTACACACTCTATTAGCCCACAGAGCATAATTTAGCTTTAGATTCCATGACTTTTTGTTTTCATGCAACATATTCTTAATAATCCTCACAATGCTTTTGTTATAAGATTCAACAAGACCATTACCTTGTGCATAGTAAGCAGTTGAGTGTCCAAGTGTAATGTGATATTGATGACAAAAACTAATCAACCTCTTGGATTTGAATGCCTGTGCATTTTCAGTGATGATCTTCATAGGACAACCAAACCTAGACAATATGTTATTTTCTAAGAATGAAATGATAACTGAATTATTTGCTTGCCTCGTTGGGATTGCTTCAATCCACTTGGTGAAATAATCAGATGCTATTAGGATCCAGCGATGCTGACCTGAAGATGATGGATGAATCTCACCAATAAAATCTAGCCCCCACTATTGGAATGGCGCCTCAACATAGATAGGCATCAAGGGTAAAGGAACAAGATTTTTCTTACCATAAAAAATCAAGCATTCATGGCAGGCAACAATCTTTTTGTAGACATACTTGAACATAGTAGGCTAGTAGTACCCTGCTCTGAGAATCTTATTTCCTGTGGCCTTCCAATAATGATTTCCTCCACAATCTCCTTTGTGAAACTCTTCAATCGCTTTTTCAGCTTCCTTTTCCAGTAAACAATTTAAAAGAATACCACTAGTATCTTTCCAATATAGATTTTTATCTATGATGCAGTACCTCAGAGATTTTAGCTTCAAAAAACTTACTTTATATTTTGTCAATTCAGTAGGAGCTCTATGATGATGCAAGACAAAAAAAAATTTCTCTGTACCAGTCATATAGGAGGTAATTCTCTTCAATGGGAATCAAATCTTCATCTTCATCTCATAATTCTGAAATTTCTGCAATTAAATTCATATCAAGACAGCCAAAATTGGACTGAGCCATCAGCTTTGCTAGCCCCTGACCTTTCACCAATTTTGTAGGTCTAATTTATATATCATATTCTAGCCATTTTTCTATCCACTTCCCTCTCTTACCATCAGGACGAACTTGAGTCAAGATGTCATTCACAACAACATTAGGAACAAATTCTATGACATGAGAATGCATAATGTAAATTCTAAAATCTTTGATAGCTTTGACAAAAGCATAGGCCTGTTTCTCTAGGATATTGTACTTCAGTTTTGAATTAGCTAGGGTCCTGCTAAAAAATGAAATAGGCTGCTCAATACCTTGTTGTCCTTTCTGTAGCAAAACTCTAGCAATTTTGTTTTTTGATGCAAATGTAAAAACCATAAATTCCTTAGAAAAATCCGGGCTAATCAACACTGGGGCTTGAGTGAGTGCCTTCTTGATTTCCTCAAATAAGTGCTTTGCTTCCACTGTCCATTTAATTTCAGCTCCTTTCTTCAGCATCTTGGTTATGTCTTTGACAATCTCAACAAAGTTGGGAATAAACCTTCTCACAAAATTCACCCTTCCAAGGAAAGACTGGATTTCCTTCCTGATTCTAGGAAGATCCACTTTCTGAATGGAATCTACCCTGCTTGGATCAATCTTTATCCCATATTTAGATATAATGTGACCAAGTAACTTTCTAGAAGATAAAGAAAAAATACTCTTAGTGGGATTAAGAGAAATACCAAACCTTCTACACTTCGGCAGAAATTTCTCCAAATGCTTCAAGTGGTATTCCTCTCTCCTTGAGAATATTATATGTCATCCAGATAGACAACCACCAACTTATCCTTCTCCTCAGCAAAGGCAATGTCCATTGTTCTTTGAAAGGTCCCTCTACATTCATCAGACTAAAGGGCATATTGGCATACATGAAAGTTACTCATGGTGTGGTAAAGGCAGTTTTCTCCTGATCTTCTGGGTGCACGACTATCTCAATGTATCCTGAAAACCCATGCAGCATAGACATCCTTTGGGAACCAACAATGTTCTGCAGAATTTGGTCCATCTTTGGGAGAGGGTAATTTTCCTTCAGAGAGGCTTTGTTCAAGTTTCTAAAGTCAATGCAGATTCTGATTTCTCCACTCTTTTTTCTGAGTGGGACCAAGTTTGCAAGCCATTTTGAGAATCTGACTAGGACAATAATTTTGGCATCAAATATCTTCTTAATTTCCTTCTCAATCAGAGGCATGAGAAGTGGATTAATCCTCCCAAGCTTCTGTTGGAAAGGCTTTTCATTTTCTTTAATAGGAATGGTATGCTGAATAATAGTGGGATCATATTTATTCAAATCAACATAACTCCATGCAAAAACATCTATGAACCTTTTCATCATCTCAATGTATTTCCGTTTCATATCTGCAGAAACAAACTTAGAAATTTTGATCATTTTTGGCATTGCTACTGTACCAAGGTTACAACTCTCTACCTCTTCATCATCAACTTGTATCCTAGGAGACTTGAACACATCATTTTGGTCAAAAATATTTTCAAGTGGGATTAGAACTTTAGGTATAGAATTATTCTTCAGCTGTAACACTTCAGAATTACCCTTAGTTTCAGCAAGCATGTTTTGCTGATCTACTTGTGTGCTTTCAAACTCCTCTTTCAATTCTATAAATGTTTTGACTTGCCAATCATCCTCAAAAACTTGCCAATGAATTATGTTATCAGGGATAGCAGGCCTATGACGAAATTCAACCTCATATATTTTAGTTGAATGTGCAGGAATAATAAACAGACTTGCAGAAATAACTAGGGAGTCAACTACTGAGTTTTGGTCCCTAGTCTTGACCATAAAGGAATATTCTTGAAAATTCTCTAACATCTCCATGATCAAATTTATGTCTGCTCTCATTCTCACATCCTTGGTTTGATATACACCCTGAAATTTTTTAATAACTAATTCAGAATCTCCACAAATAGAAATATTTTGGGCACCCAATCTTTTCAAAATTTCTAAACCCAAAAATAGAGATTCATACTCAGCCATATTATTTGTGCAATCAAAGTTCAATTTGAAATAAAATAACTTACTTTCATCCTCTGGAGTTGTGATGCAAATTCCTGCTCCAGCCCGCTCTCTTCCTGTTGATCCATCAAAGTGTAACAACCACAAACCTTGTGCCTTCCCTTCACTGATTTCCTGATTTTTGCTAGCTTATTTTCAACCTCCTGAATTTATGATTTCTTCTCATCTTCTGCTTCATCAGTTAGTTCATTGAAAAGTATAGTGGATCCTAATTCAGTCTCAACAACACGAATTGGGAAATTCTAAGGTTTTTCCTTACTACTTACCATATAAGCCATCCTTGTTTCTCTGTATAGTCTTCTTTTCTTACCAAAAACACGAATGGTGGCATAAGTTAGGTCCATCTGCATGGTGCCTTTGATCTTTGCAGCCCATGATCTAGATAGAAACATGCCAAACTTAGGTGGAATGTATGCTACCACAATGTCCATTACCACTGTCTTGGTAGGGACTTGTGTAAACCAAAAACAACATCTTTTATTAAGCCAATGCACTGAACTCTTTTTGAATCAAAATAAAACAAATCCTTATATGGCCTAGTAATTTCCAATCACATCCTTTCCATAATTACTTTAGGCATGAGGTTATGAGAGGCCCCTGAATCCAACATGGCATTGTATAATTTCATGTCATGAATGCTAAGGCTGACATAGAAAGGAGGCACCTCTTCATTCTACTCATCTTCCAATATTGGTCCCAAGTAGATGGTTGGATGGTCTTTTTGTACATTAAGGATGTCAACAAATCCTGGTTGGTAATTCAACATTTTTACAATTTTACTTCTATATTCATCCACCTTAAGAATTTCTCCAAAAGGGACTGGGATCTTGATTTTGGAAATCTCATTCTCCAAACTAAAAACATAAGTAATTTTTTCAGTCTCTTTGACAGGAGGAGGAAGTGGTGGATATTTTCTAACCTCAACAGCTTTAGGGGCATCTTTCTTGGGCTATTTTTTATTTGCAGTAATTGGAACATTTCTATTTTTGAGGTTGTATTGCTTCTGCATCTCAAATATTGCATGTTGATAACCTTTAAGGTAATCAGATGGTTCCTCACCCTTGTTTATATCATGATCTGACTCATCATGCTCTTCATTAGTAAAAAACATTCCTGACATGTTTTCATCTAGGTAATGAATGGAGTCTTCTGGTATTTTAGACTGATCTTCTTCATCAACTAAATTTTGCTGAAAATGAGGCCTTACTTGAGGGTGAGGCTGATTTATGTTTTCCCTTCGTCTCTGCTAGTTTTGAGGTATTCTGAACTGAGGATTTCTAAACTGTGTTTCATGTTGTGCAGGAGGTGTAGAAGTATTCCCAAGGGCAAGCCTATCCATCAATTTTTCCATTGTTTTCACCATTGACTCAAATTTTTCATCTGAGGTGGAAGGCTTATCTTATTCTTTCAATTTTGTCTTTCCCATCTTGGACTTTTTAGCTGCTATCATGTTTACCTCCACCTTCACAGCATCATTTTGCATTTCTACTAGTGAAGGGGATTCTCTTTCTCTGAGCAGGATAGAAAATTCATAGTCAAAGGCCTCAGCATATCTTAGTTGAGTTGCTCCTAGTGGAGGCTTAAGATGGGTGGGGATGGAGTCATAAAATTTTTTAAATCTCTTGGAGAAATTTTGGAAATTTTCATCAACAGATATTTTCAAACTATTGTACTAAGTGAGGGCTAGTACAGGGTTGGTTCTATTTCCCCACTTTCTCAAGAATCTATCTTCAAATTCATTCCAATTATGTAGGCTTCCTAGAGCAAAGGCTTTAAAATAATTTCTAACCTCACCAGTAAAGCTCTGAGAAAATAGTCTTATCTTGACATCCTCATGGTCAACCTCCTCCTTGTCTATAAAATCATTAAACTAATCTACATGCTCTTCAGCTGTAATCTCTTCAATCACTTCCCCAAGTTTTGATTCTAGCAAAATATTTGCTAGGAAGGGCATTAAGGACAACCAGGAGAACAAGAGGGGCATACCTAGCAGGTGCAATAGCAGGTGGAGGAGGAACATTTCCAGCCATGATGACAAGGACTGTGGTGTTTTTAGGGACAAAAATAGTAGAATAAGAGGAACTGTTATGAGGTGGTGTGGCTAGTCTTTGTAGTCCAGTTACAATTGAACTCCAGTCAGGTAAAGGAAAACCGAATTTACTTCTTAGCAAGATTTCTAATGGGTCTAGTTCCTTCAACCTATCTAAATATCCCCTCTCTAATAATAAATCTGATGTGACTACCTCCCAAAACTCATTTTTATCTTTTTGGGTCACTAAGGCCGAGGTATCAATACCTCTTCTTTGCAGGTCTAAAACAATATAAGTCAATTCTTTTCCATTTTTAGACCTAAACAAGACTTCCTGAATTTTATCATCAAAATTTTTATCTTCAGGACTTCTTAAAACATCAGAGGACAAGGATTTTGTGTGTAATGGAGTACCTAATTATGCAGAACTACCTTGAATGCCTCTAGAAATTGTGTTTGGATTATCCACAATTGTAGGTGGATTTGGGTCAGGATTACTCCTCGTATATCTCCTTTTCTAAGCCACCTTTGAACGTGAATATTTTGAATGGAGTCACCAAGGTAGTTGCAGCCTTGAACAGATTCTGAGCTCCTGCTACCTTCAAGAGTTCAACTTCAAAATTTCGGGAAAAGTATATCTTCAGTCTCCCAGCAGACGTGCCAAAATGTTATCACAAAATTGTACTTGATTGGCTGCTTATCAAACAACTCAATGTAACTATTTCAAACCATATTTTTAATGAAGCTTAGCCTCTTCAGTCTGGGAGGGCTCTTTCAAGGGGGTTTTATGATATTGAATAATGATGGTACTAGATGGCTAACTCTATTAGAAATGTAACTTGTTTTTTATGTTTGTAGGTTGAAAAGAATGCAGGATTGCTACCATTGGGCTTATAAAGTCAACAATCAGTAATTTCAGTGGAAAGGTTTCTTGACATGGAATCTGAGGTAGATAGGGGTCTTTAACTGAGGCAACTCACACATAAAACATAGGACAACACAACCATTTCATCACTAAAGGAAGTCAGAGCATAAATTATGAATTCTGAGCAATAGAGATGAAATCTATTGCAATTGGTAAAAACATAAAGATATAGATCAATAAGACATTGAAAACCCCATGAATAATCTTAGGTTTGTCAAGAAGAAAGTCACTCTGTATTACTGATATAAGTCAAATACATAAAGCATCAGTTTAGTGAAAAAAATCTCCAACCCCTGACTACTTCGATGTTTTGTCTTTAAATGGACCTTATTTACAATAAGGATGATCTTCCTAGTAGCTATATCGTCGAATTATCCTATGACACATCACATAACTAAAAAACATGACTTCTAACAGAAAACTGACAGCTACACCTTAAAGAAGACATCTCCTAATAGAACTCTAACTCCTATTTATTAAAAAACTCTACCTTATATTTGAAACATTTATATGATGGTTACAACATAAGTATCACATGCTCAAAAGACACATGATAGTTCATCACCAATTTACATATTAAAAACCCTCCTAGACTTGTGGAACATTACCCTATTTTTCAGGAATGCATAACTCTTATCTTCAAAGTTTCTTGGGTTGATGACCTATATCCAAAGCACTTCCTTCGAGTCATAATTATTTGACGATAAGCTCCCTTGACATGTTGGAGAAGTTTATTTGTCCAAAACTTCCATTAAGATGCTCCAAAACCTTCAAAAATAGCTCGCTATGAAAACAGGACAGTTTCGTAGCGAGCTTTGGTAGCGTTGAAAAAGTAGCTTCTACAGCTAATAACTTCGCTCCTTTTTTGTTCCATGGTGTCAATCAAGTCATGACACATCACCACTATCAATCTCCCTCCTTGAAAACTAAAAAAAGTGAGTTTAGAGGCAGAAAGGCTACTACAGGTTTTTTCGTAGCATTTTCCTAGCTTTAAGCCTAGGAAATGCTACGAAACTGTGAAAAAGTGCAGAAATTTCCATTTCAAAATTGTCTCCAAAAATTGACCTCCAGTTGCAAAAACTTGATCTTCTACATGTAATGAATCCTCTAAATCATATTCAACCTCAACTTATGGTTCCTATGGTGTTTCCTCCTCATTTATGATCGTTTGAGCAATGGGCTCCTCAACCACAGTCATCTTCAAACCTTTCTTTTCCAGCTCTTCATGAATCAGGTCTAGTTGTTCTTGAAGGTCTTTGAATTGGTTTTTCAGTGTCCTGTTCTTGGAATATAAGTGAAGGTTTACCTTTTTAATGTGCTTTACCTCTCTTATTAGTGGTTGAGTCCACTTTATCAGTTTTTTTGTGTTGTCCAAGGTATTTGAGACACTTGTGACTTGATCCTCCCAAATATTTCTCATTTGTTCAAACTACACTCTTTCAGCTCTATGCTTCTTTTCCTCTGTCCTCAAGACTGATATATCTTCACTTGCATCTTTTAACTACTCCTTAAGGGCTTCAACTTCTGTCTTTTTAGTGATTTTCTCTTTGCCCTTATTTTTTTTTATGAACAGATCTTCTTTTGCAGGTGAGGAGAGGTCTATGATGCTTGGTGGTGGTTGAACAATTTCACTGACCTTGTAAGCCTCTTTGCTGCTTTCTAAGACCTTTCTTGCATGTCCTGTCATTGGTTTTCTAGCTTGAAACATGAATCCTACATCATCACCTGCAAAATCTAACTTATTAGATGTTTTTCATTTCTTAAGCTTCCTTCCTCCCTCATCTATGTCTTCAGCTTGGACTATGGGAGTTTCTTCAATATCAATGGCATGCAATATGTCCTCTAAGTTACCCTTAGCCACTATTTGGCTCCTTGTAACTCTCTTGCTGCCATGTTTGCTAACTATTTGGATTTTTTTTTGCAGGTGTAGCTTTGGGTGTATCAACCTTAAGGCTCTGTCTCCATGCTCACTGGATCAACTTGCTCTGCCACTATAGGTGATGAAACATCTCTCGGTTTTGGAACTCTTTTAGGAGTGACAAAATCTACTTCAAAACCACTGATGAATAGAAAGGATGTCCAATCTTTGCCTAATATTTTTAACTCCTCTAACACCAGTAACTTAATCAAACCATGATGAAAGAGAGAAGTTTCATTTCCTTATTTTTAACTTGGACCTTATCTGACATTTTAGCTAGACTTCTGTATAAGTAAAAGGGAAAGTCAAGAGACATCTTACCCAAAAAATGCAGTAGAAGCCTAAGGTGGTAGGAATAGACCATGTGGAACCTCCCTTCATAGGTGAAGTACTTTTGAATAATTAACAACAACTTTGAGAATTTGTCTTTCATGTAGCTCCTTGGGATAGTATTTATGAGATCAATTTCACTATACTCTGGCTTGATGAATTCTTTGCATTCCTACATGGTGAACTTGATACCTTTAAACCATTGTTCCCCTCCCCTAGGGATTCATGTTGCTACTGCAATGGTCTTTGGTGTTACTGTGAGGTTTAACATTCCCACCTTTGAAGCTGTCCCATTGAAACTGATAGAAAACTCCTTAGAAACCTACAATTGGCACCCTTGCAATCTTTGGCAGAACTGCAAGCAACCTGTTCTTCTGAATATCTCCAAGGCAGTTGGGTCTTCATTTAACAAATTCATGTACATGGGCCCATATCTAAGGTAACAACCACCTTTTTTAGTATTCTTTCTTACAGCCATGGTGAATTTATGTCTTCTCAGGCTCGCTTGATTAGTGACACTTGCAACTTTTGAAAATGCCAGCAACCAACTTGGCTCGGTGAAGCAGCTCTCCAACAACTCAATAACATGCAAGGATAAAACAAATAATGAAAAAAAGACTCAATTGGGTAATTTTTTATGGTTTCTATGAAAACTCATGCCCTCATCATGACTCATGCATGCTAAAAATGGTAATAATGACCTTAGGGATGACCTTGTACCTTTGAAATAACCCTAACTGTCTCAAATGACATTCACCCTATCTCCTCTAATCATGAACTGACACCTTTCACTGGATTTGACAAGACAAACAGAAAAAATATTTTTTGTAGCATGGCCAGTTCATTTTCTAATAGTTTTGCTACGAAACTATTAGGCAGTTTCGTAGCGAAAACTACAATTTTACAGTGTAAAACACTACAAAAAGAGGAAAAACTGGCTAAAGTGCCCTTTTCAGATTTAAACGCTTGGGATATGGAATCTGACACCTAATGATGGCTGATGGGACATGATGTAACCTATATGGAGGTGGGTTTTGAACCTTAGGATAGGTTAAAGATAGAAAAATTTAAAATTTTCCTATACCAACTTATGACAAATGAACTCTATGACCATGTCAAATAATGTTTCACTTTTCTGAGTGATAACGGGTAGGAAGTACAACTTATTTTCCATAAAAAATATTGAATGGAGAAGTGTCAATAAAAGCTTTCTGAGTTATTCAATTTTCCCAAAGAGCAAGGATTAATTACTTGTGCCAATTTCGTTGGTTTTGATCAACAATTCTTTTGATTATTCTAATTAAGTTCTTATTTGTATATTCTGCTAAACCATTTCCTTGCGGGTAATAATTTGCAGAATAATTAAGTTTAAAACCTCTTTTAATTGGAAATTCCATCATAGCAGTTCCTGAGAAATAAGATGTGTTATCAAACATTAAAGCAGTAGGTAAACCAAACTTGGTTATGATATTTTGGTCGATGAAATCAATGATATTCTCAGAGTTGGATACTTTTAGTGGAATTTCTTCCACCCATTTAGTAAATTAATCTGTAGCTGTGAGAATATATCTATGTTTTTTGAAAGAGTTAGGAACAATCTCACCAATTATATCTAATCCCCATTGTTCAAATGGTTGTTCGATATTGACTAGTTGTAATGGGAATGTTGGCTTCCTTTGTCTTATAGATGCACTTTGACACACTTTTCATTTTCTTGCATATTCATGAGCATATTTCAAAAGTGTAGGCCAATAGTAACCTGCATGCATAATTCTGTGTGTTGTCGTATTTCCTCCAAAATATCTTCCAGCTGGTCCATCATGGAGTTCCTGCAAGACTTTCTCTGCTTCAAATTTTTCTAAGCATCTTAAAAGTAAAGAATCAAAATTTCTCCTAAATAATACATCATTGATTAATTAAAATTTCTTGGCCTTTAATCTCAAAGCCCGTTTTGTTTTGTAACTGAGTTAATTCAGAGCATATCCATTCTTCAAATAAAATATGAGATCATTGTATTGAGACTGTGCATCATTGAGACTTACCTCTGATATTTTCACATTGTTACCTGAATCTTCCTCGGATGATAGATGGGATGCTCCTGTAAGCATTATGCAAAAACCTTGACCTCTAACCATTTTAGAGGGTCTAATTTCTACATCATATTCTTGTAAATCGATAACCCAATTAGCCCTTTTCTCTCATAATTATTTTTGCATCAATAGTTGTCTTGCTACAGAGAATGGAACTATGATTTTGGCATGAGATTTTAGGAGAAATGGCCTGAAATACTTTATAGCCTTAAAGGCAGAAAATGATTTATTTTCATCAGATGTGTAATTTAGTTCTGTACCTTGCAAATTGGAACTGAAAAATGATATTGGTGCTTCAATTTGTTAGTCATTAAGCTGTGTTAAAACATCAGCTTATGATGTATCTGATGAAAAGGTGTATAAAGTAAAAGGATTAAGAAAATTGGGGTAGTTAGGAATGGAGCATTGATAATTGTTTGTTTAATCAAATCAAATGATTCTCTTTAATTATGTCCCCATTTAAAGACATATTTTTTCTTAATCGTGTTTTGTAATGGTAAAACTATTTGCAAAAAGTCAAGGACAAACCTTTTAACAAAATTAATTTTCCCAAGAAATGACTACAGAGCTTTCTTGTTATGAGGGAAAGGAATTATTTTAATCTCTTCAATTCTTTCAGGATCAATATAGATTCCTCTTTTTTACACAATCAATCCTAAGATTTTTCCTTAATCTAATACAAAAAATGATTTCTTTGAATTTAAGGAGATGCCATACCTTTTGCATTGCTCAAATATTTGCTTTAGATCATTCACATGACTGGTTACTTGTTTAGAAAACACTGTAATGTCATCTATATAAATAACCACTATTTTATTTATGAGCCCCCTAGAATATATGTCCATAACTCTCTGAAAAGTGGCACCTGCATTAATTAATCCAAATGGCATCTTTTGATAGGAATAAGTTCCCCACTTAGTCCTGAATGTAGTTATCAATCTATCATCTAAATGTATGAGAATTTGGTTATATCACGAGAATCCATCTAGAAAGGACATAAGTTCAGAACCAGCTACTGTCTATAGTACTTGTTCCATGGTTGGTAATGGAAAGTTTTCCTTCTGAAAAGCTTTGTTTAAATTCCTAAAATCAATGCAAATTCTAATATTTCCATTATTCTTCCTGGCGGGTACCAAATTTGATACCCATTTAGAATGTCTGACTGGAAAGATGATTTTTGCCTTGAGGATTTTGTTCAGTTCTGTTTTGATTTGATTTTCTAGATTTGGATGAATCTTCCTCAATTTATGCTATATAGGTTTTTCTTCTGAGATCATAGGAATTGTGTGTTGAATCACAGAAGTGTCCTATGTTTTAAGATCAGTGTAATCCCAAGCAAAGACACTTTTGTACATTCTAAACAATCTGATAAATGATAATATTTCTTCGGAAGATAGGCCAAGACCTAGATTGACATTTTGAGGTTTTTCGTCAGTTCCTAGATTTACTAACTCAAATCTTATGATAGAGATTTTGAGTTAGAAACTCTTTTAAACCTATCTTTCAGATCATATAGGTAGTCTAACTTGACAACAGATTTAGGAATAGGATTTTCGTCTTGTTCTTTCTTAATTTGAATGTCATGTTCATTTTCATCCAAAATTTGACTATCATAAGATCCTTCAGATGTTAAGAAATCTATAATATATGAATCATTATTGAATACTCTCTAATTGGTAATATTATCAGGAATGGATGGCCTAAAAATTAATTCAATATAAAATCTATCAGGACTAAAATCTTGGGATGAAATTAATTTTGATGCTACATTAGCTAGTAGATCTGCACTTGCATAATGCATTCTAGGTACAGAAGAAATGTTGAAGGCTAAGAAATGAATGGTTAATTCTTGGACTAATGATTGGTAATGCTTTAAATGTCAAGAATAACAATGAATGACATCTCTTACCTGTCTAACAATGATTTCTAAATCTCCTAGAACCTTCAGATATTTGATATTAAGATTAATGGCTTTGTAAAAACCTTGAACTAATGCTCCGTACTCAGCTACATTGTTTGTACAATCAAATTCTAATTTGCAGGCTAACATGGTATTTTCTCCTTCTAGGTTTATTAAAATACATCCAGTGCCTGCACCATCTTCAGATTTAGAACCATCAAAATAAAGAGTCCAAAATAAATAATTAACTACTAGTCTATCTACAAAATTTATACATTTGGAACTACATGGTTGGGAAAAATTCTTAATCTGAGAAACAACTGCATTATCAAAGAAAGGTGATGGTTGAGCATTGAAATTTCCCAAAAATGACCCTGCTGAGTAGTTTCCAATAATGTTATTATTGAATTCTACTGTCTCATTTACTCCTTCAAGATCAGTGACTGTATTATTCATGAAATTTTCATGGTCTACCCGAATTTTATTTGTCTTTCCGTTATATGGTAACCACATATGTGACCAGTCTGTTGCGAAATAACCATAAAGTTTTTTAGACCAGTCTCGGCTTAAAACTAAGCCATAAAATTCAGGAATATTAACCACCATTATATCAATTATTTGAGTAATCTTGGGATTTGATGACAATCTGATGGAAACATAATTTATTTCTCCTACCACCTTTACTCTGGTTCTATCAAGTTGTACTATATGAACATGGGAACTCTGAGGAGTTATGTTCAACTTAGCACAGACTGATTTTGGAATTATGTTAGAGAAAGCCCCTGAGTCTATTAAACAATTATGAACATTTTTGTTATAGATTTCATAGGTTAAGAGAAATGGAGGAGTATGAGAGATGGATCAATCACTTATCATAATAAACTCTGTAGCATCTATTTTCATTGAAGGAGAAGGTGGCTTACCCATTTCATTAGTAGCTTGTACTACTACTGGAGCAAGTAAGATTGAAGCAAGAACCGCGTTTAAGTCTGTAAGTAAGATTTTCTATTGCTGCTTCAATTTAGTAAGCTCGTGAATTGAAATGTTGGACCTAGTTTTCTTCATATCTTCAACTAAATTATACTCAATATTGTTTGAGACTACCATTGTCTTCGATGCAAGTGGATTATCTGAAGTGATGGGACTTGTTTGTGTAGCCTTTGAAGTATAATTTTTTCTTACTGATTTATCCTTGGCAGGAATTGAAATATTTTGTTGTTGATTTGGCTGCATTGCTTCAGTAGTCTTTTTTCTCCTTCTGCTCAGAGGTAAAGCTTCACGTTGTTCTTCATTTGGTAGGATGAAATCCCACATTCCATTTAGTTCAACTTCTTCTTCTTCATCATCTACTTCTTCCTCTGTTTGCTCTTCCTCTATTTTTGGATCAGATTCAACATTAGATATGATATTTGGAGGTTGAGTATTAGAGGACTGACCTTTCTTAAATTTTCTGAAAGTCTTTTTTGAGCTAGCATTTTCAGTGACTTGTTTCTTGATATCTGCCATCTCATTTTTCATAGTCTTCAAAACCTTTTGAAGACCTTCTATGTCAAAATGATATTTTGGCAGCTTCTTTTTAGAATCATCTTTGAAAGATACCTTCTTTGATTTTCAATATTCTTGAGAATTATTTTTCTCAAGAGAAGTTCTGTGTTTCTCTACAGGTAGAGATTCTTTCATGTTTTTTGCAAGTGTTGTCAGTTTTTCTCTATCAAAAAAAAATAGCTATATTAGATGGAAGAGATGAAATATACCACTCAATTTGAACTTCTGCACCAGGAATTTTATTGAGTAATTTATTAAATCTTGAATTGAAATATTTTATCTTCTCACCTGATTTAGCTTTTAGATTTTACAAATCATTGATGAGCGTAGAAGTGGTCCTCTCATCCCCAAACTTAGCTAGAAATTGTTCTTCGAACATATTCCAGGTAGTTATAGAGCGGACAGGAAGTGAAAAATACCAGGATCCTGCAGATCCTTTTAAGGTATATAGAAATAATATTACAACACGGTCCTCTTCAACTAATCCATT
Source organism: Pinus albicaulis (assembly GCA_034641835.2). Lineage (NCBI taxonomy): Eukaryota > Viridiplantae > Streptophyta > Pinopsida > Pinales > Pinaceae > Pinus > Pinus albicaulis. Next base: position 446,057,710 of record CM076576.1, read on the forward strand.
TAGATTAACAACTAACATAAAAATATGAATGTGTTCTTCTGTCAGAAGTGTTAGTCATCAATAAAAAAAATTTGGTGATGACTAAATGATTACCCCAAGATTTCTAGAAACAAATTTTATAGAACATAGTGAGTTCTAGAAATCTCACAGCCTTTATTATCCTCAAAGATACAATTTTCACTATTTTGTCATCCTATCTAGTCATGACTGGCCCACTACTCTCGGAAGGCCCATCAGGGGCTCAAGCCATTCATTTTTTTGTCTCCTTGGCTCAAAACCTCTATTTTTTCTCACCTCCAGAATTCTCAAACGGGATTAGTGAATAAGGTTTGTCAAACAGCTCAATCTTGAAAAATGAGTAGTATAGGTAGAGAATAAGAAGAGTTCACTAGCCTAATCTGAACTCTTGGAAGTGATAAGAGTAGAAGTAGATAATTTTTTTTGCTTTCAAAAGAAGAAAATGTGAAGGGTTTTCCAGTTCAAGTGCACCCAAGGAAGAAAAATGTTAGGCAAGTAGGTTGGGTAGGTAAAGATGATGTTGATGCTAATCATTTTTTTCAGATCACTAAGATCACAGCTTCAAGCATCAACAAGTGAAAGAGAAATTCTGCCCAATGGAGAAAGGCACTGGTCTCAGTGAAAGCCAAAAATCTGAAGTTCTGGACACCCCCTGAAAAGGGGCTGCCCTCCCCAAGTGGAGCCACTGTTAGTCATCAATAAAATTTTTTTTGGTGATGACTAAATGATTACCCCAATATTTCTAGAAACAAAGTTTATAGAACATAGTGAGTTCTAGAAATCTCACAGCCTTCATTATATTCAAATATAAAATTTTCTCTATTTTGTCATCCTATCTAGTCATGACTGGCCCACTACTCTCGGAAGGCCCATCAGGGGCTCAAGCCATTCATTTTTTTGTCTCCTTGGCTCAAAACCTCTGTTTTTGCTCACCTCCAGAATTCTCCACTACTACCTAAACCTACCAATAAAATAACCTTGCTGCCTCTTCCATAATATTCCCAAACACTGATTGTATCTATAGGCCCTTTGGATAGTCAAGTATGTTGAACCTTAGGTCCTCAAATACACCAAGCCTGGCATGGATACTATCTTACACTTGTGAACCCTAAATTTAGATCTGAGTCCAAAGCCCAAATCCAAGAAAGCCCCATTAGGTCACCTAAGGTTCCACTCAGCCATAGGATGGATTTCGCACCCTGCAAACTATGTTTTCCTATATGAAGAAATTATATTCAAAGAAGAATGAAATCAAGCAATTTGACCCAAGATTGGTTAAACAGTCATGCAAGAAAAGCCTTTTAGCTTAAAAACACAAATATTACAAGGGACAGTTGCCCTTGTTCATATTTTTTCAAACAAATTATCAGGGTTGCCATCAGCAAAAGGAGAGGTAAGGTAATGGGATGAAAATTTCACTAGAAGACATCCAAAAACAAGAAAAGGGCAGCAGGCCTATGTTTAAAGGAGAAACAGGATTTCTTTAGGGTTGTTGAACCAAACAGTGGTGGTAGGCAAGAAACCATCACAAAGGCCACCAAGGACAAAAGCCACTGCAACTGCCATCAAATGCACATTGAAGATTGTTGCAAAGCGATGAGTAAGATTTGAGAGACTACAGAGGGTATACAAGGGATATCAGTTTAAAGGGGAGAAATGGAAAAAAGGGGATAGGTTTGTTGTTTGTATAAAATACTGAAGAATCCAAAGACAAGTCTATTTTCCTTCAAAAAGTGGACAGGGATAGTCTTGATATCTTCAAATAGATTGGTAAGATTAAAGAGAAACCTGAGAGACCCCCAACAAACAGAGAAAAGCAACTTTGTAGATCAAATGCGCCACCTGCAACTCTAAACAGTCAAAAAGGGGCACAGTGAGAAAAGATAAATAAACACTAAACATTACAAAAGTGGGTTTCATATTTTGATTTTTCTTTTTCAAAGGCATTAAGGATTTTTGAATTCTTTGGGTGAATCATTCCTGCACTTTGCAAAGAAAGAAAAACTCCAAGGAGAGAAAACAGAGTTTCTGGGCCATTTCTAGTCAAATTCGTCCAATGCTGCGCAAAACCCAAGCGCTACGCAAAGTTAGAATCGGCGCTACATAAAGTGCCTTTCTTCCCGCCTATTTCTACATCGTGCTGCACAAAATCTTCTTCTATGCTACGCAAAGTTCAGGCGTTGTGCAAAAAGGCGCTTGACCCGCCCTGAAACGCGTGCAGAGGTTATTTTTGTTGCCCTGGCGCTGTGCAAATAGGCGCCTGACGCGCAGGTGCTACGCAAACAGGCGCCTAATTCCCAGGCACTACGCAAAGAGGTGCCCGACGCCCAGGCATTGCGCAAACAGGCGCCTGACACCCTAGCGCTGCGCAAAAGGGCGCCCGCCACCCCGGCGCTACGCAAAGTTCTGGGAGGTGCCAAATAGGCCAGAAAGACCCCCAACTGCACAAATTTGTCTTCAAGGGTGCCTCCAAGTTTAAAAGAAAAGTGGTAAGTGGTTTTTATTTGCAAATCCCCAAGTCAATTTTACAAAAACATTTTGTTTCAAATGGTGAAAGTAATAACCTAGGAGGGTGAAACCCTAGGTCAAAGACAAGGAAAGTAGTGACCCTTTGAAACTAAATTAAAACAGCAGAAAGTGTGGGGGAGGAAATTAAGGCTGATTGCTACATTTGTGATTAGAAACCTTGAGTTGCAAAAAACACCCAAAAGGCCTCAAAAATTTTGAAATCAGTGCCCCCCCCAATCACCATGTCAAAGATGGAAAACAACAGTGATATTCAAGGCAATCAAAGACCTACAAAGTCAAATCATAGGGTAGGGAAAGTTAAGAGGTTGGAACCCTAGAATACAGTGGCTATCACATCCTCTCCTAGGGTATTGTCATGCTTCCAAAACACAAGATGTTTTCAGTTCTATGAGAGGGTCAAACAGGTGAAGAGTAATCCCGACCTTACAAGGCTCCTCATCCTTAATTTGCAAAACAAACATTCAGGCCTTGCAGGGATTAAATTTGAGATTTCAACAGTTTCCATATCTAAGGCCACTGGTATCCCCTTAGCGGGTGAGAAATGGTTTAAGAATGGTAACCTCGAAAGAGATTTGTTTTTGCCATTTCTCAATAGGAGGTATAGACAGGGCAGTATCACTGTTTTTCCTTTTTCACATCTCAAACACAAATATGCACCTTTGATGTTGGCTATCATGAGGTATTTCACCTATGAGGGGAGATAATCCAGGGTCTATACCTATCATCTTAGACTCCTAATGCATTTTACAGGGGTTAAGGCACTTGACCTACCCTATTATCTCTATAGGAGTATTGTGAAAATGAGTTATGTTGTTCAAAGGAGTAATTTTCCCCAACAAATGTCTAGCGTGTTCCACCATTCCCTGATCAAGATGGTGGTTGAACATCAGCTCAAAAAACAGGGTGTACCTTGGGATGCTTTCATAAACTAGGAGTTCTTTTCTAAACCACAGCATCCTCTTCAAACAAATCTTCCTTCCTCATCTGCACAAGTACCCTCACCACAAGCACACATCTCTTCCTCTCCTTCTCTTGATGCACCAAGTGAAACAGGAAGTGGACATCAAGAATCACATGGTGATCAGGGTGGGGGAGAAGAAGTCAGTGAGGCCAATACATAAATACATGAAGAAGAGGGGGAGGATATGGGGAGTGATGGAGAAAACAATGATAGAACATAAGGCAGTGAGAAAGATGAATAAGACAGTCAGCATGATGTACAAGGCAGCCAAGGAAATGTTCATGACAGTCTTGACAGCTGTCAATACTGTCATGACACTAGTCAGTTTTTTGAGGATCAAGGAACTCAAAGTGATAATGCAGAAAATAATCAAGTAGAAAACCTCAGTAAATAACAAATCCAAGAGGAGGGTCAAAGAAATGATGAAAACATGGTCAAAACTTCCATCACCATCCCTGACATATGCACACACTACAGAGGACAAAGAGATGTGTTTGCTACATCAAAAAGGCAAGGGGCCATCTCTTCTCAAGCCATCAAAGGAGTGGACAAAGGCAAGAAGAAGATAGAAATAAATGAATAGCAAGAAAAGGTAAGGAGGAGTAAGAGGCTGAAGAAAACTACCCAAGGGCCTGAATTCATTGATCTAGACAGTGATGAGCAGGATGAGGAGATGACCACTAAAATGTTTCTCCTAGAAAAAGATGCACAGATCAAATAATGGGAGGAATATTTTGAAAGAGCACAACGCGTCATTCATTACTATAAAAATGAACACAAGTACTTCAAGAAGATCAAGAGAGGCCTTTTCCTCGAAAAGAAGATGACCAAACATTACGCAAGGAAGAGCAGGCTTGCAAATGCCAAACTCAAAGAAGCCCTCCTTGAGATTAAAAACCTAAAAACCCCAAATGAGCATGAAAGCCTTGGAATTTTGGCTGATCCTTCTCAGAAACTATCTAGAAACATGTAAGGAGGGTCCACACCAATTTTGAGGAAATTTGAAGAAGATTTTGTTTTTGTAAAATTTTGGCCTACTTTGCGCAGCGCCACTAGCGCTACGCAAACATTTGGGGCATCCTCTGAAGAAAATATTGAAATTTTTGGATTTTTTATGACCTAAAAATCATCCACAAAAAATTTCAGAGGATTTGGAGCTGTTTTGACCCCTCAAAAGGTCAAAAAACACCTTTCTGGCCCTGTTTTGGGCCTGGTGTTGCGCAAATGACAGGCTGGATATTTTTGCATTTTTACAGGTTTATAGGGACTGGATCAGGAAACCACTAGTAGTTTTGGAAATTAGACTCTTCAAGCTTTCCAACGAGCTATCACAGAGCCAAATCCGACATCGAGAAGTGGTTCAAAAGCTAGTTGCAATACAACCTATTTTCTGCAAAAGTGGCGATATGCAAACAGACCGACATAGGCCAAAAAGTCAACAAAAGACAGTGATTAATGACAAATTGGTTTTTTAATGTTTTTTTTGGACAAAACGCTCATGATTTGATTTGGGAGTTATGTTTTTATGTTTTTCATTTATTATCTTATCTCTTATGTGTCTTGGGCCTTGCATGGTCATTAAGCACATTTATGACATTTATGGCTAAATTAGGGTTTCTGGAAGTCTCTTAGGATTTCCACCTCCACATTTGCTCCATAAATAGAGCATGAGGCTCTTATGTATCATTTGGATTTTGATGACTTATGCTAAAGCAAATACATAGTCTCTTGGAGTTTTTGATAACAATTTGATGTCTTGGAGCTCATGCATGCCCTGGTTTGCTTGTTGATGGATAAATACTATTTGTAGGATCCATAAGCTTGGTTGATGGTGAAGTGTTTCTTATGTTCATGTTTTCTATTTTTCCATTATGTTTTCCATCTTGCTATTTTGCATTAGGACAAAAAATTTAGATTAAGAAATGTTTTCTGATGGCACCCTAATTCTATTTGTCCTTCACTGCCTCAATGTTTTCTTCTGTTAAGATATGTTAGGGAATTCATCTCTTGCTCCCTAAGAAGTTCTTGGCTTGTCCATTTCTTGAATAGTTTAGATCAGTTAGTGTCAAGTATGATTTATGGCTAGCCCTACATATTTTTGCCACTAAAATACTCTATTTTTGAATCAACTCTTTAGAAGCATCTTTGCCTAGGTTTATCAAAGAATTCTGTTTCAATCATGCTCTTTGCCTTTACTTAGCTAAATTTGATTCAAAGAACCTTCATATTTGTAACTTTAGATGTTCAAGTTTTTCTCTCCTTCTATGGTTATAGCGACTTGTGCATCTTAAATGTTTTTTTTCTCTTGATAATGAAATCTACGGAAGTTAAATAAGTTTCTTGCCTTTCTATAATTTCATTTGAATGCTTGTCTTGGATAATCATCTGTGTTCAGTTTGAAATCAAATGGATTAGGTTTCACTTATGCCTTTGATTCTCTTTCCATGCTTATGATTTTTCTAACTCCCTTAGGCTAAAAATTTATTAAGGATTCAGTTATGTCCTTCACTAGCTTTTATTATCAAGCTTAATGTTCACCTCATCATCCACCACAACCTCAAAGACCCACCAACCAAGTTAAAATTGCCCTGCAAATGCTCTTGAAACCATTGATGAACTTATCATTGCCTTGTTAGACTCCATTGCCCAATGACTTAACAATCTTCCATGTTTTCTATCTAAATCCATCTGAGCATCATACCCAACCAAAAACAATCAAAATACCATGCACTTAACATCTGGCCTAAAATCAACCCTAATCAGAAAACAAGTTCACATCTTTGCACCTACTAGAGAGATCCCTCTCCAAATCCAAGAAGGCTAGGTCCTTGGATTCCAAAGCTTGGTTTGATGTTACCCCTATCCATTTGTATCTCAATCAATCTAGAAAATTACAGGGAGCTAACAGGAATACCATCATCAGGATTAAATTTAGGTAACCATCTTTCAGGTAATTTTGTTAGAGCATGAAGAGGAGCAGGCATATTTACAACCCCTGAATTGCTCCATGGATTTAAATTCGGTGGAGGTACTTGGCCTGCCATTGGATTTTTAATGGGTTGTTTGGGTGAAGTTTGAGTTTAAGAAGAGGCAGGCTGAGCGCCAGGACTAGTTGAAGGGATAGTAGTTTGAGTACTGGAACTAGTCAAAGTAACACTAATTGTTGGAATGGAAGTTTTGAAAGTGAGTGGAGGTAATGGAGGTGAATGGGATAAGATCTCGCTAGTGATTGACTCTGATTGAGTCCTATTTAGTCTCTTTCAAGTACTATCGATGGGAAATTCAAAAGGAAGAATTCCCATCTTGGACTTTATGATCGAGTTAATATTCTTCGAGGTTGTAAAGAAGATGAAATACTGATATATGATATTTGAGAAGATTCAGACTTTTCAGCAGAAATGGATACTCTCTCTAAATTTTCTATCAAATACTGAACTTCTGGGGAGGCTTGATGGGAATCAAGAGACAATATGGGTTGAGTATCACTAGGAGACTTAGGAGAAGGATGATCAACTTCAGATTTTAAAGATGAGGATCTAGATAATTTTCTGGAAGTTGATGGGGATCTAAAGGGAGAGAGACTCTTCGAATGACCTTTAGATTGATCATATCTTTTTTCCATTCACAGGGCCCTCCTTCTAATGCTATAATTTTGAGGCCTCAGAATTCCGCTGCCGAAACATGGGGGAAAACCACCCGGTCCGGACCTTAAAGCAACTCCTTTTCCATTTGGTGTAGTGTCTCCCATTGGGGATGATGGGACCAGTTTCCCAATAAGGATGATTTTGAGGGTGTTGTGATGATATAACATGCAAATGGAGAATTATTTTAATCTATCATATGCATCTATCTAAACTATTTATTCTACTATATACCCAGGGTGTTTCTTCCTTTATGCGATCTAAAAATATATCCTTCAACTATTAGTAATATAGATCATTTAACAGTTGAAAGCGATGAAAATTATGTAAGATGATTCTTCTAACAAATTAGTTTGACTAGAAGAATTGTAAAAAATATATCGCATTCATATGTGTGATTATACATTCAATAAGAAATCACAGACAAATATTAAAACAAAAGTGCATGTAACATTAATCTATAATAACACTTCAAATATATAATGCAATAAAAAGTGTTGGGAATCACGATTGCCGTTAGACCAAAACCCGTGGGTGTTAGTCAACGATCGCATCGCCAGAGATAAGGATCCACGAGAGGTGGTTAGTCCATGTCACGAAACACATGGGGAGTGTTGGTTTATCCAATGTCCAACAATATCCCCCCCAACGTGAGCCGGGTGTGTATCGAACGCGTGACCTACGCTCTGATACCACTTGTTGGGAATCACGATTGTCGTTAGACCAAAACCCGCAGGTGTTAGTCAACGATCGCATCGCCAGAGATAAGGATCCACGAAAGGCGGTTAGTCCATGTCGCGAAACACATGGGGAGCGTTGGTTTGTCTTGGTGTCAACATTGACCCGGGTTCGATGTGCCGAGTTCCAAAAAACCCCTATGCCCCTGCGGCCCTTTCGGAAGTGACGTGCTTGCGCGAGGTCACGGCGGTCTCTCCCAATGTGTCCTTGGGTGGGTCTTTCGGAACCGAGTTTTCGCACACGAAAGGAAGGGTAAGGCAAGCGAGGATGTGTCCTGTTTACGTAATTCTAGGATTACCTTGTCCAGATCATAGTTAATTATATTCCTAATCGCATCCACATGCTTTAGATCTACGATTATGAGCTTATTATATCATCAACACGAGCGGTGCATAATGAGAACATAACAAATCTAGATCCGAGAGCTAGGTACACGGACGCTTTCGTGGCTTAAGACGGAAAATACATAACACAAGAAATTATCGACGAATTCACATAACAGAACTCACAGATTCAGATCTCTAATAATCCTTCGCATTCATTCATTCATCAATCTTTCCTTACAATTCCCTTCCCAACCTATGCACACAGCAGCAGGGTCCACACACAGTTGGACTAGGATCTCCGTGCACACAGCCAACAGGAGTCTGTTCCCAAAAACCAAAACAAACTGCTTAAGCAACAGATCGAATCAATATCTCATCAATTCCTATCCTTTTCGATACAAAATACATCTCTATTTATAACAATCTAGCTCTGACTTTCCTATGGTCTGCAAACCATGGTTTTCGGACCCCTAGTTTACCCTTTGACCCATTACAATGCGTTTGGGGCTTTGACCCGCCCTAAAACCCCTGCGCTATACTAAATATAATCAAAATTAATCAAAATGGACCAGTTTCGCAACTTGTTAGGAGACCCCGTTCCAACAGACACGTGGTGGCACAACGCAATTTCGCACATCAGTGATGCGAATTTCATCGCATACCGTGAAGTGGTGATGCAAAGTTACGATGCGATGTGGCAATGCGAAGGGACACATGGCGGCACAACACAATATCGCACATCGGCGATGCAATGTTCATCGCATACCGCGAAGTGGCGATGCGAAGTAGTGATGTGATATTACCATCGCATATCGCAATCGGAGATGCTTATGTGATAATAATTCACAAGTTATAGAAGTTGCGATGTGAAGTAGTGATGCAATATTACCATCGCATATCGCAATCGGAGATGCTTATGTGATAAGAATTCGCAAGTTATAGAAGTTGCGATGCGAAGTAGCGATAAATTAAAGTGGGACCGGTCACATATCGCATATCGGGAGATCAGATGGACGAAGGCACATGGGATAACTGGAATCACCAAAGTGTGATAAAGAGAGCGGACGCGATGCAGATTGAAGCTGAAGCCTAAAATTTTTCAAGTTCGGGAGTATGGATTTTCCCTTTGTAAATCACATCAGAGAGCAAAAGAGCCATATATCAAAGAACAATTGAAATACCGAAATGCGATAGAAAGCGGACACGATATAGTTCAAAGATAAAATCTAAAGGAATTGAAGTCTGGTGTGGGACCCTATAAGCCCTTGTTTCATATATGTTAAATGCGCCATAGTATAATGTTTACACTATTGATCATTTTAAACGTATGTATGATGACTAAAGCCCGAATTTGTAATCTGTAGCGGGCATAAAGGATATAGTATGTGGGCCATACTCTACAATTCACAAAGGAATGGAATGAACGCATAACAGGAACTTGTGCAAGGCAGTGGTGCGATAGCACGGGCAGATGAAAAGGGTGAACACGGCACAAAAGACACAGGTAACGGAAGAAACAGGGAAGTTATGCAGTAGAGCTGGAATATAACGGCATAATAGAAAAGACAAAAGGATAGCAAGCAGAAGAGGACGAATGCTCAGCAAAGCTAAGAAATTGAAAGTGCTGAGTAAATGTTTGATTGTAACTATAAATGTATTATTGAATTTATATTGTTTGTGATGCAAAGGCAAGTCTCCGTAGACAAAGCAAAACTCCACTGTAATACACAAATGTATACATTCTGTTATATTATTCTGAATGTGCTAGACAAGAAAATGAGAAGCAGGAAGGCAAAGAGTCATACCTGTTCATTTCGAATTCCCTATGGAATGCAAACAGTTATGAGGTGATCTCGATAAATAATGTTACTAGCATATGCATAAGGCGTGAGAGAATGGAGAAAGAGGTGAGAGAATGTAAGAAGAAGAAGGAGTAGGGAGAGGAGTTGTGAATATCCAGAGATGATATAAAGCAAATTTGAAGGCTGGAAGGACAACAATAAAGAAGGAGAAAAACTGAGCTGATATCCAGGTAAATCAGCATATGATTTTATTGTACAATGAGGAAGTTGGTGCTTCCATTTCAAGTTGTAGCTTGATAGATGTCCAGTTGTAGCTGGCTGAGGTAGGAGCCTCCTGTAGGTTGTAGCCTGTAGAAAATAGATGGGAGTTGGAGCTTCCTTGCAAGTTGTAGCTTGCAAAATTGAGGTAGTAGGCTCCTATAGGTTGGAGCCTACAGAAAATCAGTGGTGAGAGGGATTTGGAGCTTACCTTTGCATCACAACAATAATAAGATGTGGTTTTCTCCCTTATGGGTTTCCACTTATATCTGTTTTCTATGTGCATGATGATTATATGTTGATATTCTATATTTAATCTGCTTAGTACCTGCTGCTCACTTATTAAGATTGTTGTTCCATTGTATATTAAGTTGATCATGAAATGAAGATGTAAATAAGTGTAAAAGAAATTTTTAAAAGACCATGAATGCATTAAACCAATTCATCCCCCCCTCTAATTTTAACCAAGGGTTCAACAATTGGTATCAGAGCAAGTTCCTTTTGTATAAGTTTAACAACTGGAAGGAAGATCCTAGGTCCCCAAGATGGCTAGTATAGAAGGATGCTCAACAAATAAAGCCCCTTTGTTTACTGGCACAAATTATGCCTTCCGTAAAATAAGAATGAGGACGTACATAATGTCTCTAGGAATAGAATTTTGGGCTGCTATGGATTTTGGATATGCCCCAAAGGATTATGACACAGAGAAAGAAGCCAAACAAGATTTTATAGCTAATTCCAAAGCCATGAATGCTCTCTTAAGTGGTCTGTGTGAGGCAGAATTTATCAAAGTAATGCACAACAAGACTGCCAAAGAAATATGGGATACATTAGAAAGTATCCATGAGGGAGATAAAAAGGTGAAGATGGCCAAACTACAAGTCTATCGAGCTCAATTTGAAAATATAAAAATGAATGAAGAAGAAGATGTTTCCAGCTTCTTCTTAAAGGTTGCAAAAATTATGAATAATATGAAAGCTCTAGGAGAAACCATTATAGAATGTGTAATTGTTCAAAAGATATTGAGATCTTTACCATCCAGTTTTAATCCCAAGGTTTTTTACATAGAAGAAACAGCTGATTGGGAAACTTTGACCATGAACTAATTACTTGGAAACTTAACAGCCTATGAGATGAGACTTCGACAGAGGAAGTCAAATGTGAGGCAGCCATTAAGGCTGAAAAGAGAAAAGAATAAAAGGAAGATACATGCTCCTGCTCTGATGAAGAAGAGGCCAAATTTTTCAGAAGATTAGATAGAGGCTCGGGTACGTATAAAGTTAAGCTTCCATTTAAATGCTTTAACTGTGGAAGAGTTGGGCACTATCCATCAAAGTGTCCTTACAAGAAAACAAAGAATCGGACTCAAGAGACTGAAAAAACCAAAACAAATAACTGACAGAAAGGGAAGAGATTCAACAGAAAATCACTTTATGCTTAGCAAGATAGCAGTGCATCTGAAAAATCAGATGAATCCTCAAATGAAGAAGGAACCTATGAATTTATGTTGGTGGCCAAGGAAGAGTCTGAAGGATTCCTTCTAGAAGATGAGGAAGAAGGTGAGGTAGATCTTGAGGGGGAGCTACAAAGTGCCCTGGAAGAAATAGACAAACTTAAACTCAAGTGCAGAAAACAGAAAGACATTCTCCTCAAATATGTAAAAGAGGTACCAAATTCAGAAGACTTCATTCAATTGAAAGTAGAACTTGAAGAAGATAAGAAGGTGGAAGACATTCTGCTAAAGCAAATTAAAGATAAACATCATGAGCAAGAGAGATTAGAAGAAGAAGTGGTATGCCTGAGAAAGAAACTAGAAAACACCCAAAGGGAATTGTCAATGAACACTCCTCGAATGACAAGCACTGAACAGTTGGACAATATTCTAAATGCTCAAAGTTCTCCTCTCATAAAGGCTGGGATAGGATATGAAGGAGAAACCAGTAAGTCTAAGGTAGAAGATAACAAGAATATCATTTTTGTAAAAGTTTTAAAGGATATTGAAACAGTTCAAAAAGGAACCATAGAAGCAGAATCCAACAAGAACTTGATGTGTGATGAAACAAACATAAACAAGAAGCAACATCAAGAGACAAAGAATGAGAGGAAGAAGCAAGCAGTTGCAAAAAGCTCAATTGTTCCTGAAGATCAATTGAACAAGTTCGGAATATCTCAAAGGGGATTCTTTCCTCCTATGAGAAATGTCACTTGTTTTGCCTGCCACAAACTGGGACATATTGTTGCATACTGTCAAACAAAGATAATCGATTTCAACCAGCAAAAGATGCAGAAATTGAAAATACTACCTCAAGCAAACAAATGGAGAGGACAACCCTACAATAGGTACACTAATCGTTTCCATGGGTATTGTTTTTGTTGTAAGGGGTTCGGCCATAAAGCCATGGAGTGCAGAACGTATGGACAAATACTGATGCGTAAAACCCCAAGGAGATTTATGAACAATGGATAGCTCACTCGTACACATAATCCATTTAAAAATATAATCAAATGCTTTGTATGCCATCAAATCGGACACATGTCTTCCAAATGTCCTCTCAAAGAATGTGGTCCATATTCTCAGAAAAGGTGCCAAACAAATAGCTGCCTGTAGTGGAAAAAGAAGTTGAATTAGTGTGACCTAGCTCTAATAGCCCAAGATCAGAAAAGCCAATGGTATTTCGACAGTGGATGTTCAAAGCATATGACTGGAGATCGAAGCAAGTTTCTAACCTTTGATGAAAAGAAATCTAGGAATGTAACATTCGACAATGATAAAGCAGGGAAATTCAAAGGAAAAGGCTCAGTCAGTCTGAATAATGGAAGAGGAAAAGCTCAAGATGTACTATTTGTGGATGGGCTGAAAGCCAATCTGCTAAGTGTCAGTCAAATGTGTGATAAAGGCTGTGAGGTCCTTTTTAGAGCCCAAGACTGTGAAGTAAGATCGAGCACCACAAGAAAGACCTTGATCAAAGGTGTTCGAACAGAAAGTAATGTCTATATAGTGAAAGAAGAGAATGAAGCATGCCACATATGCAAACTTGATGAATCATGGTTATGGCATAAAATATTGGGACACCTAAACTTTGACCACATCCTTAGTATGAGCAAGAAGAATGCAGTCAGAGATATGCCATCAATTAGGAAGCTTTCAAATACCATATGTAAAACCTGCCAACTGGGCAAGCAGACCCGCATATCTTTCAAGACCAAAGAGATACTATCTGCAAGTCGGCCTCTTCAGCTTGTACACATGGACCTGTGTGGACCTTCAAGAACTAAAGCACAAAGCAGAGAATCTTATTTCATGCTGATAATAGATGGTTTTTCTAGATTGACGTGGGTAACATTTCTTAAATATAAATCTGAAGCACTTGAGAAATTCAAGATATTCAAGGCATTGGCAGAAAATCAAACAAGATGAAAGCTAAAGTTCATCAGATCAGACAGAGGAGGTGAATTCACAGACTATGATTTTGCAGACCTATGCAATGAGCATGGGATAAAACAATAGTTTACAATTGTAGGTACACCTCAACAGAATGGAGTGGCAGAGAGGCAAAACAAGTCAGTACAACAGATTTCCAGAGCTATGATGCAAGAAAGTAACATTCCCCAAACCTACTGGGCAGAAGCAGTACACACAGTTGTTCACATTCTCAACAAAGCTCATCTAAGACCAAATTGTGACAAGACTCCTTATGAATTATGGCATGGTAAACCAGCATCAATCAAGCACTTTAGAGTCTTTGGAAGCAAGTGTTTCATAAAAAATAATGATGAAAAACTGGGGAAGTTTGATGCAAGAGCTGATGAAGGAATATTTTTAGGATATGCATCCAAGAGTAAGGGTTACAAGTGCTACAACAAAAGACTGCACAAAATTGTGGAAAGCATTGATGTAAGATTTGATGAAGATCTACCAAACAGAACAAGAAGCACAAGCTGCGCCAATCCTCCAGATGATCATGAAGCTGAGAACCAAGATAATGATGAACATAGCAAGACAACAGAAGATACTGAATTAAACTCAAAAGGTCCCTCAAGACACACTCAAAAGAACCATCCAAAAGATCAAATCATTGGGGACAAGAGTGTGGGAGTCCAGACAAGAAGACAGCTTGTTGAACAGACAGAAGAAGTATACCTAGCCATGCTATCTCAAATAGAGCCAAAGAAGTTCGAAGAAGCCAGCAAAGACAAAAACTGGGTAAATGCTATGAATGAAGAACTAGACCAAATTGAGAAGAACAATACTTGGGAATTAATTCCAAGACCCATGGGGAAAAATGTCATTGGCACAAAATGGATATTCAAGAATAAGATGAATGAACAAGGGCAGGTAATCAGAAATAAAGCCAGACTTGTATGCAAGGGATATTCTCAAATTGAAGGACTTGATTATGATGAAACCTTTGCCCCTATAGCCAGAATGGAAGCAATCAGAATGTTTTTGGCCTTTGCATGCTATCATGATTTCAAGGTATATCAAATGGATGTGAAGTCTGCCTTCCTGAATGGAGATCTAGAGGAAGAAGTCTACATGGAACAACCTGAAGGATTCTCATTAATAGATAAACATGACTATGTGTGCAGATTAAAGAAAGCCTTATATGGTCTGAAACAAGCTCCTCATGCATGGTATTCAAGGCTAGACAAATACTTGCAAAAACAAGGATTCAAGAAAGGAGGAGTAGATAGCAATTTGTACATAAAGGCTAATGAAAATGAACTCTTAATTGTAGTAGTGTATGTAGATGACATCATGTTTGGAAGCAAAAAAGATGAGTTAGCAAAAGGATTTGCTGAAGAAATGAAATCAGAGTTTGAGATGTCAATGATTGGAGAGCTCACCTTCTATTTAGGACTTCAAATTCAACAAAAGAACACATGAATATTCATTTCGCAAGAAAAATACTTAAGAGAAATGTTGAAAAGGTTTCAAATGGAAGACTACAAACCTGTGTCAACTCCCATGATCACTGGATGCAAACTATGTGCTAATTATGGATCAAAAGATGTAGATAAAAAACTTTACAGATCCATGATAGGAAGTCTGCTATACCTAACTACATCTAGACCAGACATTATGTTGGCAGTAGGACTTGTGGCAAGATATCAAGCAGCACCAAAACAAAATCATTTACTTGCAATCAAGATAATATTTAGATATCTACAAGGAACTTCACATTATGGCCTATGGTATCCAAAAGGAAAAAGCTTCACATTGACAACATACACAGATGCAGATTGGGCCAGCTGTGTGGATGACAGGAAAAGCACAAGTGGAGGTGCATTTTATTTGGGAAAAAGTTTGGTGGCATGGCTAAGCAAGAAGCAAACTTCTATCTCTCTATCTACAGCAGAAGCAGAATACATAGCAGCAGCAACATGTTGCACACAAGTAATGTGGATGAAACAAACTCTCCAAGACATGAAGGTAAGCATTGATGAACCCATTTCTATCAAATGTGACAATACAAGTGCAATAAGTATATCAAAAAATCTTGTACTTCATTCAAAAACAAAGCACATCCCAATAAAGTACCACTTCCTCAAAGAACAAGTAGCACAGAAATTAGTGAAGTTGGAATATGTACCAGCTAAGGAACAAACAATAGACATATTCACAAAACCTCTTGCTAAAGAACCATTCGAATATATAAGAGACAAACTAGGGGTAGTGTTTGCAGATGTTACTCTTTGATATGATTATAAATTCATATATATATATATATATATATATATATATATATATATATATATATAAGTAAAGACTACATACAAAGAATGGGATCAGAATAGAAGTCAAGTGATAGTCTGTATCAGTCAAGAAAGCATCATTCCAGGGGGAGGGCAGTCAATAAAATTTTCACAAAAGAGCTAGAGTAATGGAGCAGTGCATGAAACAGGTCCTCAAGATCAGAGTATTATGAAAAGATAGAAACCACACTGGGAAAAGTGAAACCCTTTTCCATTGATGTCAAATGGGGAGGAAAACCAAGCAAAATAAGAAAGGCTCTTTTGTAAAGCAGGCAAAGGAAGAAATACAAGATACTTCTCAGAATGAAAGGGGGAGGAAGTCCTGAAGGAAGTATGGGAGTATTGGTGGATGTTTTTCCATCAATGCTAAAAGGGGAGACTGTTGGAAATATTGTCATTGATGGCAAAGGAGCACAAAGGAGCAACACTTGAACTATCACTAAGGCAAAGGAGCAGAGAAGAACCAGCAATAAGGAAAAGGAGCATATCAGGAAATAATTCAGTAAGAAAGCATAAAAGAGAGGCAGAGGAATAGCAAAAGCAGAGAAACAGCAAATGTAGAGAGGCAACAGAAAGAAGCAGAGGCAGCAGAGAAGCAGCTAAGGAAGAAAAGGAGCAAAGGCAGCAAAACAAGCTCAGGAGAGATCAGTGCACTTAGAATAAAGAACAAACTTAGGAGGAGTATCGTGGTGGGACCGATGTCACAGAGCAGCACAGCGTAAAAAAATGGAAAATAGACTAAGGCAGACGAATTCCAAGTGAGGTGAACGAATGGTCACGATTAGATCGCAACAAAAAAGGCAAGAAATGAATGGATAAGATTCATCGCAAGATAAGTGATGAACCTAAATGAACTTGTCGAAAGAAAAACCTATAATTCATGGCACAGTGGACTAGAGGAAGCGGAATGGCATAGTAGATGAATTGTATTTGTATGGAGTTATAACGGAACCAGAAGTTTGGAAAGGATAAGCGAGAGAAACCTTGGTCAACGGAGTATGGAACCATGAATCAATAGCAGAGATGGAACAGTGAAGACGGTTTCAAAAACCAGCAAATGGATTTTCGCGCAGATTTAGACTGGTAAGTGGTAAAAGTTGAAATGAACGCAATAGCATTAAGGATTTGACACGTAGCAACACAAAACGGGCTATTTCACATGAGATTGAAAAATTAAAGGTCATGTATCGTTTTTATGCGATAGTCATCGGATATATGAGCGATTAGATCGACGGTGTAAAAGGTACGTTGAAATAAAGTTGTGGGCCCATAAATATTTATATGGTTTATTTCGGGTTCAAACCATAGAGTTGAGAATCATAAGCAGAGATGATATTATGCTAGTACTTGAGTATTAATTGGAAGTGCCAGCAGCAATGAGGACCGTAGATCTAGACAGACCAACGGTGATGATCGCATCGGTGGAAATCAGATCATAAATCAGAAGCAAAAGAAATGCGATGCGATATTTCGATGCGATGTGGCGATGCAAAGGGACATGTGGCAGCACAACGCAATATCGCACATCGGCGATGCAAAGTTCATCACATACCATGAAGTGGCGATGCAAAGTTGCGATGCGATGTGGCGATGTGAAGGGACACGTGGCGGCACAGCGCAATATCGCACATCAGCGATGCGAAGTTCATCGCATACAGCGAAGTGGCAATGCGAAGTGGCGATGCGATATTACCATCGCATATCGTAATCAGTGATGCTTATGTGATAAGAATTCGCAAGTTATAGAAGTTGCGATGCGAAGTAGCGATGCGATATTACCATCACATATCGCAATCAGCGATGCTTATGTGATAAGAATTCGCAAGTTATAGAAGTTGCAATGTGAAGTAGCGATAAATTCAAGTGGGACTCGTCGCATATCACATATCAGGAGATCAGATGAACGAAGGCACATGGGATAACTGGAATCGCCGAAGTGCGATAAAGAGAGCGGACGCAATGCAGATCGAAGCTAAAGCCTAAAATTTTTCAAGTCCGGGAGTATGGATTTTCCCTTTGTAAATCGCATCGGAGAGCAGAAGAGCCATATATCAAAGAAAAATTGAAATACCGAAATGCGATAGAAAGCGGACGTGATATAGTTCAAAGCTAAAATCTAAAGGAATTGAAGTCTGGTGTGGGACCCTGTAAGCCCTTGTTTCATATATGTTGAATGTGCCATAGTATTATGTTTACACTATTGATCGTTTTAAACGCATGTATGATGACTAAAGCCTAGATTTGTAATTCGTCGCGGGCATAAAGGAAATAATATGTGGGCCATACTCTACAGGTCAAAAAGGAATGGAATGAACGCATAATAGGAACTCATGCAAGACAGTGGTGCAGCAGCACGGGCAGATGAAAAGGGTGAACACAG
Source organism: Pinus albicaulis (assembly GCA_034641835.2). Taxonomy (NCBI): domain Eukaryota; kingdom Viridiplantae; phylum Streptophyta; class Pinopsida; order Pinales; family Pinaceae; genus Pinus; species Pinus albicaulis. The sequence continues at coordinate 446,076,120 of CM076576.1, forward strand.
CACAAAAGACACAGGTAATAGAAGAAACAGGTCAGTTATGCAGTAGAGCTGGAATATAACGGCATAACAGAAAAGACAAAAGGATAGCAAGCAGAAGAGGACGAACGCTCAGCAAAGCTAAGAAACTGAAAGTGCTAAGTAAATCTTTGATTGTAGCTATAAATGTATTATTTAATTTATATTGTTTATGATGAAAATGCAAGTCTCCGTAGGCAAAGAAAAAATCCACTGTAATACACAAATGTATACATTCTGTTATATTATTCTGAATGTGCTGGACAAGAAAATGAGAAGGGGGAAGGCAAAGAGTCATACCTGTTCATTTCGAATTCCCTATGGAATGAAAACAGTTATGAGATGATCTCTATAAATAATGTTACCAGCATATGCATAAGGCGTGAGAGAATGGAGAAAGAGGTGAGAGAATGTAAGAAGAAGAAGGAGCAGAGAGAGGAGTTGTGAAGATTAAGAGATGATATAAAGAAAATTTTAAGGCTGGAAGGACAGCAGTAAAGAAGGAGAAAAATTGAGCTGATATCCAGTTAAATCAACATATGATTTTATTGTACAGTGAGGAAGTTGGTGCTTCCATTTCAAGTTGTAGCTTGATAGATGTCTAGTTGTAGCTGGTTGAGGTAGGAGCCTCCTCTAGGTTGTAGCCTGTAGAAAATAGATGGGAGTTGGAGCTTCCTTGCAAGTTGTAGCTTGCAGAATTGACGTAGTAGCCTCCTGTACGTTGGAGCCTACAGAAAATCAGTGATGAGAGGGAGTTGGAGCTTGCCTTTGCATCACAACAATAATAAGATGTGGTTTTCTCCCTTATGGGTTTCCACTTATATCTCTTGTCTATGTGCATGATGATTATATGTTGATATTCTGTATTTAATCTGCTTAATACCTGTTGCTCACTTATTAATATTGTCGTTCCATTGTATATTAATTTGATCATGAAATGAAGATGTAAATAAGTGTAAAAGAAATTTTTACAATACCATGACTGCATTAAACTGATTCACCCCCCCCCCCTCTTAGTTTAACCAAGGGTTCAACATCCTCATCAAATTTTCTTCTTGGATTCTCCCTTTGCTTTTCTCCCTTCATTTGATAGACCTCCTTGGAGAGATCTTGCTTGGATCTAAAGAGAGGAATGGAAAAACTATCCTCCTTCATGATAGATCTCATCTATCTGCTTCTTCCTTTGATGAAAAAGATGAAGTGTCCACAATTTGAGCCAAAGATCATGCTCTGATACCACTTTAATATCCAAAAAGGTAGAATGCAGTAATACTAAAACACAATATAAGAACTACAGTAAGGTAAACAATAAGTCTAAATACACATCAGAATGCATAGAAATAGTTGAGCCATTTTATTATACTGGAGGTGAAAAATCAAGCACGACAGTGCTCAAAATATGAGACACTCAAGCCACAAGGGTGGCCTAGAATGACCCTACAATGATTTCCCAAGAGGGACTGCATAATTGCTGATCTGTTGGAAGTTAAATTGTGTTGTCTCTGTTGTAAATGTTGGGACTGCAACTGCCTGAAAAATAGAAAGTCAGATCTAGGCAGAATGGGAGCTCCGATGAAGCTGAAATTGTAGATCTGGGCTCAATGATGGATTCCCAAGATAACCCAGAAAGGGTTTCTCAGATCTGTAATTCTAAGAAAACCACCCTCTTAGGCCTTCACATATATGCTACTGGGAATGCAGATCTGTAGCTAGATTTGATGATATGATGGCCGCAATGGTGCACAATCATATCTATGCAAGAAAGGCTAACCCTTTCACTAGATCCTTGCGCTAAAAGCTCAAGATATAGCTCCTCCAATCTCCTCCACTGAAAATAGTTGTTGGATGAACAACAGCTTCAGAAAATTGCGCTGTCAGAGAGCGAGGCTCAATAGCCCACTGTTGGATGTGTAAAATTAGCTCCTGAATGATGGAAACAAAAGATCCAATGTGAGGATATGATCTCTCACAAGATTTCCAGCTGAAATACTAGAAATTTCCTTCCTCCAATAGATCTACAGGACTGGACTACGCAATCCTTGAAGGGACTGCTGCTACATGGAGGTAAAACCCAATGGCCTGAATGCCAAATATAGATCTATTGCTCCTGAAAGGCTGGATGTGAAGAACAAAGTGGTAGGATGAATCCTCCACTGGTTTCCTAGCTAAATGCTAGAAACAACCTGCTGAAGATGGAACCAATGCCTGATAAGGAATGAAGAACAACTCTCTTTCTAGAGATACTCAAAGAAAGAGGTGGGATTCCCGCTTGGGAACACCCTGTGCAAAACAACACTGTAAACTCTGCTAAACATCCCAATCCTACATAGAAATGTCCTAAGAGAAATCTATATCTAAACAAATCAAGAAATGAATAATCCAAATCATGCCTTCCATTGTGCCTTCACCTTCATTATATGCATGAGCCTTCCATAGACTAGGCCCACTCCAAAACTGCATTGTACATGTGGACATAGTCTCCATGTTTGACTACGATGTTGCTTCATAGCATCCATCATGTTCACATGGGGTGATCACCCTCTCCATCATATGTGCATTAAATGCATCACTTCCTCCACTATCTTATCATCAGTGCTTCATGATCTTCTTTGAATGCACTATGATCTCAGTTGACCTTACCAAAGATCCTCATGATTTATAATAAGATCCATGATCTTATTTGACTATTTCATCCTCCATAATCTATCTCATAAATGAGACATGATCTCCATTAATGGAGTTGCTCCACTACTCCATGATTTTAGATCTAGATCTAGGATATCCACATACACACATTAAAAGTGGATTTTATTCATCTTTGAGGTTTGTGGGTCCCTCCACACTTTTATTTACTTAATTAATTAAGTTTATTAAGAACTCTAATATTCCAAATATCATGTGAAAATTTAGGAATATTACATTTAAAGACCCCTATCTGCCTCAGCTTCCATGTCAAGAAACCTTGCCACTGAAATTACTGATTGTTGACTCCATAAGCCCAATTGTAGCAAGCCTGCATTCTTTTCAACCTGCAAACATAAAAAACAAGTTACATTTCCAACAGAGTTAGCCATATAGTACCATCATTATTCAATATCATAAAACCCCCTTGAGAGAGCCCTCTCAGACTGAAGAGTCTAAGCTTCAGTCAAAAGCTGGTTTGAAATAGTTACATTGAGTTGTTTGATAAGCAACCAATCAAGTACAATTTTGTGATAACACTACCAACGTAGTTGTTCCCTCTCTTTCCTTAGTAAAATTTATTGATGAATCTACTGCTTCTTCTTTACAACTTAGACAATGTCAAATTCCTAACTTAGAGGAAAAAAGAGAAAAGGATAAATATACTCATGCACATCATCAACAGATAGTAAAAGCCTCATTTGATTCAACTTCTGTTACTCCAAAAAAAAATCGAATTGGTGATCTGGTATTGAAATGGGACAAAGCGAATGAGGAAAAAGGTAAACACAAGAAGTTTCAAAAACTCTAGCTAGGTCCATTTCAAATAATTGAAGAAATAGGCCCACCAACATTCTTATTGCAAGATCTATCAGGAAAAAAGGATTTTTTTCCTGTTAATGGACAGATTTTGAAAAAATACTTTTCATAGGAGGTAACCCCTTCTATTCCCTATATACTAGTGTCTTTTTATTTTCCTTAGAAAAATAAAAGTTGCTTAGTATAAATTTTTGGCTTTTCAAAATAAAATCTCAGATGATCCTTTTTTATTTATCGCTTATAGAAATAAGAAGTGTTAAGGAAACAATCGAAAGATTTGAAAGACAAATAGATTTTATTTTCACTGAAAGATGTAATTTCACTGAAGTTATTTATTCTCTAATGAAATCTCATCCTTATATAGCATGATTATTCTGTTATCAATCAAGAAAAGAATATTTAACATAGTAAAGACTCTTTTACATAAAAGCAATCTAAAACTCAACATTATCATCCTGAATCCTTAAGAGGACAGATGATTCACCCCATCTGGGAAACTTATTAATTTTTTAAATAAATTCAAAAAATATTATAACTAGAAAAACTTGAAAGATAATAAGTCTCATCATGAGCTTATTTACCATGTTCATAGGGAAATAGTTCAACTGGCATTACCAATACTGCCTACCAAAACAGGGTAATGACTTGAGATTATATCAAGAGCACAAGGGGTCTCATCAAGAGCTAGCTTGATTAGTTTAATTACAACTAGTGAATGTCATTGTCATCATTGGTTACCAAGCCAAGGCAATGGATTTTAAGTAAATAAAAATATGATACAAAAATAAAAGTATCAAAAATTAGAATTTATTTTTGAAAATTGTAAGAACCACTGGATGGGACAATGAATCATTGTTGGGTAAAAGGTAACCCTACCAAAAGCTTAAATTTCTTATTGGAACAGAGGCTTTATCTTTGATAAAGGAGGAAATATTTATAAATTTGATTTGTAAGAGCCACTTGCTTTATCTTTTTGAACTAGGTAAAGACTAATATATATTCTCATACTTATATCTTTAAAATATGGATTCTTATGAATTATAATCAAGAGAGATTTCATTTCTTAGTAAGATATTATTTGTTTGAAATTCATTCGTGCAACTTTTTTTATTTCAAAAAAGTTTTAGAAATTTCAAAAAGTTAGTCAGAGATAGTTGGTTCTCCCAAGTGAATCGCCAATTTTTGTGCTATACAACACCCCCCATTTATTTTAATAAATGGGGACCCTTTAAAAATAAATAGGAAATTTATTTTTATCTTTAAAAAAAAAAACTTAGGAAATAAAGTTTTTCTTTGAGTTTTTCGCTTTATTCCTTAGAGCCCATCGCAAACCACATAGCTTAAAAAACAAAAAAAAACTTAAAATCGGTTTAGTCATGTGAGTTGCGAAGAGCACTAAGCCTTTTTTCCGAATTTATGTTTTAAACTTTCAAACACTCCAATCACCGTTATATTTTCATTATCGCATCGCACCTCATTTAAAAAACCATCAAATTATAAAGCAATTCGATATAACTTGTGATTACGCGGACCCAACGAGCCAACAAAGCAATAAACATAAAGCGCTAAAGTCCTATAAAGCGCGGCCGCTTGACTTCTTGAATGCGCAATTCGCATTTTGCACAACTTAACCAAAAGAAAATTCATTACCACATAAGGGTTGCGATGTGCGATTTGCGCAGATCACATTTCGTAGAATTTATGGGTAAACATCACAAGTGATAAAAGTTATATGATGCGATATGCGAATGAATGGAATTTAATTACTCAAGCACGTGAAATGATTATGTTGAATCAAACTGAATTCTGAGATCTAACGACTTAAGTTGATTGATAGTAATTTCATGCGAAGGTGTAAGAGATTTGATTTTGAAATTATTATCGATGATTAATATCATATTTAATAGATTCATATCTATTCGTGCATGTTTGATATAAACGACGGATTTTTCTCTATGTTCTTTATGCTTGTAATGTTCGCTCTATTTACTTGAAATCAGGAAACCTCTTAACGGAGTGAAGAAGATTGAAATGAGAAAGAAAGGAAAAGAGATTGCTCAAACACCATCTATTGAAGATTCAAACATGTCTCCCTTATTTTCAAACACCACCTACAACAAGGATTTTGGAAGTTTATCATGGGAGGCAATGTATAAGCTTTTTGAAGACGAAAATCCAAGGGTAATAACCAAAGTTGCTACAACAGGCACGACATCTACTTCAGATGCGACTTACTTTGATGTTGCATGTTCATTTGTCCACAAGGTAGCTGCAAGACCAAAAATTCTCCCTTACACAGACATGGTTAAGTGGGTAATTGACCACTTAAGCATAGATGACAGAAAATTAAAGGATTCAAAGGGAGAAAACATAGGTTCTTTTAGGGCATAATATTTACAAGAAATGTACCATATACCCTCCCTGCAGCAGAAATATGACAAGGATTTTCTGTAAAGCTTTAGAGCAGAGCATCCAGACCTCATGAAGGTCATCAAAGAATGGAAGGAAGGCCAGGGAAAGCTGAAGCGAGATAAACTCGGTACATTCCCAATTGCCCAAATTCCTTCCCCTTATTTCTATGTTGTCGATATGTTGTGTAGATTTTTTTCAAAACCTGATACCACTATGTTTTCAGTAGATTGGGTTCCATTGATTGACACAATCGTTAATTCCTTAATACTGAATTGAGAAAATATCCTATCTGATAGTTTATCCAAACACATCACAGAATATAGGAATAAAAGAAGTGTTTCATCTAGAGAAATACCTCCCTTTTATATGTCTACCTATGTCATGGACGCAATCTACATTTCTTCTAGTTTTCCTACCATGGGATGGAAATGGACTACCCAAGACCCTACCCCAATCCACATCTACCACAGAGCCCTTTGGGATTCGGACTACCATTTTCATTTTTATAAAATTTTCCATGGAGTCATGTTGCCTATGAACCAGATGATATTCAATAAGAAAGCCCCTATGGTTCTCGAAGAGGCTAGTGCAGATATTCTTTCTATGGCTAGATGGTTTGCAGAGGAGAATTTTACATATGTCAGAGTATTTGGGAGTTATGCTTCTCCCCATGTCCTACCATATTGTGTTCCTGATAAGTTTCTTACAAGAGAGATAGCCTACCAGCTTGTTAATGGTATTACTAAACATCTGAAAGATGCTAAGAAGGTCGTTTGCCCTAATTTCCCTTTACAATATAGAACTTTTTCACTTTTTGATATTGGCCATACCTATAAAGAGGTTTTGAATATTAATCTATTGAATTTGGCAGTAGTGCCAAAGAGGTTGTATCATCAAAATGATGTAATTAAAAATTACATCACAGAGCTCAAAATGAAGCCTTTTGTAAAGGAAATAGATGGATTTGATGATCTCTTCCAAGGCATGGAAAATTTTTCAGATATAATTAAATTTGCATCGAGTCAACTTAGCCAAGATGATTTGGAAGCCTTCCAAATATACAGAAATAAGAGACTAGAGAGCTCCTCTCAATTTGTTAACTATTGAAGATATCAACAGACCTACTCCAAGTATCAGCTTGGATAATGAAACAAAACACATGTCCGAGGTTGAATTGCGTCAATCAGAGAATCAATCTCACAATTCGGATCATTCTGAAAATGAATCTGAATCCAGAAAGGATAGCCCAGAGAAGATAATTGATCAATTAATCCAAGAGATAGAGATGCAAGGAAAAAGAGAAGGTAATGGAAAAAAGTCAACCTCTCAAGAAGTTCAACATAGTTATGACACACTTGATCAGTTATTAAAGTCCCAAACAAATAATTTGAGTAGTGAATGGGATGAGTTTTATAAAGCAATTAAAACTCCTAAATCCAATCCCAATGTTGATCAAGTAACTATTTTTTAAACACCTGGACATTCCCAGAAGATAGTGGAAACTGTTAATCCACTACAACAAGTTCCAGAGACTCATGATCGAGAGATCATACCGGCCTACCCTACAGAACAAATAGTTTTACAACTTGAGGAAATTCTGACATTGGATATTTTCTACAGTCATAGTTATAAGGTTGTAGTCAAAAGAAATAAAAGGAGAAGAACTAACGAAACAATCTCAAACATCGCAGATGAATATGTTGACGTTTTGTCGAAGGACTCCTTATCTGATCCTACTGAACATTTAACTAAATTATCACAGTATGCAGGGGCATATGCTACTTTCACTGTTGATAAAGCTATTGAGGTTAAAATGTTGTTGAAGCAGAAGGAAGACATAATACAATAACTAGAGAGACTGCTAGATCAAGAAAGACCTAATTCCAGCGAGTAGATGAAATCAAAGATGGCCCAATTTCAGAAGGATTTTGAAAATCTTAAATTACAGCATCAAGCAGAAATCACTGAGAAACAAACACAACTTTACATGTGAGCACAAGGAGCAAAAAGGCTACTGAAGCAACGCAGCCAAATCAATAGCAAAATATTTCAACCCCTGCTAAGGATAAATCAGTAATCAAAACATCTACTTCAAAGGCTACAGAAACAGGTCTCATTACTTTAGATACTCCATCGGCATCTAAGACAGTGGTAGTCTCAGACACGATTGAGTATAATGTAGTTGAAGATATTAAGAAAACCAGGGCCAACATTTCAATTCATGAGCTTACTAAATTGAAGCAGCAACAAAAAATCTTACTTACAGACTTAAACGTGGTTCTTGCTTCAAACTTACCTGCTCTAGTAATAGTACAAGCTGCTAATGAAATAGGTAACCAACCTTCTCCTTCAATGAAAATAGATGCTACATACTTGATTATGATAGGTGATCGATCCATCTCTCATACTCCTCCATTTCTCTTAACCTATGATATCTATAACAAAATGTTCATAATTGTTTAATAAACTTAGGGGCTTCCTCTAACATAACGCCAAAATTAGTCTGTGCTAAGTTGAACAGAAATCCTTAGAGTTCCCTTGTTCATATGGTACAACTTGATAGAACCAGAGTAGAGGTGGTAGGAGAAATAAATTCTATTTCCATCATATCGTCATCAAATCCCAAGATTACTCAAATAATTTATATATTGGTGGCTGATATTCCTGAATTTTATGGCTTAGTTTTAAGCCGAGGCTGGTCTGAAAAACTTCATGGTTATTTCGCAACAGACTGGTCGCATATGTGGTTACCATATAATGGAAAGCCAAATCAAATTCGAGTAGACCATGAAAAGTTCATGAAGCATACAGTCATCTATCTTGGAGTAAATGAACCAGTATCATTTAATAATAACATTATTGGAAACTACTCATCAGGGCCATTTTTGGGAAATTTCAATGCTCAACCATCACCTTTCTTTGATAATGCAGTTGTTTCTCAGATTGAGAAATTTTCCCAACGAGATAGTTCCAAATGTATAAATTTCGTAGATAGAACAGTACTTAATTCTTTATTTTGGACTCTTTATTTTGACAGTTCTAAAACTGAAGATGGTGCAGGCACTAGATGTATTTTAATAAAACCAGAAGGAGAAAATACCATGTTAGCATGTAGATTAGAATTTGATAGTACAAACAATGTAGCTGAATACAAAGCATTAGTTCAAGGTTTTTACAAAGCCATTGATCTTAATATCAAATATCTGAAGGTTTTAGGAGATTCAAAAATCATTTTTAGACAAGTAAGAGATACCATTCATTGTAATTCTAGACCTTTAAAGCGTTACCAATCATTAGTCCAAGAATTAACCATTCATTTCTTAGCCTTCAAAATTTCTTCTGTACCTAGAATTCATTATGCAAGTGCAGATCTACTGGCTAATGTAGCATCAAAATAATTCCATCCCAAGAGTTTAGTCCCGATATATTGAATTAATTTTTAGGCCATCCATTCCTGATAATATTACCAATTGAGGAGTATTCAATAATGATTCAGATATCATAGATTTCTTAACACCTTAAGGATCTTATGATAGTCAAATTTTGGATGAAAATTAACATGACATTCAGATTAAGAAAGAACAAGATGAAAATCCTATTCCTAAATCTGTTGTCAAGTTCGAAGACCTATATGATCTGAAAGATAGTTTTAAAAGAGTTACTAACTCAAAAACACAAAGCTCTACCTTAATATTTGAGTTAGTAAATCTAGGAACTAACGAAAAACCTCAAAATGTTAATCTAGGTCTCAGCCTATCTTCTCAAGAAAGATTATCATTTATCAGATTGTTTAGAATGTACAAAAGTGTCTTTGCTTGGGATTACACTGATCTTAAAACATATGACACTTATGTGTTTAAACACACAATTCCTATGATCTCAAAAGAAAAACCTATAAAGCAGAAATTGAGGAAGATTCATCCAAATCTAGAAAATCAAATCAAAACAAAACTGAACAAATTCCTGAAGGCAAAAATAATCTTTCTAGTCAGGCATTCTAAATGGGTATCAAATTTGGTACATGTCAGGAAGAAGAATGGCGATATTATAATTTGCATTGCTTTTAGGAATTTAAACAAAGCTTGTTAGAAGGACAACTTTCCATTGCCAACCATGGAACAATTACTGCAGACAGTAGTTGGTTTTGAACTTATGTCCTTTCTAGAAGGATTCTCGGGATATAACCAAATTCTCGTACAGCCAGATGACATATTGAAAACTACGTTCAGGACTAAGTGGGGAACTTACGCCTATAAAAATATGCCATTTGGATTAATTAATGCAGACACCACTTTTCAGAGAGCTATGGACATAGCTTTTAGGGGGCTCCTAAATAAAAATAGTGGTTATTTATTTAGATGACATTACAGTCTTTTCTAAATAAGTAACTAGTCATGTGAATGACTGAAAGAAAATCTTTGAGCGATGCAAAAGGTATGGCATCTCCTTAATTCCAAAGAATCATTTTTTGCATTAGATGAAGGAAAACTCTTAGGATTCATAATTGTGTCAAAAAGAGGAATATATATTCATCCTGAAAGAAATGAAGGGATTAAAATAATTCCATTCCCTCATAACAAGAAAGCTATGCAGACGTTTCTTGGGAAAATTAATTTTGTTTAAAGGTTTGTCCCTGACTTTTCGTAAATAGTTTTCCCATTACAGAACATGATTAAGAAAAATTATGTCTTTAAATGGGGATTTAATGAAAGAGAAGAATTTGATTTGATTAAACAATCAATTATCAACGCTCAATTCCTGACTACCCCCAATTTTCTTAATCCTTTTACTTTATACACGTTTTCATCAGATACATCATACGTTGTTGTTTTAACACGGCTTAATGACCAACAAATTGAAGCACCAATATCATTTTTCAGTTCCAATTTGCAAGGTGCAGAACTAAATTACACATCTTTCGAAAAGCAAGAATTTGTTGTCTTTAAGTCTATCAAGCATTTCAGGCCATTTCTCCTAAAAACTCACACTAAAATCATAGTTCCATTCTCTGCAGTGAGAAAAATATTGATGCAAAAATAATTAGGAGAGAAAAGGGCTAATTGGGTTACCACTTTAAAAGAATATGATGTAGGAATTAGACCCTCTAAAATTGTTAGAGGTCAAGTTTTTTGCAGAATGCTTACAGGAGCATCCCATCTATCATCAGAGGAAGATTTAGTTAACAATGTGCAAATATCAGAGGTAAGCCTCAACGATGCACAGTCTCAATACATTGATCCCATATTTTATTTGAAGAATGGATATGCTCCAAATCAACTCAGTTACAAAACAAAACGATCTTTGAGATTAAAGGCCAAGAAATATGAATTAATCAACGATGTATTATTTAGGAGAAATTTTGATTCTACACTTTTAAGATGCTTCGAAAAATTTGAAGCAGATAAAATCTTGCAGGAACTCCATGATGGACCAGCTGGAGGAAATTTTGGAGGAAATACGACAGCACACAAAATCCTGCATGCAAGTTACTATTGGCCTACACTTTTCAAATATGCTCATGAATATGAAAGAAAATGAAAATTGTGTCAAAGTGTATCTGGAAGACAAAGGAAGCCAGCATTCCCATTACAGTCAGTCAATATCGAACAACCATTTGAACAATGGGGATTAGATATAATTGGTGAGATTGTTCCTAACTCTTCCAAAGAGCATAGATATATTCTCACAGCTACAGATTACTTTACTAAATGGGTGGAAGAAATTCCACTAAATGTAGCCAACTCCGAGAATATTCTTGATTTCATCGACCAAAATATCATAACCAGGTTTAGTTTACCTACTGCTTTAATGTTTGATAACGCATCGTATTTCTCAGGAACTACTATGATGGAATTTGAAATTAAAAGAGGTTTAAAACTTAAGTATTTTGCAAATTATTACCCGCAAGGAAATGGTTTAGCAGAATCTACAAACAAGAACTTAAATAGAGTAATTAAAAGAGTTGTTTATCAAAACAAACAAAATTGGCAGAAGTCATTAATATTTTCTCTTTGGGCAGATTGAATAACTCTGAAAGCTTCTATTGGCACTTCTCCATTCAATCTTGTTTATGGAAAAGAAGTTGTACTTCCTACCAACGTAGTTATTCCCTCTCTTTCCTTAGTACAATTTATTGATGAATATCCTGCTTCTTCTTTACAACTTAGACAATGTCAAATTCTTAAGTTAGAGGAAGAAAGAGAAAAGGCTAAACATACTCATGTACATCATCAACAGAGAGTAAAAGCCTCATTTTATTCAACTTCTATTACTCCAAAAAAATTTCAAATTGGCGATCTGGTATTGAAATGGGACAAATCACCTGAGGAAAAAGGTAAACACACGAAGTTTCAAAAACTCTGGCTAGGTCCATTTCAAATAATTAAAGAAATAGGCCCATCAAAATTCTTATTGCAAGATCTATCATGCAAAAAGGATTCCTTGCCTGTTAATGGGCATATTTTGAAAAAATACTTTTCATAGGAGGTAACCCCTTCTATTCCCTGTATACTAGTGTCTTTTTCTTTTCCTTAGAAAAATAAAAGTTGCTTAGTATAAATTTTTGGCTTTTCAAAATAAAATCTCAGATGATCCTTTTTTATTTATCGCTTATAGAAATAAGAAGTGTTAAGGAAACAATCGAAATATTTGAAAGACAAATAGATTTTATTTTCACTGAAAGATGTAATTTCACTGAAGTTATTTATTCTCTGATGAACTCTCATCCTTATATAGCATGATTATTATGTTATCAGTCAAGAAAAGAATATTTAACATAGTAAAGACTCTTTTACAGAAAATAAATCTAAAACTCAACATTATCATCCAGAATCTTTAATAGGGCCAATGATTCACCCCATCTGGGAAACTTATTAATTTTTGAAAGAAATTCAAAAAATATTATAACTAGAAAAACTTGAAAGATAATAGGTCTCATCACGAGCTTGTTTACCATGTTCATAGGGAAATAGTTGAACTGACATTACCAATATTGCCTACCAAAATAGGGTAATGACTTGAGATTATATCTAGAGGACAAGGGGTCTCATCAATAGCCAGCTTGATCAGTTTAATTACAACTAGTGAATGTCATTGTCATCATTTGGTTACCAAGCCAAGACAATGGATTTTAAGTAAATAAAATTATGATACAAAAAGAAAGTTTCAAAAATTAGAATTTATTCTTGAAAATTGTAAGAATCACTGGATGGGACAATGAATCATTGATGGGTAAAAGGTAACCCTGCTAAAAGCTTAAATTTCTTATTGGAATAGAGGCTCTATCTGTGGTAAAAGAGTAAATATTTCTAAAGCTGATTTGTAAGAGCCACTTTCTTTATCTTTTTGAACTAGGTAAAGACTGATATAGATTCTCATATTTATATCTTTAAAATATGGATTCTTATGAATTATAATCAAGAGAGATTTCATTGCTTAGTAAGAAATTTGAAATTCATTCGTGCAACTATTTTTATTTCAAAAAAGTTTTAGAAATTTCAAAAAGTTAGTCAGAGATAGTTGGTTCTCCCAAGTGAATCGCCAATTGTTGTGCTATACAACACCCCCCATTTATTTTAATAAATGGGGACCCCTTAGAAATAAATAGGAAATTTATTTTTATCTTTAAAAACAAAAACTTAGGAAATAAAGTTTTTCTTTGAGTTTTCTGCTTTATTCCTTAGAGCGCATCCCAAACTGCATAGCTTACAAAACAAAAAAAACTTAAAATCCATTAAGTCATACGAGCTGCAAAATGCGCTAAGCCTTTTTTCCAAAGTTATGTCTTAAAATTCCAAACACTCCAATCACCGTTATATTTTCATTATCGCATCGCACCTCATTTAAAAAATGATCAACTTATAAGGAAATTTGATATAATTTGCGATTACGCGGACCCGACGAGCCAACAAAGAAATAAACATAAAGCTCTAAAGTCCTATAAAGCGCAACTACTTGACTTCTTGAATGCGCAATTTTCATTTCGCACAACTTAACCAAAAGAAAATTAATTACCGCATAAGAGTTGCGATGTGCAATTTGCGCAGATCACATTTCGCAGAATTTATGGGTAAACATCACAAATGGTAAAATTTATATGATGTGATATGCGAATGAATGGAATTTAATTACTCAAGCATTTGAAATGAATTATGCCGAATCAAACCAAATTCCGGGATCTAACGACTTAAGTTGATTGATAGCTATTTCGTGCGAAGGTGTAAGAGATTTAATTTTGAAATTATTATCGATAATTAATATCATATTTAATAGATTCATATATATCCGTGCATGTTAGATATAAACGACGGATTTGTCTCTCTGTTCTCTATACTTGTAATGTTCGGTCCGTTTACTTGAAATCATGAAACCTCTTAATGGAGTGAAGAAGATTGAAATGAGCAAGAAAGGCAAAGAGATTGCTCAAACACGGTCTACTGAAGATTCAGACATGTCTCTCTTATTTTTAGGCACCACCTGCAACAAGCATTGCGGAATTTCATCATGGGAGGAAATGTATAAGATTTTCGAAGACGAAAATCCAAGGGTAATAACCAAAGTCGCTACAACAAGCACGACATCTACTTCAGACGTGACTTACTTCGATGTTGCATGTTCATTTGTCCACAAGGTAGCCGCAAGACCAAAAATTTTCCCTTACACAGACATGGTTAAGTGGGTAATTGACCACTTAACCATACATGACAGAAAATTCAAGGATTTAAAGGAAGAAAACATAGGGTCTTTTAGGGAAGAATATTTACAAGAAATGTACCATCTACCCTCCCCGCCGCAGAAATATGACAAGGCTTTTATGCAAAGCTTTAGAGCAGAGCATACAGACCTCATGAAGGTCATCAAAGAATGGAAGGAAGACGAGGGAAAGCTAAAGTGAGATAAACTCGGTACGTACCCAATTGCCCAAATTCCTTCCCCTTATTTCTATGCCACTAGTATGTTGTGTAGATTGTTTTCAAAACCTGATACCTTTAGGTTTTCAGTAGATTGGGTTATATTGATTGATGCAATCGTCAATTCTTTTATCGCGAATTGGGAAAATATCCTATCTGACATTTTAGCCAAACACATCAAAGAATATAGGAATAAAAGGAGTGTTTCATCTAGAGAAATACCTCCCTTTATATGTCTACCTATGTCATGGACGCAATCTGCTTTTCTTCTAGTTTTCCTACCATGGGATGGAAATGGACTACCCAAGACCCTACCCCAATCCACATCTACCATAGAGCCCTTTGGGATTCAGACTTCCATCTGCATTTTTATAAAATTTTCCATGGAGTCATGTTGCCTATGCACCAGATGATATTCAATAAGAAAGCCCCTAGGGTTTTCGAAGAGGTTAGTGCATATATTCTTTCTGTGGCTAGATGGTTTGTAGAGGATAATTTTACATATGTCAGAGTATTTGGGAGTTATGCTTCTCCCCATGTCCTACCATATTATGTTCCTGATAAGTTTCTTGCAAGAGAGATATCCTACCATATTGTTAATGGTATTACTAAATAGTTGAAAGATGCTAAGAAGGTCGTTTGGCCTAATTTCCCTTTACAGTGCGGAAATTTTGCACTTTTTGATATTGGCCATACCTATAAAGAGGTTTCGAAGATTAATCTATTGAAGTTGGCAGTAATTCCAAAGAGGTTGTATGATACAAATGATTTAATTAAAATTTACATCACAGAGCTTAAAATGAAGCCTTTTGTAAAGGAAATAGATGGATTTGATGATCTCTTTCAAGGCATGGAAAAGTTTTCAGATATAATTAAATTTGCATCCAGTCAACTTAGCCAAGATGATTTGGAAGCCTTCCAAATATACAAAAATAAGAGACTGGAGAGAGTTCCTCTCAATTTGTTAACTATTGAAGATGTCAACAGACCTACTCCAAGTATCTGCTTGGATAATGAAACAAAATACATGTATGAGGATGAATCACGTAATCCAAGAGATAGAGATGTAAGGAAAAAGAGAAGGTAATGGAAAAGAGTCAACCTCTCAAGAATTTCAGCATATTTATGACACACTTGATCAGTCAGAAATGTCCCAAAAAAATAATTTGAGTAGTGAATGGGATGAGTTTTATGAAGCAATTAAAACTCCTAAAGCCAATCCCAATGTTTATCAAGTAACTAGTTTTCAGACACCTGAACATTCCTAGAAGATAGTGGAAACTATTAATCCACTACAACAAGTTCCAGAGACTCATGATCGAGAGATCATACCGGCCTACCCTACAAAACAAATAGTTTTACAAGTTGAGGAAATTTCATCGTTGGATATCTTCTACAGTCCTAGTTATAAGGTTGTAGTCAAAATAAAGTAAACGAGAATAACTGATGAAACAGTCTCAAACCTCACAGATGAATCTGTTGACGTTTTGTGGAAGGACTCTTTGTCTGATCCTACTGAACATTTAACTAAATTATCATAGTATGCAAGGGCATATGCTACTACCACTGTTGATAAAGCTACTGAGGTTTAAATTTTGCTAAAGCAGAAGGAAGACAGAATACAAGAACTAGAGAGACTTCTAGATCAAGAAAGATCTAATTCTAGCAAGAAAATGAAATCAAATATGGCCCAATTTCAGAAGGATTTTGAAAAGCTTAAATTACAACATCAAGGAGAAATCATTGAGAAACAAACACAACTGGAAGCAGCAATGACCAGATTACAAAGCCAACCACAATTAGAGCAATTCATCAAAGAAGCATTGGATTTAAAATGCTAAGCTAAAGCAACAACAAGAATTATTTTGCCAACAAGCTTCTATTATTGACTCTTATTGTGACTCAAAAGACATACTAATCCAGCAAGTAGTTATCCAGAAAATTGAATGTGAGAAACTCAAGAAGAAAATTAGCGAACACATTCAATGGAAAGCAGCAAGTGCAAGAAAGGAAGCTAATCTACCCCAGGTAGATAAGTTTCATAAGAAGATCCTATTTAAGGATTGGGAAGCACAAATAAATCAGGCAGAGAAAGAAGTAGCGAAATCCTCAAGATTATCAAAATAAATTATTGAATATGTATGTGAATAGCTAGTGAAAGCAGAACTTATCGAAGAGTACATGTTTGAAGTGATCTCAGAAGTAAAACAGCTAGAATCAAAGTGGCAACAAAAGGCAGACACACAGGATGAAATAATTAAAAATATAAATAAGTATGATCAAGAAAATTATTAGAATTTTCTAATCAAACCTTATCATCAATATCAGATCCTGCAGTCTTTGACAAATTCAACAAGAAGATCGCAGCCAGTACTTTCAAACGCAGTATTCAAGGGACAGGTCAGATCAAGGATTTCACATCCAGCTCGGCTCAAGCCCATGATTGATATTTGTCAACTTCATGACCAAATCCAAAATAAAGGGCGCAATTCATAAATCAATATTGTTACTTTATTTTTCCTAGATTGTAGTTTAAGTTAGTCTTACGAGGATGGTTGTTTGAAACCTCCTTTATTATTTTGTAATAATATATTTTAGAACATAGTTAGTTTAGTATTTAAACCCCTCTCATGCATTTAGAGAAGGGTCCAGAAATTGGTCAAAAACATTTGCAAAGAATGAACTATTGTAAGTTTGTGAATGCTTTGATGAATTAATGGAACACATCTGTTATCTTTTGACAATTAAAGCTATTTAATTGATGTTGCACTAGTGTACTATTTAAATTTCTTGAAAGTGAAGAGGATTAGATCAATTACTGTCAGTTTACATGAGTAAAACTTCATACATATGGTACTTTTATTCACTTGTATTAAGTCTTGCTTTATATATTGACAGTCATCTTTTTATTGCATTATATATTTGAAATGTTATTATAGATTATTGTTACATGCACTTCCATTCTAATATTTGTTTGTGATTTCTTATTGAATGTATAATCACACATATGAATGTGATATATTTTTCACAATTCTTCTAGTCAAACTACTTTGTTAGAAGAATCATCTTACATAATTTTCATCTCTTTCAACTTTTAAATGATCTATATTACTAATAGTTGAAGGATATCTTTTTAGATCACTTAAAGAAAGAAACACCCCAGGTATATAGTAGAATAAATATTTTAGATAGATGCATATGATATATTAAAATAATTCTCCATTTACATGTTATATAATCACAACACCCTCAAAATCATCCTTATTGGGAAATTGGTCCCATCATCCCCAGTCGAAGCCACTACACCAAACGTAAAATGAGCTGCTTTAAGGTCCGGACCGGGTGGTTTTCCCCCATGTTTTGACGGTGGAATTCTGAGCCCTCAACACTCACTTAGGGTTCAAGCTCATCCATTTAAATATTCCCCCATGTTGGAAAATGTAACTAGGTTCGGTCTTCATCTTAATATGTGTACTTGTATCATTGAATTTTCCATGTAAAAGAAAAAAGAATAAAATGAAAAAGAAATTATTATTATTATTATTTCATTATTCAAGCATGTTCTTCATGCTTCATGGATTTATTGAGTCAAAATAATATCTATCATGAGCCAATTTATCGTATTGGAGTCAAGTCCAATTTGGACTCTTGTAAGAAAGTGGAAAACGAATTTAATTTGAGTAAATAGCTAATTTTTACCCTACAATACCAAGTTGGCCCTTCCTGGACAAGTCGGCCCTGAAAGGGACCCATTCGACCTCTTGGATGTGCATAGAAATAGTACAATTCAATCTCATTTGAAGACCAAAATAAATTAAGTTTGATTTTTATGCAAAGGAGTGAGAGAAAAACTAGCAAAAGACAAGAGAAGAAGAGCTAAAGTCAAAGTAGAGAGAGTGAGCGTAAAAGGAGAGAGAAATATGCCACATGTGCAAAGTTTTATGCCCTAGTTTCTATCACATGTGAAAAATTGCAAGGAGTTGCAAGGGCCGAAAATTCGAAGTTTGGCCAAGTTTTGAGAGCTTTGATTATTATTGATTTGAGTTGACCTTGGCTTGTTGGAAGAATTTGAAAGGATGGTTGACTTACGTCTTGTGGGAGATCTTGGTCTTGGAATTTTGTTCTTAGATTTCTCACTTTGATCTAATTCTATAAGAAGAGAAGAGTCGACAAGGTTTTCCACTTGTAGGGTTTTTCCTTCGCTTGGATCAGGTATCTTGTGTTTATTATCTTTATGTTTATGTTTTGGTAATTTTTTGTTTAAGAGAACATAATATAAAATAATAAGAAGTTAACATACATTCACAAGAACTTATCAAGTAAGAGAAATAAACCCTAATTGGTTGTCCTAGTGATTTCTCAACATGATATCATATCTAAGGTGAGGAGAAGGCAACATGAAGATCACTCTTGTTTTCATAAGTGGAAGACATTCATCAGAGATACTTTGAAGGACATCATTTGCAAAGGGCATAAGGAAGAAGACTCAAAAGGAATATTAATACATAATTTATTCATATCTCTCTATCATTAAAGGCTCTTAGTTACTCATCGTCTTTTTGAATAATATCATCATCGTATCAACATGGAATATCTTTGATCATCACTCATTTTGGAAGACATCTCTACAATAATACATCACTTAAGGAACATCAAGATTCTTGGTAACATCATCTACACTCTTTAAAACATCACCATTCATCTTTGAATCAACTTGAAGATACTATTGTGCCAGCCATCCTAGAATACATCATTTAAGGACATCTTTGAATTCTCTTGTAAAACCAAGACATTTGAATACATCATCATCAAGCAGGACACTATTTTGACAAGTAAGTATTATATTATTCTCTATGTCTCAATATTCAAATCAAATGAATTCATTTTGTAAGGAAGGCAAAAAATTCGATGGGTCATCAAACTTTCAAGCATGGAAGAAGAGAATTGATTTGGTGCTCATAGAAAATAAAGTCATGGACTATGTTCTAGGAAAACGTACAAAACTAGAGAAGGATAAGACTCAATATTTGGCCAAATACACTAAAGGATATTTAGGGCTCAAAGGGTTCTCATTGAACCCATCAAATATCATCTTATTCACTTTGTTGCATACTTGGTAACATCTAAAGCAATCTTTGACAAGTTGGTAAAACTATATCTAGCGAGTACCACAAGTTAGAAAATATATTTGAGAAATTGAATTTATAAAAAAAATTAATGAAGGATGAAGACTTGGCTGCATATATTATAAAGATCTCAAAATCGAAGGGTCAACTACAAAGACTTCAAGAATTTATTTCTGATTCTGAATTAACTAATTATGTACTCAATGTCTTACCTTCAAAATGGAGTAGTTTTGTTACAAGCATCTATTCAATACAAGAAACTCCAAACTTCGATGAGTTTTGGGCTTTGTATATTCTCTAACAGACAAGATTAAAGTCCAAATATGACACAAAACCCAATGAAAAGTCTCAAGCTTTTTTTTCTAGATCAAAGAAGAATAATGGAAAGTTTGGGAGGTTTGAACCTTGTCGAAAGTAAAAACATAAGCCATATGGAGGACAATATATGTCCAAAGTACAATGCTTTGGGTGCAAGGAATATGAACACTTTAAAATAGATTGTCCCAAGGATCCTCAAAACAAGAAGAATAATAAGAGGAAGGAAAGAAGTGGAGCTCACATTTCCGAAGAAAATGAAGAACCTAAAAACAATCTGAAGGATGAAGATCATAAAGAACTTTTTTATCGAAGAACTCAACCACTACCAGGTTTACTAGTAGTTTTTTTTTTCTCTTTTTCTTAGAAGATGACAGTTAAAGTAGCATGTGCAATTACATTTGTAGAAGAATCTTGGATTTTACAAGTTATGGCATCATTGAAAGAAGCATATAGAATTGGAAGGATTACAGTCTACATAGTTAATTGCATCTTATTGGAAGTAGTCATCTAGAAAATCAAGGATAGAAGGATTTGTACCACTTGTCACTCCACAAGTTAATGTATCTACTTCTTGGCATCATATAGAAGAATTATTTTAGCAGGAAAGGATCACAAGGATCCCTGAAAGTAAAAAAACCATCATTATAATAAGATTCTTCAAGAATCATTGTGACATGGCAAGAATATATTTCCACTGAAAGTTTATGGAAGCACTATCAAAAGCAGTCTAGAAGTTTGAAAGTATGAAGAAAGTCAAGAAGCAGCATGAAGATATAATTAGAGAACTTATCATGGAAAATGAATATCATCTTGGATATCATCTTCAAGAAAGAAGTAGCTCGTTCAAAATGAAGTTAACTAGATTCAAGTATGAAAGGAAGAGGTATGCATAATTTTAGAAAAAGGATCTTCATTAAGATGTAAGATTCATATCTTCAAGAAATTTCTATAACCTAAGAGCTAGATGCAAAAATATACTTGAAATCATGAGCATGGTATGTCTTGGATAATATGGGAAAAATTTGGACTCTTCCATATGATTATTTGATACATAGAAGCATGATAAATGAGCATGGTGATATTGGTCAACATCCGATGTGGTCCCTTGAAGAACGTAAGACAAATGGGAATGATAATTTTAGAGGGAGCTATAAATTCCTTGGTGGATATGATATTGAAGCTTGTTGATTAGTTCATTCCAAGAACACATTGGTTGATGTGTGAAAGATGAAGATTATGAAGAAGAACTCTAGCTCAATATGAAGATATACCATGTAAAGGGATGTTGACCTCAGAGGGAGTAAATAGCAAAATTTGACATCTTGACAAGAGGTTATCATGATTTGGTAACTAAGATATTGATGATTTGTTTGAGATATGATTTGGATACCTGAAAGAAAATATTGCACGAGTTTAGAATAGAAAGATAAATGTTGAGATAATATGATTTATTTGCAATTGTTTGGTTTAACTCAATTCAAATAGCACATGGATTGAATGGAGAACATTAGTAATATCTTAGAAGAATATATGGTAGAAATTTGTACACCATAAAGGCAGAAAAGGTAGCAATTCATGTTATGGCTTGTTGGCCATTATGGATTTGATGTTGATATAGAAGACATTCACTTTACCAATTGAATAGAAAGAGCTACAATTACCTCTACATTTATTGTTTTGACGAGATATTTTTTATGACGAAGATATTATAAATTATGGTTGAAGGAAAGTGATGTAAAAGGTTTATGGCAAGAATCTTGTCACGAAGATAGATTGAGAAAGAGTTTGGATCCATGGCATCCAGGAAGGTCAAAGCTCAGGTATTCTGATACAATATAGGAGCCCTTGCAAGTACTACTAAGATCTCCACTGAAGAATAAAGTAGTTTATGATTGCGACTAGCTAAGGATTTTTATGATGTCTCCTTGGTTGAGTGGGAGTAAGGATCTCCCCCCTAGTTGAGAGGGAGTGATGATGGACACCATATTCTCCATGTGTCATGCACTAGGCTAGGACTAATAGTCGTAAGTCTAGTGAAGCCACTAGTAGGGAGAATGGAGGATTGGATAATAATTTGGGATTGATACTCCTTCAGGATTTGGAATCCAAGATAGGTAGTAGTCTCATGGACTGATACTCTTTGAGGATAGGGCAGGGTATCCAAGATAAGAGTAGTCTAAGGGGACCGATATTCTTTGAGGATTGGGAATCTAATATAAGAATAGTCCTAGAAGGAAATACCTGGTGAATTTCTGGATGGGATATGTTCCTTGAGAGTCAGTTGCGGGGGTGTCCATATGTATGTATCCAAACATTGTGCTCTAATATAGTGGAGAGTTAGATCTTGTTAATCAAGGCCTTTCTATATTTTAATTTGACAATGTTTCCATATGGTGTTGATATTTGAATATGGCTTATCAATATGACTCTTCTTATGAGAATATTTCAATTTGAGAGTATCCTTGTATCATTTTTTTTTATTATGAATACCTCCCTAGTTAAGAGGGAGTGTTGGAAAATGGAACTAGGTTCTATATTTACAACTATATTTGTATTTGTATCATTGTATTTTCCATGCAAAATAAAAATAAATTATTATTATTACTATTATAATTTAATTAGTCAAGCATTTTCTTCATGCTTCTAGGGTTTATTGAGTCAAAATAATATTTTTGATGAAACAATTTATTGTATTGGATTCAAGTCCCATTTGGACTATTGTAACAAAGTGGAAAAATAATTTGATTTGAGTCAAAATAGTCAATTTTTTCCCTGCAATACCAAGTCGGTCTTCCTTGGACAAGTTGACCCTAGAAGGAACCCATTTGACCTCCTCGATGTATATATATATAGTACAGTTCGACCTCATTTGAAGACCAAAAAAAATCAAGTTCCATTTTTGTGCCAAGAAGTGAGAGAAAAACCAGTGAAAGACAAGAGAAGAAGAGCTAAAGTCAAAGGAGAGAGAGTGAGGGTCAAAGGAGAGATAAATATTCCACACGTTTGAATTTTTATGCCCTTATTTCACACGTGCAAAATTCCAGGGAGTTGCAGGGTCTGAAAATTAGAAGTTTGACAAGGTTTGGATAACTTTGACTATTGTTGATTTTAGTTGACTTTGACTTGTTGGAATAATTTGAAAGAAGAGTTGACTGGGGTCTTGTGGGAGGTCTTGGTATTATATTTTGGGTATTGTATTTCTCACTTTGATATGATTCTATAAGAATAGAAGAGTTGACTGGGTTTTCCCTTTATGGGGTTTTGCCTTATCTTGGAGCCTATATCTTGTGTTCATTGTCTTCTTGTGATCTTCATGTTTATGTTTTGGTAATTGTTTGATGAAGAGAAAATAATAAAAAGTAATAAGAATCTAACATACATTCGTAATTAATTATCAAGTAAGATAAATTGACCCTAATTGGTTTTTCTAGTGATTTGTCAACATAATATCAGAACTACGGTGAGGAGAAGGTAGCATGAAGATCGATCTTCTTGGCATATGTGGAATAAATTCATCGAAGTTACTTTCAATGACATAATTTTCAAAGGATATAAGGAGGGGCATAAGGAATAACACTAAATTATTTATTCATCTCTATATATCATTATAGGCTCTTATTTACTCATCATATTTTTGAATAATAACATCATCTTATCAACTTGGAAGCTCTTTGATCATCACTCATTTTGGAAGACATATCTAAAAGAATAGTTCACTTAAGTAACATCAAGATTCTTAGTAACATAATATACACTCTTTAAAACATCATCATTCATATTTGAAGCAACTTGAAAATACTATTGTGCCAACAATCCTAGAAGACACCATTCAATGCCATCTTTGAAGTCTCTTGGAAAATCTTGGAGCATCAAGACATTTGAAGACATCATCATCAAGCAAGACACTATTTTGACAAGTACTATATTATAATTATTGTCTTAATATTCAAATAAAATGACTTAATTTTGTAAGTAAGGTAACAAACTCGATGGATCATCAAACTTTCAAGTATGGAAGAAGCGAATTGATTTATTTCTCATAGAAAATAAAGGCATGGACTATGTTATAGGAAAATTTATAGAACCATAGAAGGATAACAATCAAAATTTGGCCAAATACACTAAAGGATAATTTAGGGATCAAAGGATTCTCATTGAACCCATTAAATATCATATTATTCCATTTGTTGCAGACTTTGGCACATCTAAAGAAATCTATGAAAATTTGGTAAAACTATATGCAGTCAGTACCACAGGTCATAAAACATCTTTGAGGAATCAAATTTACAAAAGAAGGTTATCGAAGGATGAATACTTGGCCTCATATCTTATAAATATCTCAAAATTGAAGGATCAACTACAAGGACTTGGAGAATTTATTTCTAATTTTGAATTAACTAATTGTGTACTCAAGAAAGGAAACTCCAAACTTTGATGATTTGTGGGCTTTGTGTATTATATAAGCGATACTATTCAAAGGCCAAATATGACATCCAACCCAATGAAAAGTCTAAATATTTTTTTGTTACATCAAAGAAGAAGAATGAAAAGTTTGGAAGGTTTGAAACTCATCGAAAGCACAACAATAAAAAAAAACAATGAGCCATGTGAAATCCTTGAGATATTTCCAAAGTACAGTGCTTTAGGTGCAATGAATATGGACACTTTAAAAGATATTGTCCCAAGGATCCTCAAAATATAAAGAATAATAAGATGAAAGAAAGGATTGGAGCTCACATTGCTAAAGAAAATGAAGAACCTAAAAACAAACCGAAGAATGAAGATCATAAATATCTCTTGTATTGAATAATTCCACCACTACCAAGTTAACTAGCAGTTTATTTTCTCTTTTATTAGAATATGGTAGTTATAGTATCATATGTAGTTACATTTGTAGAAGAATCTTGGATTTTTCAAATATGGCGTCATGGAAAGAAGCATATAGAACTGGAAGTATTAGAGTCTACAAAGTGAGTTGCATCTCATTGGAAGCAATCATCTAGCAAAGCAAGGATAGAAGTATTTGGACCATCTAACACTCCATAAATTCATGCAACTAATTATTTGCATCATATAGAAGCATTCTTTTAGCAGGAAAGGATCACAAGGATCCCTGACAGTAACAGAACCATTATTATAAGACGGTTCTTCGAGAATAATTGTCACATGGCTAGAGTATATTTCCACTAGAATTTTATGGAAGCAATATCAAAATCAGTCTAGAAGTTTGAAAGTATGAAGAAATTCAAGAAGCAACATGAAGACATAATTGGAGCACTTCTCATAGAAAAGCAATACCATATTGGATATCATCTTCAAAGAAAGAAGTATCTCATTTAAAAGGAAGTTAAATAGATGGAAATATGAAAGGAATAGGTATGCATATCTTAGTAAAAAAGGTTTTTCATTAAGAAGTAAAATTCATATCTTCAAAAAAATATTGTAGGAAGAGTTGGATGTAGAAATATACTTGAAAGTATGAGCATGGTATGTCTTGGCTAAGATTGGAAAAGTTAGGACTCTTCCATATGATTATTTGATACATAGAAGCATGATATAGATGCAAGGTGATATTGATAAACATTTGAAACGGTATCTTGAAGAACATAAGAAATATGGAAATCATAACTTCAAAGGGAGTTGTAAATACCCTGATGGTTATGATATTGAATCTTGTTTTTTAGTTTTTTCTAGAAACACATTGATTGATGAGTGAAATTTGAAGATCATGAAGAATAACTCTAGTGCAATATGAAGATAAACCATGTAAAGGGATGTTTACCTCGGAGGGATTAAATAGTATAATTTGACATCTTGACAAGAGGTTATCATGATTTTGTAACTATGATATTTATTATTTGTTTGAGATATGATTTGGCTACATGAAAGAACATATTGATAAAGTTTATACTGGAAAGATAAAGGTTGATATAGTATGATATATCTATAATTTTTTAGTTTATCTCAATCCAAAGAGAATATGAATTAACTGGACAACACTGGTAATGGCTTAGAATAATATATGGCAGAAATGTGTACACCATAAAGGAAAAAAAGGTAGCAAGTCATGAGATAGCTTATTGGTCATGATGGATTGATGTTGATATAGAAGTAGTTCACTTTCCCAGTTGAATAGAAAGAGCTACAATTATCTCTACATTTATTGGTTTGAAAACATACTTTTGATGATGAAGATATTATAAATGATGGTTGATGGAAAGTGATATAAAAGGTTGATGAAAAGAACCTTGTCATGGAGATAAATTGAGAAAGATTTTGGCTCCATGACATCGAAGAAGTTCAAAGCTTAGGTATGATGATACAAGATAGGAGCCCTTGCAGCTACTACCAATATCTCCATGAAATAATAAAGTATATGATGATTGAGACTAGCTAAGTATTGTGATGATGTCTCCTTCGTTGGCATATTCCCCATGTGTCATGCATTAGGCTAGGATTAACAGTCGTAATTATAGTGTAGAGAGAATGGACAATTGGATAAACATCAGGTACCGATACTCCTTCAATATTTTGAATCCAAGATAAGTAGTAGTCTTGTGAACCAATACTCTTTGAGGATAGAACAGGGTATCCAAGATAACAAGTTGAAGAGGATCAATATTCTTTGAGGATTGGGAATCCAATATAAGAATATTCATGGAAGGAAATACCTGGTGAACATTCGGATGGGGTATGTGCCTTGAGAGTGGTTGTGTGGGTTTCCATATGTATGTATCCCAACATTGTGCTCTAATCTAGTGGAGAGTTAGATCTGGTTAGTAAGGACCTTGCTATATTGGAATTTGACAATGTTGGTTATGATGTTGATATTTTAAAATGACTTATCAATCTGACTCTTCTTATGATAATATTTCAATATGAGAGTATCTTTGTATCTGGTTGTGTAATTATGAATGCCTCCCTAGTTAAGAGGGAATGTTGGAAACTTGAATAGGTTTGGTCTTCATAATTATATTTGTACTTGTATCATTGTATTTTCCATGCAAAAGAAAAAGAAGAAAAGAAAAAGGAATTATCATTATTATTATTATTTCATTAGTCAAGAATGTTCTTCATGCTTCTAGGGTTTATTGAGTTGAAAGAAAAATTTTCATGAGTCAGTTACTGTATTGGAGTCGAGTCTCATTTGGACTCTTGTAACAAAGTGGAAAAAGAATTTATTTGAGTCAAAATAGTCAATTTTTTCCCTGTAATACCAAACCATCCCTCCTTGGACAATTTTTCCCTGGAAGGGACCCATTCAACCTCCTCGATGTGTATCTATACAGTAAAGTTTGACCTCATTTGAAGACAAAAATAAAATAAAGTTTGATTTATGTGCCAAGAAGTGAGAGAAAAAACAACCAAAGATAAGAGAATAAGAGCTAAAGTCAAAGGAGATAGAGTGAAGGTCAAAGGAGAGAGAAATATGCCACACATGCGAATTTTTCTACCCTAGTTTCTGTCAAATGTGTGAAAATGCAGAGAGTTACAGGGGCCGAAAATTGCGGACTTGTTGCAAGGACCGAAAATTGTGGGCTTGTTGCAGGGGCCAAAAATCAGAATTTTACCAAGTTTGGAGAGCTTTGACTATTGTTGATTTGATTTTTTGTTGGAATAATTTGAAAGGATGGTTGACTTGCATCTTGTGGGAGGTATTGATCTTGGATTTTGGGTCTTGGATTTATCACTTTGATTTTATTCTGTAAGAAGAGAAGAGTTGATTGGGTTTTCACCTTGTGGGGTTGTGCCTTGCCTTGGAGCCTATATCTTGTGTTCATTGTCTTCTTGTGATATTCATATTTATGTTTTGGTAATTGTTTTATGAAGAGAAAATAATAAAAATTAATAAGAATCTAACATGCATTCACAAGAAATTATCAAGCAAGATAAATCAACCTTAATTGGTTTTCCAAGCGATTTCTCAACATGATAGCAGAGCTAAAGTGAGCAGAAGGAAACATGAAGATCACTCTTGTTGGAATAAGTGGAATACATTCATTAGAGTTAGGAATAATAATCAAAGGGATACTAATACATCAATTATTCATCTATCTCTATCATTGAAGGCTCTTTGTTACTCATCATCTTTTGAAGAAGATCGTCATCTTATCAATCTCTCTCACTTGGAAGCTCTTTGATCATCACTCATTTTGGAAGACATATCAACAAGAAGACATCACTTAAGGAACATAGACATTCTTGATAATAACATCTACACTCTTGAAAACATCATCATTCATCTTTGAAGAAACTTGAAGATATTATTGTGTCATCCATCCTAGAATACATCTTTGAAGTCTCTTGGAAAATATTGGAGCATAAAGCCATTTGAAGACACCATCATCAAGCAAGACACTCTTTTGAAAAGTAAGTACTATATTATTATCTATGTCTCAATCTTCAAACCAAATGACTTAATTTTGTAAGGAAGGAAACATACTCGATGGGTCATTCAACTTTCAAGCATGGAAGAAGAGAACTGATTTGGTGTTTATAGAAAATAAATTCATGGACTACATTCTAGGAAAAGTTGCAAAACTAGAGAAGGATAAGACTCAATATTTGTCCAAATACACTAAAGGATAATTTAGTGCTCAAAGGATTCTCATTGAACCCATCAAAGATCATCTTATTTCCATCTTATTTCCTTTGTTGCAGACTTGGGCACATCTAAAGCAATCTATGACATGTTGGTAAAAATATATGCAGTTAGTACCACAGGTCAAAAAATATATTTGAGGAATCGACTTTACAAAACAAGGTTATCGAAGGATGAAGACTTGGCCTCATATCTTATAAATATATCGCAATTGAAGGATCAACTACAAGGACTTGGAGAAGTTACTTTTGATTCCGAATTAACTAATTGTGTACTCAATGCTTTACCTTCAGAATGGAGTAGTTTTATGACCAGCACTTATTCAAGATAGGAAACCCAAAATTTTGATGACTTGTGGCTTTTTGTATTATATAAGAGACAAGATTAAAGGCCAAATATGACACCAAACCCAATGAAAATTATCAATATTTAGTTGCTATATCAAAGAAGAAGAATGGAAAGTTTGGAAGGTTTGAACCTCATCGAAAGTACAACAATAACAACAATAATAAGCCACGTGGAAGACAAGATATGTCCAAAGTACAATGATTTGGGTGCAAATAATATGAACACTTTAAAAAAGATTGTCCCAAGGATCCTCAAAACAGGAAGAAAAATAAGCGGAAGGAAAGAAGTGGAGCTCACATTGTTGAAAAAAATGAAGAACCTAAAAAGAATTCAATAAATGAAGATCATAAAGATCTCTTTTATTTAAGAACGCCACCAATATTAGGTTTACTAGCAGACTTTTTTCTATTTTATTAGAAGATGGCAATTAGAGTAGCATATGTAGTTACATTTGTAGTAGAATCTTGGACTTTGAAAAGTATGGAAACATGGAAAGAATCATATAGAATTGGAAGGATCAGAGTCTACATATTCAGTTGCATATTATTGGAAGTATTCATCTAGCAAAGCAAGGATAGAAGGATTTGGACCATCTAGCACTCCACAAGTTAATGCAACTACTTCTTGGCATCATATAGAAGCATTCTTTTAGCGAGAAAGGATAAAAAGGATCACTGAAAATAAAAAAACAATCATTATAAGAAGGTTCTTAAAGAATCAGTGTGACATGGAAAGAGTATATTTCCACTAAAAGTTTATGGAAGCAGTATCAAAAGAAGTTTAGAAGTTTGAAAGTATGAAGAAATTCAAGAAGCAGAATGAAGTAAAAAATGAATACCATCTTGGATATCATCTTCAAATAAAGAAGCAGCTCGTTCAAAAGGAATTTAACTAGATGTAAATATGAAAGGAAGAGGGCCGATATGCATATCTTTAGGAAAATGCTCCTCATTAAGAAGACTCATATCTTCAATAAAGTATTGTAGGAAGAGTTGGATGCAAAAATATACTTGAAATCATGTGCATGGTATGTATTGTATGATATGGGAAAATTTAGGAATCTTCCATATTATTATTTGATACATAGAAATATTATAAAAGAGCATGGTCATATTTATCAACATCTGAAATGGTCTCTTCAAAAACATAAGAAATATGGCCACTGGTAACTTCAGAGGGAGTTGTAAAGACCCTAATGCATCTGATATTGAAGCTTGTTGATTAGTTCGTTCCAAGAACACATTGGTTAATGTTTGAAAGTTGAAGAGCATGAAGAAGAACTCTAGTTCATTATGAATATAAACCATGTAAATGGATGTTGGCCTCAGAGAGAGTAAATAACATAATTTGAAATCTTAACAAGAGGCTATCATGATTTGGTAACTCTGATATTGATGATTTGTTTGATATGTGATTTTCCTACTTGAAAAAAAACATATTGCAGAAGTTTTGACTCGAAAGATAAATATTGAGATAATATGATGTATCTACAATTGTTTGGTTTAACTCAATTAAAATAGCACATGGATTGAGTGGAGAACACTCGTAATGACTTAGAAGAATATATGGAAAAAAATTGTACATCATAAAGGCATAAAAGGTAGCAAGTCATGAGATAGCTTTTTTTTCATGATGGATTTGGTGTTGATCTAGAAGAAGATCACTTTCCTAGTTGAATATACAGAACTACAATTAGCTCTACATTTATTGGTTTGACAAGATATTATCGATGACGAAGATATTATAAATGATGGTTGATGGAAAGTGATATAAAATTTTGATGGAAAGAAACTTTTCACAAAGATAGATTGAGAAATAGTTAGGCTCCATGACATCCAAGAAGGTCAAAGCTTAGGTATGATGATACAAGGTAGTAACCCTTTCAACTACGATTAATATTTCCACGGAAGAATAAAGTAGTTGACAATCAATACTGTCTAAGAATTATGATGATGTATTCTTGGTTGAGTGGGAGTAAGGATCGCCCCTCTGGTTGAGATGGAGTGACAACAGACACCATATTCTCCATGTATCATGCACTAGGCTAGGACTAATAGTTGTAAGTTTAATGAAGGCACTAGTAGGGATAATGGAGGATTGGATAAGCATATGGGATTGATACTCCTTTGGGATTTGGAATCCAAGAAAGGTAGTAGTATTGTGAACCGATACTCGTTGAGGATAGGGCAGGGTATCCAAGATAAGACTAGTAGAAGAGTACTTACATTCTTTAAGGATTGAAAATCCAAGATAAGAATAGTCCTAGAAGGGCTTACTTGGTGAAAATTTGGATGGTGTATGTGCCTTGAGAGGAAGTTTTGGGGGTGTCCATATGTATGCATCCCAACATTTTGTCTAATCTAGTGGAGAGTTAGAGATTTTTAGACAAGGCCTTGCTATATTGAAATTTGACAATGTTGGTTATGATGTTGGTATTTGAAGATGGATTATCAATCTAAATATTCTTATGATAACATTTCAATTTGAGATTATCATTGTATCTGGTTGTGTAATTATTAATACCTCCTTAGTTAAGAGGGAGTGTTGGAAAATGGAACTAGGTTTGGTATTCATAATTATCTTTGAACTTTTATCATTTTATTTTCCATGCAAAAGTAAAAGAAGAAAAGAAAAATAAATTATTATTATTATTGTTTCATTATTCAAGCATTTTCTTCATGCTTCGAGGTTTTATTTAGTCAAAATAATATTTTTCATGAGTCAATTTATTGTATTGGAGTCAAGTCCCATTTGGACTCTTGTAACAAAGTGGAAAATTAATTTTATTTGAGTCAAAATAGTCAATTTTGTCCCCACAAGACCAAGTCAGCCCTCCTTGGACAAGTCTTCTCTAGAAGGGACCCATTCAACCTCCTGGATGTGTATATATACAATATATTTTGACCTCATTTGAAGACCAAAAAAAGCAAGTTTGATTTATCTACCAAGAAGTGAGAGAAAAACCAATGAAAGACAAGAGAAGAAGAGCTAAAGTCAAAGGAGAGAGAGTGAGGATCAAAGGAGAGATCAATATGCCACACATGTGAAGTTTTATGCCTTAATTTTTCTCACATGTGTGAAATTTCAGAGAGTTGTAGGGGTCGAAAATCAGAAGTTTGACCAAGTTTATAGATCTTTGACTATTATTTATTTGAGTTGACTTTGACTTGTTGGAATAATTTGAAAGGAGGATTGCCTTGGGTCTTTTGGGAGGTCTTGGTCTTAGATTTTGGGTCTTGGATTTCTCACTTTGATCTGATTCAATAAGAAGAGAAGCGTTGACTGATTTTTCCCCTTGTGGGATTTTGCCTTGGCTTGGAGAGTATATCTTGTGTTCATTGTCTTCTTGTGATCTTCATGTTTATGTTTTGGTAATTGTTTGATGACAATAACATAATTAAAAGTAATAAGAAGCTAATATACATTCACAATAAATTATCAAGTGATATAAATCAACCCTAATTGATTGTCCTAGTGATTTCTCAACACTGCAAGCCCCATAAAGAAGATAAGAAAAAGGGATGAAAAAGCAACTAGAAAATCCTAAAGTAACTTGGTGAAATTTTGGTCAACTTAGGAAGAATAAAGTTGATTTTGAAGGTTTATATCTTCCCCAATCCTCGCCACCACCAATGAAATTTGTTTCTTGGAACATCAAGGGCTTCAACAGTAAATGCAAATAAAGTCTCCTTAAAGAAAAATGGAAATCAAATCATCCAAATTTTCTGATGGTTCAAAAAACTAAAACTTCTGTCCAAACAATAAAGTTGATGGCCTTGAAATGGGGTAGAGGTTGTCAATATATGGAAATAGATGATCAAGGACAAGCAAGTTCCCTTGCCATATTTTGGAATTGTTAGGATTTTTATGTCTTTGATATATTTGCAACCTACAAGGTCTTAACTCTCTAATTCCAAATTATAGGACCTATATTTTTTTTCCTCTCACATTTTTATGGACCCACAATTCCTAGGGATAAATCTAATTCTTAAACTCTATCCCACTACTTAAAACCATAATCATCTATGTCCCTTGGATTATTTGAGGTGACTTCAATATAATTAGGTCTCTTAGCAAGAAAAAGAGGGGCATCAGGTGCTTAGAACTAGAATCCATGATTTTTCAAGACCTTGTGGATTCCACCCACCTTTTAGATCTAGGCACCATCAATGGCACCCACACCTAGAAAATTCGTAGAATGGGGTCACAATAGATAGCATCTATATTGGAATATTTCCACATTTTTTATATATCATGGCTCAAGACATTTTCATGGAGGCCTTTATACTCCCTAGTCATGGCCCAGATGATTGGCCCATCAAATATTGTCCCAAAAATTGATTGTTTCACGTTGAGAGATTTTGGTTGCAACACCTGGAGTTCCAAGAAAAATCAAATAATGGTGGTTTGGAGTGAAGAGCTTAGATGAATTTTCCATATATATCCTATAACAAAAGCTCAAGTATGTTAAAATCCAACTTAAACAATGAAGGTGAGAGAATTCTATAAACATATTTGAAGCAAAGAAATATTTAGGATCCCACATGGAAGGGATTCAATTAAAGGCGATCAAACAAGGTATTTCAGAGGAGATAATTAATGAATAAGCTAAGCTTCTCACTCAACTCGAGAAATCAAGGAAACAAAAAGAAATTGTTTAGAAGAAAAAATCCAAAATAAGTTGGTTAAAGGAGGGAGAAAAAAACACTACCTTATTTCATAACTCAATGCTATAACACATGCATCATAATCATATATCCTTTCTTAAGAATATAGGAGTCAAACTCCAAGACCACAAAAAAATTGAACAATAATTGATGTGCTTTTATGAAGATCAATTATTGGACCCAAAGTTGTAGAGGGCTTAAGTAATTCATTACATTTTACAACACATCCCTCCCCTTGTCTTGAAGGAACAAAATGAATCCCTTCTATGAGAAATCACAAAAGAAGAATTGAATTTTGTGGTAATGTCCATGCCAAAAAAAAAAATCACTAGGCCTTAATGGGTTCACCATTGACTTCTTCCAAGCCTTTTGATCAATTGTAGGAGAGAAATTACAGGAAGTGATGGAAGAATCACATATCTCTATTTTCATTATCAAGGAACTCTATGCCACTTTCATCACCTTGGTCTTTAAAAATGATAATGTGGAGGAACCTAATGGTTATATACCCATAGCCCTTTATAATTATGTCTACAAAGTTATCTCAAAAGTCATCGCCAATCACCTAAATCGAATTCTCCCACATATAATCTCTTCAAAGAAAACATGTTATGTTGAAGGGGGTGAAATCCTTGATGGAATCATGGTAGCACATGGAGTTAACCATTCCCTAAAGACATTGAAATAACCTAGAATTCTACTTAATATTGACTTCTCTAAAGCTTTTAATAAGTTAAATTGGTCCAAATTATCACCACATTAGGTTTCACCTAATAATGGATCTTTTGGATCGAAGCTCATATTTCCTTCAATTTCTATAATCCTTAATGGTTCCCCCTCCAAACCATTCTACCCTCTCATGGTATCTTCCAAGGATATCCCCTCTCCCCTTTCCTCTTTATTCTAGCAACAGAAGGATTAGGACAAGCCATAAAATAAGTCATTTCATAAGAAGGTAAAAGGTTTATGCCTCTTTGGGGATGTCCTCCCTATCTCCCATGAGAAATTTTTGGATTACATTATGTGTATGGGTGTTCCAATGTTAGAAGAAACTTGAGGTATCTTATAAGTTCTGGAGGACTTTTCTCTCTCTTCAGGAATGGAAAACTATTAATTCAAAATCTAAAATATATTTCTTTAACACCCTATGTATACTACATGACCATATTGTGAGGTTTCTTGGGTTTTAGAAGGGTAGGATTCCTTACAAATATCAGGGCATGCCTCTTATCCTAAGCTCTCTCAAATCCAACATATGGATTGATCTTCTAAGTAAATTAAATTGCAAACTATCCAACTGTACCTTTTGATTTCTCCACATTGCAAATAGATTTTTGCTCCTGAAATTGGTCTCGTAAACTCTCCTATTATGTCTCCTTTCATATCTCATGGCCTCCTCATCCATTATTAACTCAATTCGTAGTATACAAAACTTTTTTCTCTCTGAGGAGAAAAATTAGAAAATAAATAGGTCTTTGTTGCTTGGGAATAATTATCAAACCAAAACTTAGGGGAGACATTGGATTGAAGGACCTGGATACTATAACTTTTTTTTTAGGAGCCAAAATTCATGGTGATGGCTATAGGGTAGACAAGACCTCTAAAAAATCATGCCCACAAATATGCAAGGCATATCCATTTCCAAAAACCCGTCATAATTTATTTTAATAAGGAAGGATCCTCTATCTGGAATATGGCTAAACAAGACATGCACACAGTACAACAACATAGTTTTTGGGAAGTCTGAGATGGCCAATTGGATTTATTTTTAGAGGATTAATGTCAAAATATTATAAAGCTATAGTAAAAGCAAGAGCTAGAGGATATAAAAAACCATATGGCCACTCTTGTTCATCCCAAAGTTGTGGACTATTGGAGTGAATTTGATACTACTCATTAATGGTAGTAATGGCTCCCATCTGTAGAATGGAACCCCAAGTCAAATGGAGAAGCATGGCCCTCATTCAATAAAAAAATAAAGGAGTGTTATATTATAGTCTCTGATCAGGAAGATAAGCTTTAACAGGGCTATGTACTGAACGAATATTTCTCTATCAAGGAAGCATATGGACTAGCAAGAGGTTGTCAAGAGCACCTTAAAGCAAATGCATCAAGAATCCATATGAAAAAGGAGTTTGTAGGAAAAATTATCTATATTTTTATGGCTCTTAGTTCAAGGAAAATATCTCACGTGGGATAACTTGAAAAAACGTAATTACTTGGGCCCATCCATTTTCTATATATGCCACTTAGAAGTATAAGACATGAATCACTTATTCAATAATTTCTCCTACACCATTAATATCTAGAGATCCTTCGTAAGAAGTATGCATCACATGAACCAGGATCCCACTAGCATCCCCCTCACCATTAAACATTGGAGATCCCAACTCTTTCAAAATCCTACATTGAATAGAATTTGTACCCTTCTACAAGGACTTCTATTATGGGCTACTTGGAAATAGAAAAATAATTAAATATTTCAAAATCATTCTCTCCCTTGTGATTCCTTGTGGCTTCATATAAGAAATAGCATTAAGGAATTTATTGTTGCACAGAGTTTGGCTACATGGGATTGCAAAACTATTGGGGGGGGGGGGGGGGGGGATTATATCCTCAATATTAGCATCCATATCTTGTATCACCCTCTTCCTTGTCCCCTTCCTCCAACCCCATCTCCAATTATTTGTCCTAGCATCTGTTAGAAAATCATAAAGGTGGAAAGATTTTGTTAAATTTAGACAACCATGGTATGTTCTATGCAATTTAGAAATCACATAAACATGAAATTAAAATGTTGATAGAACATAATAATATATCAACACAAGACAAGCCAATAATATAGATCATAATTTATAATTCTTCTTGTTCAGAAAAGATAGAGAGTAGTGTGCGTAATGGTAGTCAACAAGATGCACCATCCAGTAAAGTCTTTCTCAACATCATATCATCCAATCCTCCAAGTCTCACTCACACCCCTCAAAGACATTTCCAAAAAATTCAACGATGGTCAACAGAAAAATTCAACGCAAAAAAGTTTATGATGGTCAACGTTGCAGTTTAGGGTTGCAGTCAAAGGTCTCATTTTTCCTCGATATTTGTTCCCTCTAATGTAGCCTCAAGAGATCGTATTTTCTGCACTTGAAGGAGGTCAAAACTCCAACTTTTGA
This sequence comes from Pinus albicaulis, assembly GCA_034641835.2. Taxonomy (NCBI): domain Eukaryota; kingdom Viridiplantae; phylum Streptophyta; class Pinopsida; order Pinales; family Pinaceae; genus Pinus; species Pinus albicaulis. The sequence continues at coordinate 446,113,188 of CM076576.1, forward strand.
CCACGGTCAACGTTGGTTAACGCACCAGCAAAACAGCCCTAACACAGTTCGCACTTTTACCCAGCTTCAGCTCCACATGTGTGAGAGAAAGAGGCCTCCAAAAGCTAATCGAACCAACTAGATCACAAGAGAGAATGTGTGATGAGTTGATAAGAAAATGATCTCCAAGTCTCTTCAATTTATATGCATCAGTGAGGGTGTGTGACACATCTATTGGGCTTGCAAGCCTACATTACAAATATGGTTGACCTTGCACATGTGTGGAAAATAAAATCAAAATATATGTTCTGCTCATCCAAACACGGTGATCTTTAGATCAATATTGCTCCTCTCCGAAAGAGGAATCCAACAAAAATATAATCATCATCATATGAGTAGTGCAACATGGAGTTTGGACCTAATTGCCCAAAATTAACACTCCCTCTCAACTAGGGAGAACTCCATCTGTCCACCAGTTATCAGTACCATCATGTACTATCATATATCATCCTGCACTCCTGCGTCATCCTGTCGTAACTTTCTTTGTTGGCTCTTACTCGTAAATAGAACAAAAAGGTGAGTCACAAAGACATCACGCTATGCTGACCTAAAGTCAACTTAGAGGTTAAAATCTTGCTCAAACTCAAAAGAGTCTCATACTAACCCGAAGTTAGTTTACTGACCCGAAGTCAATTTAGAGGTAAGAACCTCATCGGACTTGATCCCATATCAAGTTGTTGGACACGTGCCATCCTAGACATAGAGAGTACAACAATATCTAATGCATCCATCGGTCTTGCTATTGGTCTCTATCCACATTTCCCACCTCATTGGAAAAATGAGAGGTACTTCCTATGAGTCTGAAACTCCATGGGTGGGATGCGTGTAGGGCATAGATCAAAGAGAGGTGAACCAACTCAATATCATAACGGTGGGGCAGTAGCACAACAAGGTTCGGCAAGCCTAGCCTCGTGTGTGCTTATAGCTCCAAGAAGATATCCCCAAGCCCCCTATAACTCCTAGAGATCATAGTCCAACTCAGGCAGAACCCTCACAATAAGGTCTTTCCATGATTCCAAGCTTCTCACAAAAGGTTAATAATTTGACCTTCCCCGAGGGCTTCATGAGAATATCTACGACCTTCTCATCAATCCCAATGTGATTAAGCCTTACGGCGCCTCGATGTACCATATCCCGAATGAAGTGGTACCTAATATCAATATGCTTTGATCGATCATGGAACATGGGATTCTCATAAAGACGAATCCCACTCTAGTTATCACAAAGGATAACAGTAGTATCTAGCACATGTCTAAACAGCTCATTGAAGTGATTTCTCAACCAAAAAACTTCACAACAAGCCATACTCGTTGCAATGTATTAGGCCTCAGTGGTGCTCAAAGCCACCAACTTTTGCCTCCTTCATATCCAAGATATCGAAGCAGAACCCAAGGTGAAGGAACATCTATATTTTCTCTTTCGATCCACCACACTACCAGCCCAATCAGAATCAGTATATCCATGGAGTCTCAAACTCTCGGTAGTGTATCTCAGCCCATGGTTGAATGTGCCCCCGAATATATCTCAATATATTCTTGGCACCAATTAGTGAATGTGATGAGGCTCAACCATATGTTGACTCAAAGTGTTCACTGCAAAACATACGTCGAGATGGGAGTTCACTAAGAACATTAGGGCCCCCACAAGTTTTCGATACTCTGTGGGATTTCCCAGCTCGAGCCTAAGGGCATTTCCACACAAATTCTTAAAGTTGAGTTCCATCAGTGTCGACACATACTTACATTCCACCATGCCAAATCTCTCGAGCAGCTTCATGACATATTTTCCTTGAGAAAGGAAACTCTCGCCTGGCCTTTTCCAGACCTCCAAGCCTAGGAAATAGTGCATCATTCCTAGGTCTTTCATTTCAAACTCGGAAGCTAGCTCCCTCTTACATTGATGAATGAGAGGCTCAGCACCTGTTAGGAAGAGATCGCCCACATAGAGAACAGAATGAGAGGCCTTTCTTTATCAACCTTAAAATAATGGTTTGGATCAGCATTACTTTGTGTTAATCCCAGCTTCATCAAGTAGCTATCTATCCTATCATACCAAGCCCTAGGGGCTTGCTTCAACTCATATAAGGCTTTCTTCAACCTGCATACATAGGTGTATCTATCTTGGACTTTGAACCCCAGAGGTTGCTCCACATAAACCTCTTCCTTTATTGAACCATGCAGAAAAGCAGTCTTCACATCCTTTTGATGGAGACTCCATCCTTGCGTTGCAACAAGAGAAATGATAGATCGAATGGTGGTATAGTGGGCGAAAGGTGCAAATATATCATCATAATCTATGCATTATTTTTTAGAGAAGCCTCAGGCAACAAATCTTTCCTTGTACTTTTCAGCACTTCCATCGGCTCCATGCTTGATCTTGAAGAGCCATTTTGAGGTGACAAGAGATTTGTCATTCAGTCTTGGGACCACTTCCTAGACATCATTCTTCATGATAGATTCATATTCTTTGTGCATATCATCCTTCCAAACTTGATGTTTTACGGCTTCTTCAAATGATCCAAGCTCAAATTGTACAATTGTACTCATGGCTGCTAGATACACTTGGTATCTATTTGGCCTCTTTCTTTCATGGAATGTCCCCCCTTAGGGAAATATGTCTCTCAAAATCTTCGAGAGTGTCCCTAAACCATGAGGGTCTCTTATTATTTAAAGGAGGTGGATCAATAGGATCCATAGGTCCTTCGACATCGAGCATCGGTTCATCCTTTGATTCTTCCTGCCTTTCAGCTTCTTCTTTGTCTTCCTTTGAGCTAGGAAGATTTCTTACTTTCTTGAGGGAAGCATCTTCATCGAAGGTGACATTGTGGCATATCTCCACTTCTCTTTGACCAGGCACATAGATTCTATAAGCCTTTGAAGTTTCACTATAGCCCAAAAACATTTCCTTATTTCTTGAAGCCTCCAGCTTGCTCCTCTTTTCTTTTGGCACATGAAAATAAACAGGACTACCAAAAACTCTAAAATGAGAAACATCAGGTTTCTTACCAAAGAAGACTTCTTCGGGATTTTTGGAGTTCAGAGCGGAATGCAGGCATCTATTTTGAACGTACACAGCAGTGTTCACAACTTCTCCCCATAGAAACTTCGGAAGACCTTGGTCATATAGCATGGTGCAGGAAGCTTCCACAATGGTCCTGTTCTTTCTTTCAACAACACCATTTTTCCTAAGATTATACATAGTTGTGGTCTCCCTCTTCATTTCAGCTTCTCTTCAAAAGTCATTGAACTCATTTGACTCATACTCGGTCCCATTTTCGGTCCTCAAAATTTTGATTTTCTTCTTGGTTTGATTTTCCACCAAGGCCTTGAAGGTACAAAACTATTTGAAAGCTTCATCCTTCTTCTTCAAAAAGTAAATCCATGTCTTGTGAGAGAAGTCATCTATAAAATTCATTTAATAGGAACATCCTCCCAAGGATGATACAAGCAGTATACTATATAAATCAGAATGTATCAATTGCAAAATATCAAATGTCTTTGTGACACTTGAGGAGAATGGTCCCCTTGTATTCTTCCCTTCGGCACAACCCTGAAATATACCTTCATGATCATATTTAAACTCGGGCATCCCTGTCACCACCTTCCTTTATTCGAGAAGGGCTTTGTAATGAAGGTGCGCAAACCTCCAGTGCCATAACTCAGCTTGAAGAGTTGTATCACATGAAATAGCCCCCAATGGACTTCCTCCAACCTGGTAGAGTGTATCAACTCTAAAACCAATAGTAAGAGCTTCTTTGAAGTTCTTCTTCCAGATGCATACCTTTCCATCAAAAAATTCCACCTTGAATCCTTTATCTTCCATTACCGAAATAGACACAAGGTTCTTCTTCAAATCAAGAACGTAGAACACATTTTGTAAATGGAGGACTTGACCTTGAGATAGATGGAGGGTCACAATCCATGTCCCTTTCATGAGATAGGTGGCATTATCTATAAGGATAATTTCTATATTAGTATCCTTCTCAATCAAAACATAGAGGGCTTCTTTATAACCAGTGAGGTGCCTTGAGGCACCACTATCAATCAACCAGACATCCAGGGTGTCGGGAGTAGATGCAGTAGAGAGGGCAGAAACAAGAATATATTCATTTTTCTTATTATCAACAATATTAGATTCATCATACTTGGAATTTCTTGACCTCTTGAAATGCTTCCCATTTCCACTACAATCATATGGATTCTTCCTCTTTCCTTTGAACCTATTGTTCCTTTGATTGTCATTCCCCCTTAATTTGATGTTTTCATCATCCCTGGGAGAATCCCTTATATTGGGGCACTCTCTTGCATAGTGACCAAACTTGTTACAAGTGTAACATCTTCCTTTACTTCATTTGGGCCCCACTCTTCCATGGTTTTGATTTCTCGGACCACCATTGTTCCTCTTCTTTGCATGAGCGGCAAAGTCAGTAGGGTCACCTCCATTTCCATTAGATGGATAATCTCTCTCCATTCTTGTCTCCTCTTGAGTGAATCTCGTCAATATTTCATCAAAATCGGGAATCACATTATTGTTGATAATAATGGTATTGAATACATACCAATCATGTGGGAGACCTCTAAGCATAATGAGAACCATCTCTCGATCAATTATTTCTTCTCCAATAGCTAAGATATTATTCCTAATTTCAGTGAGCCTCATAAATTGGGATTGAATGGATTATTCTTTGCCCTTCTTGATATTCTTCAATTGATTCTTGAAGAAAAGAAATTGATTAGCATTGCTAGCCCTGAACATGCTAACCAGGTTATCATACATCTCTTTAGATGTGCCATGCTCATAGATGTAAGCAACCAAGTGCTTATGAATAGAATCCCTAATAATCATATTTTCTTTTATTTCCACTTTTCTATACTTTGTCTTTGTGGCAGCAGGTGCATTTGATAGAGGCTCAAGAATCTTCCCCTGCACATAATCCATGACATCTTGATATTCTAATGCCAAATCCAAGGACATCTTCCATGCATGATAATCATATTTTTCAGTCAACTTATCATCATATTTGAAACCCTTATAGGTTGAGGATGCCATTGGTCCTTGATAGGATTTCTTCTTCACTGATTTCTTTTCACACTAGCTTGGGCTTTGTCTTCACCTCAATGCTGATACCATGTTAAATTTAGACAACCATGGTATGTTTTATGCTTAATGCAGTTTTACTTCAAACTTTCTTATAATCCTGATACAATTTAGCAATCACATAAACATGAAAGTAAAATGCTAATAGAACATCATAATAGATCAACAAAAGACAAGCCAATAATATAGATCAGAATTTACAATTCTTCTTGTTCAGCAAAGATAAAGAGTAGTGTGTGTTACAGCAGTCAACAGGATGCACCAAACAGCAAAGTCTTTCTCAACATCAGATCAGCCAATCCTCCAAGTGTCACTCACACCCCTCAAAGATAGCTCCAAAAAATTCAACGTTGATCAACGCAGAAAATTCAACGTTTGTCAATGCTACAGTTTAGGGTTGCGCTAAAAGGTCTCATTTTTCCTCGATCTTTGTGCCCTGTAATGCGGCCTCAAGAATCATATTTTCTGCACTTGAAGGAGGTCAAAACTCCAAGTTTTGACCACAGTCAATGTTGTTCAACGCACCAGAAAAATAGCCCTAAAACAGTCTGCACTTTTACCTAGCTTCAACTCCATATGTGTGATCAGGAGATCGATGTGTTTTGCTCAAAATTGAAAGTGCTCGAAACTGTACCGAACCTGAGCAATCGGAAAGGACTCGTCATTGCGATTCCAGAACTATGAACGGTTTGAAAAACCGATGTCGTATGAGGAAGATGTCTTTTTTGTTTGTTTTCCTAAACAATTAAAAATTTTGTGACAGGGTGATTGGGATGCCTAGTTAGCATGTAGCTACAGTCAGTAGGTGCCATATTCCAGGAATATTCCTTTTCTCATATCCAATTATATTTTGCCACGTGGCACAACCAGGACCATTGGATGGAGTTGAACTTGTTTTAATAGGCATCGTTGGATGGATTTGAACTTGCTTTAATAGGCATCATTAGATGGGAAACACGTGGCAAGCCCGGAGGCTGCCACGTGTCCCTAGGAGGTTAGGCCAAAATGTTGGTGGATTCATCGAGGGGTCGACCCCGTGACCTCCGGCACGCCTGCATAGCTCTCCAAACGTCTTCGTTATCCAATGTTTCTTACTTGTATATTATGTCACTTTGATTTCAATTGTAATGTATTGCATTTCGAGGGCGGGGGGGGTGCCGCCAGTGGTCCCAACTCACTGGCGGCCCCGTGGTTGCTGGTCACATGGACCCGAGTTAAACTTCAGCATTTAAAATGGCCTGACAGTTCTACAAGCCATAACATGTAAATTGTTCCGACTATTCCTGGTCACATGCTTACCCGCGGGGTTTACTCCAAGGTTTATGCCGACAGTTATACAAACACCGACCCGTAGCATTAACGATAAAATCCATCACATGCGCGGAATGAAGATTGTTACCATGATGGTTTCGGAAACGGTTTTCGGAACCATTATCACTCTGAGTTCCACTCCATATGTGGAGTTCAAACATTTAAACCATAGAGATTTAGGCGGTGGGTCGGCATGTGACCACCCCGCCCTAACCATTTGTATTCAATTCAAACGGTCTTTTCCAGCGGGAATTGTGGAGGCACCCTAAAATTTGGGTTTTTTTCTATTTTAGCAGTAGTTAAGTGCAGTCTCCACTTTTAGTAGAGTCTTTCTAGCTGATATTGGGAAAAATGCATTGGGAGGTCAGTTTTTCGACCAATTTGGGTGAAACAAGAGTCTACCTAGACTAATTTGAGCATTCTAGAACCATTGGTGTAGAGGAAATAGCCATTAGAGGCTTGTAAACACATTTATTTTCAATTTTGAGCATAATGACAAAGAGGGACATGCCATTGGGAGCTAGACCAGAAGATGTAGCCCAGGAGGGTTGAGCTACTTCATCATGCTTGTTGTGTAAAACTTATGTGTGATGTTTATTATTTGGTATACATTATTGTATAGTGTTATTTAGGCTTATTTTCATGCTTAAAGTTCACAAATTCATCTATGTTTCATGGTTAAAACACTCATTCCTTAAGCAAGCAAATGGAGACAAATTGTACATGTTTTTATTACTGAAAGGACACTTACCACAGCAAACTAATACACTCCTTTCAGATCAGGTTGGTATAAGAGCTAGATTTTATTCTCTGGTGTTTTTTTGTGCAAATATTTGTTTAACTGTTTGCAATGGTTTTCATGCTTACTACGCTCAAGCTCAAGAGAGGAGAAGGAAAATTGATGGAAGCAAGAGGTTCTCAAAGTGAGCCACAGAAAAGGAGGGCAAGATTGCTACATTCTCCACCACCTAGTTCACCTCCAAAAGAAGCAGAAGAAGCTATAAGCATGCCTCCAGGAGAAGAAGAAACCCTTGAAGAGGTGGAACCCAAAGAAGAAGAAAGAGTGTTCAGGAAATCATTCCTTGACATGATTGAAATGGTGAGAGTCCTTTATCAAGAAAGGAATCAAAGACTAGAAGGAGAAGGATCCAAACTTCACAAGGAAGGTCAGGGATCATCAGTGTTGGGAAAAATACTGAGAGGGGGGGGTGAATCAATATTTAGAACTGACTGAAAACTTTTTATTTTTTTCTTTCTCTTAAAACCATACGCTACTTTACTGAACCCAACTCACGTATACACGTGGATATCCTTAAGAAAACTTGTGTATGTCCAGAAATCTTATTATGCATTTAATTCTTTACTTAGATCATTGCATCATACATTCATCAGATGTTTAGTAAGCAGTAAGCATGTGCAGTAATAACAAAATAAACCATCACACATAAGAAACACACATGAACACCAGTATTTAAGGTGGAAACCCAATTCGGGAGAAAACCACCGTTGTTGTCGTCTCTGTATTCAATATTTATTATAAAGAAAACTTCTTACAATTTTGTACTGGCGCAGACTCATACCAGCACGTAGGCACCCACCTGCAGAAGGTTGCAACCTTCTCTTGTTCTCCAGCCACTACTGGAAGGGAGCTCCAACCCCCTGATCTTGTTTACCAACCTCTCCTGGAAGGGAGCTACGACCCCCTGATGTTAGCACCAGCTTCTACTGGCAGAAAGCTTCCAATTTCATACCGAAGGCTTCAACCCTCAGATCCACTGCAGACCACGTTTCATCAATTTTCATACTGGATCAAAATAGCTTCAATACAGCCCCTTAACATCAACAATCATACTTTACCCAAAACTTCAAACAGCAATACCACTGTAACCAGAATATCAGAAATAACCCAGACTTCAGAGTAGATAATCAGATACACGTTCAACCTTGAACAACCATTAATTCAGATACCATACGCTATTTTTCTTTATGTAACCCACGTATATACGCGTCTTTCTTCACACCAACCTGTGTATGCTTCAGTGCATGCTAGTTTTATATTCTTGAAATAATACGTGACTTTTCTTCACAATTTCCGCGTACACACGCGCTTTTCTTTTCACCAACTAGCGTATGCTTTCTTTCAGAATCTGTTTAGACTCATATTCAGATCTGAAACTTTCAATTCAGAAAATCTATCAGCAATGCAGAACTGTTTAGATAGTCACTCATCCTTCATCATGTTTTCTCAATCAGTGATTAGATCTGTTCATTATCAAATCAGCAGCAAAATCAACATTCAAACAACCCAGATCTGTATGAATACATCATTGACAGATAGCAGTAAAACAGCAAAACAGATCAGACATTTCATTCCACACACTTCAGCAAAACCCTAGATTCCATACGCGCTTTTACTTTACTGAACCTGCGTATATACACACTTTTCTACACACCAACCTGCGTATACTTCTATGTATATTATTCTTCAGAAAACCCTAACTGCCATACGCGCTTTTCATGAAGTGAACCCGCATATATACGCGCTTTTACCGAGACAAACTAGCGTATAGATCTGTAAAAGATAAACTTTGCAGAATAGACCAGATCTATAAACTTACCCAGATTTCTTCAATTTCTTCATCAGACTTGCGCCAGGTCTTCATCATTTCTTTTGCAGATCATCCTAGAGATTCATCATTTCTAGATCTAGAGATCTTGAACCTTCATCATATCCATAGTGCATCATAGATTTAGATCTATCAATTAAGAACAGAGTTTGTCCATGCAGATATTCCTTAGAGAAATTTTATTCATCAACAACCCTTACACATGCACACTTAGCACTATGATCCTCTTCTCCTTATATAGTTTTAGCCTTTTATCAATACCATGAGTCAAAACCACTCAACCGTTGATGGTATTCCTGGATGGGATCAAATAGATAATCCAGCGCTCAATACTGTGGGCCAATACCATGGTCATGTCCCCTGGTTTTATAAATTTAGAGCGCAAATAGGCATACGCTACTTGGTACGTAATTTTACGCGTACATTCGCTACTTTGCCTTTACAAACCCACGTATGCTTTGTGACATATCTTATTCATCATTACTTTGGCACTTACTAGAATTTCTTTCTTTGTTACTTCTGAACTGCTCTGTGGATACATCAGATTTACATCATTAACAAATAGGTTTGCTATCCAAAGACAACTCATCAAGTCAGTTTCCATCAAGGACAACTTCATCAAGTAGGTTGCCATCGAGTTTGAATCCTTTAGCAAATCTAATATTCAAAGTCTTCACTTTCTCAATTTCTTTTCTTAGACTTACTATTTCACATTCTAATTTCTCATCGTGTTTCTCCTTTTCTTCAAGCTGATTTTTCAGAGTTTCTATGGATATTTTACTTTCTTCTAAGCATATTTTGAGTTGATTGAGTTCATCAAGAAATCATTGTCCTCTAAAGCATCCATAAAAGTATCTTTTTATTCTCTAGATTCTTTTTCAAATTCCATGAGAAGTCTAAGATCTTGTTCATATTCTTCCTCACTGTCAGATAACCCATCACTGTCTTCATGAGTATAGTAAATTTTTCTAGTGCTAAACCGATTCTTATTCCTTCTTGCTACTTCCTTCCCTTTTTCATGTGTTTCTTTATGAGGACACTTAGCAGCATAATGACCAACTCTTCCACAAGAAAAAAAATTGAAAGGAAGCTTACCTCTGAACCGTCCTGTGCCAAGTTGGAGTTTCTTTACAAAATTTACCTCATCTTCTTCTGAGATATACCCTGATCCTTCTGTCTCTTGTACTTCTTTCCCTTTTGTAGAAGCTCTAAAGACGACTTCTTTGACTTCATATGGTCCTCCTCTTCTCATTTCACATGCAGTTAGTATGCCATGAAGTTGCACCACAATAAGATTTTGAAGATCCTGCTTTTCTTCAAGAGCAGAAACTTTTGACTCAAATTTTGTCGTTAGTGATCTTAAAACTTTCTCAACCAAAGTAGATTCGGTTATTTTTTCTCCCAGATTTCTCATACGATTTACAATATCATCAAGACGTAAAAATAAATTAGCAATGCTCTCCTCATTATGCATTTTTAGATTCTCATATTGAATTCTGAGAGTTTGGAGTTTAGCACTTTTTACCTTTGCATCACCTTCATAACTTAGAATGATTTTGTCCCATATTGCCTTTGTTGTATCTAGCTGCATGACTTTGACAAATTTTGATTCAGTTAGACTTCCAAATAGAGCATTTACTACCTTTGCATTTGTTTCATAACTCTTTCTTTCCGTCGGATCTGTTGGTGTTGCAGCTGGATATTGATATCCTCCTTCAACAATAGCCCATACATCTACTCCCAGAGACTGAAGATAGGATCTCATCCTTGTTTTCCAGAAGATTAAATTGTTTCCGTTGAAGAGTGGAGGCCTGATAGATGTTGTTCCATCTTGATTGCTCATCTTGTTTGATCTTCCTTCTAGCGGCTAAGCTTTTTCAGAAGGACCTGCTCTGATACCAATTGTTGGGAAAAATACTGAGAGGGGGGGTGAATCAGTATTTAGAGCTGACTGAAAACTTTTTACTTTTTCTTTCTCTTAAAACCATACGCTACTTTACTGAACCAAACTCGCGTATACACGCGGATATCCTTAAGAAAACTTGCGTATGTCCAGAGATCTTATTATGCATTTAATTCTTTACTTAGATCATTGCATCATTCATTCATCAGATGTTTAGTAAGCAGTAAGCATGTGCAGTAATAACAGAATAAACCATCACACATAAGAAACACACATGAACACCAGTATTTAAGGTGGAAACCCAATTTGGGAGAAAACCACCACTGTTGTCGTCTTTGTCTTTAATATTTATTATAAAGAAAACTTCTTACAATTTTGTACTAGCGCAGACTCATACCAGCACGCAGGCACCCACCTGTAGAAGGCTGCAACCTTCTCTCGTTCTCCAGCCAACGCTCTTGAGATTGGGGCTCCAACCCACGATCTCCTTTACCGGCCTCTCACAGGCTACGACCCCACGATGTTAGCACCGGCTTCTCTTTTTTGGCGAGAAAGCTTCCACTTTCATGTTTGAAGGCTTCAACCCTCGGATCCGCTGCCGGTCATGTTTCATCAATTTTCATCTTGGATCAAAACGGCTTCAATACAACACGAAACATCAGCAATCATACTTTCAATACTTTACCCAAACTTCAAGCAGCAATACCACTTTGTAACCGGAATATCGAGAAATAACCCGGACTTGAGTAGATAATCGGATACACATTCAACCTTGAAAAACCATTAATTCGGATACCATACGTTGTTTTTCTTTATGTAACTTTGCGTATATGCGTGTCTTTCTTCACACCAACTTTGCATGAACACCGGTGCATGCTATTTTTATATTCTTGAAATATACGCGACTTTTCTTCACATTTTCCACATATACGCGCGTTTTTCTTTTCATGACTAGCGTATACTTTCTTTTAGAATCTGTTTAGACTCATACTCAGATCTAAAACTTTCAATTCAGACAATCTATCAGCAATGCAGAACTGTTTAGATAGTCACTCATCCTTCATCATGTTTTCTCAATCAGTGATTAGATTTGTTCATTATCAAATCAGCAGCAAAATCAACATTCAAACAACCCATATATGTATGAATACATCATTGACAGATAGCAGTAAAATAGCAAAACAGATCAGACATTTCATTCCACACACTTCAGCAAAACCCTAGATTCCATACGCGCTTTTACTTTAATGAACCTGCATATATACGCACTTTTCTGCACACGAACCTGCGTATACTTCTGTGTATATTATTCTTCAGGAAACCCTAACTGCCATACGCGCTTTTCATGAAGCGAACCCACGTATATACGTGCTTTTACCGAGACAAACTAGCGTATAGATCTGTAAAAGAAAAACTTTGCAGAATAGACCAGATCTATAAACTTACTCAGATTTCTTCAATTTCTTCATCAGACTTGCGCCAGGTCTTCATCATTTCTTTTGCAGATCATCCTAGAGATTCATCATTTCTAGATCTAGAGATCTTGAACCTTCATCATATCCATTGGTGCATCATAGATTCAGATCTATCAATTAAGAACAGAGTTTGTCCATGCAGATATTCCTTAGAGAAATTTTATTCATCAACAACCCTTACACATGCACACCTTGCACTATGATCCTCTTCTCCTTATATAGTTTTAGCCTTTATCAATACCATGAGTCAAAACCACTTAACCGCTGATGGTATTCCTGGATGGGATCAAATAGATAATCCAACGCTCAATATTGTGGGCCAATACCATGGTCGTGTCCCTTAATTTTATAAATTTAGAGCACAAATAGGCATAAGCTACTTGGTACGTACTTTTATGCGTACATACGCTACTTTGCCTTTACAAACCCGTGTATGCTTTGTGACATATCTTATTCATCATTACTTTGGCACTTACTGGAATTTCTTTCTTTGTTACTTCTGAACTGCTCTGTAGATACATCAGATTTACATCATTAATAAATAGGTTGCTATCCAAAGACAGATCATCAAGTCAGTTTCCATCAAGGACAACTTCATTAAGTAGGTTGCCATCAAGGACAACACATTGCATCATATTGCCAAAAATCATGAGGTCGATAATGAAGATAAATCAAATAAGGGAAATGGAGGAAATGGAGAGCTTTAAGGAAAGTCACCATCCTCACCCTCATCATCATCATCCTCTACTTCATCTTCAGTACACCAGTCACACAAGTCAAAGAACACTGGTAAAATTCATATTCTAAAACTTGATGTTAAGTTTGAATTGCCAATGTTTAATGGTGAATTCAATGTAGAAAATATTTATAATTGGATTAGGAAATTGGAGGTTTATTTGAGAATTCAGAACCTTCATGTTGATGACACCAAAATCCAACTAGCTTCATTGAGGATGGAAGGTGCAACTCTTGTTTGGTGGGAAGCCAAGACAAAGGAGGAGATCAAAAAGCATGGTAAGATTATTCTATCATGGACTGATTTCATTACTGCAATAAAACAACAGTTTTATCCATTAGCTCACATGCAGAAAGCCATAATGAACCGGAAAAAATTTAGACAATTGAAAGGACAAAATGTACAAGACTACACCTAAGAGTTTAGGAGAAGAGCTCTCTTATTAGGGGTAGATTTGCAGAGTCAAGATACTTTTCTCAAGTACATAGGGGGCTTACATAGCTATCTTAGACATACTATCCTCATGTTTAATCCTACAAGTCTAGATGAGGCATGTGTTCAAACAACACATCTAGAAGTAAGAGGGAAAGATAGTTTTGAAAAGGGTAGAAACAAACCTTTTAAGGGGAAAAACAAAGAGAAGACCTCAGAAGGAAAAGGCAAAAATAATGCATCTGTCAAGAAAGAGGGAGAGAAAGTGGTTTGTAAACATTGTTCAAGAGATTGCCATGAAGAGAAAAATTGTTAGAAATTACATCCTGAAAAGAGACCCAAGTTTAACAATAACAAAGGGAAGCAGAAAACTGCACCTACAACTCAACATGACTTAGGAGAGGATTCAGGTGATGAAACTAAAATTACAGCCATGGGATTGAAGAACATGAAGGGGAAAGAAATTGAAACAAAACCCAGTACTAGTACTTCAAACTGTCACATAGAAGCTCCAAATGAAAAAGAGAGAATTGAACTGTTTCATGTGAGGGTCATATCCAAACATACCAAGATTGATACACTGTTTGACAGTGGGTCACAAGCGAACTTAATTTCTGAAGACTTGGTCAAGAAACTTAATCTTGAGACCATTCCACATCCAAAACCATATCCACTTGGGTGGATTTGTAAGGATGCAAATTTACAGGTTTCAAAGAAGTGCATATTGCGCTTTGCAATAATTGCACATTTTATTGACACAATTGAATTAGATGTGGTTCCGCTTGATATTACAGGTGTTGTGTTGGGCAGTCCTTACTTGTATGACAGGAAAGAAATCTTCCATCTCTATGAGAAAAAATACCATTTATTCAAATATGGAAAGAAGTTCATTGTTAGAGCACATCGCAAGAAGACAAATATTGCAATGGTAAATGCTAGACAGGTAAAGAGGTTGGTGAATTCAAGTAAGAATTTTGTTCTTCTAATGATTAAGACAAAAGCTGATGTTAATCATGGGTCATTTGAAGATTGTGATCCTAAGTTGAATTCATATTTATATGATGTATTTGATGCACATCATGAGATGTTTCAAGAGCCAATAGGATTACCTCTAAAAAGGGAGATTCAACATTAGATTCAGTTACAACAAGATTGTCCTCTTCCAAACATCGGCATGTATCGCATGTCGATAATGGATAATGTTGAAATAAAGAGGAAAATCAAGGACTTGTTCGACAAGGGACTCATAAGGCGAAGCACTTCGCATGTGGTTCACCCATAGTCTTGATTTCGAAGAAAGATGGGACTTGGCGCATGTGTGTAGACTTCAGAGCTTTGAAAAAGATAACGGTAAATAATTGATACCCACTCCCAAGGATAGATGATTTGCTAGATCAGCTGAAAGAAGAAAATGTTTTCACTAGTTATATTTACGAAGTGGATATCATCGAGTAAGAATTTCAGAAAGTGATATATGGAAGACTACATTCAAAACCAAACAAGGACTCTATGAATGGTTGGTTATGTTGTTTGATTTGTGTAATGCACCGACGACTTTCATGCGTCTTATGGATAGTTTTTTGCGTCCATTTCTTGATGACTTTGTGATTGTGTATTTAGATGATATACTCATTTTCAGCAAAACAAGATAATAACATGTCTTGCATGTAAAAAGAGTGTTTGGTGTTTTGAAGAAAGAGAAATTATTTCCTATGATGTCAAAGTGTGAATTCAGAAAGACTTCTCTGGTTTGTTTGGGACACATTGTAGGAGTAGGCGAGTTTAGAATTGATCCTTTTAAAGTGGAAGCCATTGTGAATTGGCCCACTCCAAAAACAATAATCGAGGTAATAATTTTCTTAGGCGCAGCTCAGTGTTGGAGAAACTTTATTGCTAAATTTTCTGCCATAGCAGCTCCTATGCATGCAGTGACAAGTGTGAAGAAAGGATTTCAATGGGGAGGCAAACAGTAGCAAGCTTTTGAAGCTTTAAAAGACAATATCAGTTCAGCTCTGGTCCTTGCATTACCGAATTTGAGACTGACATTCGACATACAAACCGATGCTAGTGATTATGCCATGGGCACAGTACTTTTGCAACATGGTAAGCCTATCGCTTTTCATTCTAAAACATTCAATGGTGTTGTAACTAATTATCCTACATATGACAAAGAGTTGCATGTGTTGGTACAAAGCGTCAAGAAGTGGAAACACTACTTGATGGGTAAAGAGACTATTATACATACCGATCACCAACCATTACAGTACTTGCAGCCGCAAAAAAAATTGCAGCAATCACGACATTTCAGGTGGATGGGATTTCTTTAACAGTTTCAATTGGTTATAAGTTACAAGAAAGGTATTTTCAATAAAGTTGCTGATATGCTTTCAAGGCCAATTATAAGTGCTTATACTTTACTTAAAAATGATTCTATTGTACATGAGAGTTACATAGAACAGTATGCATCTGATGCTGATTTTCAAGATGTGTATTCTAGTTTGAGTGAAGGGAATCAAGTTGAGGAAAATGATTATCTCATGCGTAAAAAAATTTTGTTTCATTTGGGAAAGTTGTGTATACCACAAGGAGAGAGACTTGGTGTCATGAAAGAGCCTCATTCATCTCTTATTGTAGGACACTTTGGGGTAAGCAAAAACGTGGTGCATCTGCAGAGGTATTGTTATTGGCCTCGCATGATAGATAGTGTGTCACATTTTATAAGAGGTTGTTCTATGTGTGCAACAAGCAAGCCTAGCAATAGGAAGCTTGTGTTGTACACTCCACTACCAGTACAACCAAGGCCATGGGAGAGTGTCTCCATGGACTTTTTTGGAGGTCTACCTATGTCAAGAAAACAACATGATTATCTTTATGTAGTTGTCGATAGATTCAGTAAAATGTGTATACTTATGCCATGTAAGAAAACTATTACTGCTGAAAAAACTATTGAACTTTATTTTCAACATGTATGGGTTCATTTTGGTTTGCCAACTTCTATTGTTAGTGACAGGGATTCCAAGTTCATTGGAAATTTTTGGTCCAATCTTTGGAAGATGATGGACACAAAGTTGAAACAGAGTACTTCTTTTCATCCGCAAACTGATGGCCAAACCGAGGTGGTGAACAGAACCGTTGTGCATCTATTTAGAGGATATTGCAGCAAACATCCCAAGTTTTGGGATGAACAACTGCATTACATTCAGCACGCTTACAATCGGGCCAAGCAGTCTTCTATAAATTCTTCACCTTTTGAAGCATGCTTTGGGTATTTGTTGAAATCGCCATTAGACTTCATCTTTGAGAAGGATGTTGCAATTTATGGGCATAGTGATATTGACAAAGCTCGAAAGTTCATTGAGAAAATTTAGATTATTCATCAACAAGTTCAATAACAGCTTGAGAAGAGTGAAAGAAAATACAAGGAGAGGCATGAAAAACATAGAGTTGATCACAAGTTTCAAGAAGGAGATGAAATATGGTTGCAAATAAGCAAAGAAAGGATGCAAGGAGAAGGTAAAAATCTCAATCCCATTCGTTATGGTCCATTCAAGATCATCAAACAAGTTGGTAATAATGCATTTCAACTTGACTTGCCTTCATATATGCAAATGTATTCCGTTGTCGATGTGAAAAATTTATGTTTGTATGAGCCTCCTTTGATTGATGATCAAGGGAGTGATATTCAGCTGCCATCTATAGAAGATTTCTCACCAGAATTTCTGGACAAGCTCAAGGAGGATTCCATCCTTGACAGGAGGACACACACTTCTAAGAGGAGAAGTGTCGATTATCTTCGAATTGGGCTCAAGGGCAACAAACCAAGTAAGGCAAGGTGGATGGAAGTTGAAAAGGTGAGGGAGTTGTACCCTCATCTTCTGAACAGGTGATTAAAGTCTTTTAGGGTCCAAAAACTTTCTAATGGGGAGGTGTGATCAGGAGATCAATGTGTTTTTCTCAAAATTTGAAGTTCTTGAAACTATATCAAACCTGAGCGACTGGAAAGGTCTCGTCATTATGATTCTGGTGCCATGAACGGTTCGAAAAACCGATGTCGTATGAGGAAGATATCGTGTTCTATTCATTTTCCTAAACAACTAAATTTTTGTGACAAGGTGACTGGGATGCCCAGTCAGCATGCAGGTACAGCCAGTAGGTGGCATATTCCAGGAATATTCCTTTTCTCATATCCAATTATATTTCACCATGTGGCGCAACCAGGACCGTTGGATGGAGTTGAACTTGTTCTAATAGGCATCGTTGGATGGGCGACACGTGGCAAGCCCGTAGGCTGCCACATGTCCCCAGGAGATTAGGCCAAAATTTTGGTGGAGTCGGGGGGGTTGACCCCACGACCTCTAGCACGCCTACATAGCTCTCCAACTATCTCTGCTATCCAATGTTTCTTACCTGTATAGTCCGCCACTTTAATTTCAATTGTAATGTATTGCATTTCAGAGGAGGGGGGGACTACCAGTGGTCCCAACCCACTGGCGGCCCCGTGGTTTCTGGTCACATGGACCGGAGTTAAACCATAGCATTTAAAATGGCCCAACGGTTCCACAAGACATAACATGTAAATTGTTCTGACTATTCCTAGTCACATGCTTATCCGCGGGGTTTACTCCAAGGTTTATGATAACAATTATACAAACTTCGACCCGTAGCATTAATGATAAAAACCATCACATGTGTGGAATGGAGACTGTTATTGCGACAGTTTCAGAAATGGTTTTCGAAACCATTATCACTCTGAGTTCCGCTCCATATGCGTAGTTCAAACATTTAAACCGCAGAGATTTAGGCAGGGGGTCAGCATGTGACCACCCCGTCCTAACCATTTGTATTCAATTCAAATGGTCTTTTCCGGCGGGAATTGTGGATGCACCCTAAAATTTGGGGTTTTGCTATTTTTAGCAGCAGTTAAGTGCAGTCTCCACTTTTAGTGGAGTTTTTCTAGCTGATATTGGGAAAAATGCATTGGGAGGTCAATTTTTCGACCAATTTGGGTGAAACAAGAGTCTACCTAGACTAATTTGAGCATTATGGAGCCACTGGTGCAGAGGAAACAGCCATTAGAGGCTTTTAAACACATGTATTTTCATTTTTGAGCATAATGAAAAAGAGGGACATGCCATTGGGAGCTAGACCAGCAGATGTAGCCCAGGAGAGGTGAACTGCTTCATCATGTCTGTTGTGTAAAACTTATGTGTGATGTTTATTCTCTGTTATACACTGTTGTACAGTGTTATTTAGGCTTATTTTCATGCTTAAAGTTCACAAATTCATCTATGTTTCATGGTTAAAACACTCATTCCTTAATCAAACAAATGGGGAAAAATTGTACATGTTTTATTACTAAAAGGACACTTAGCACAGCAAACTAATACACTCCTTTCAGATCAATGTGTGATAGAAAGAGGCCTCCAAAGGCTGATCGAACCAATCATATCACAAGAGAGAATGTGTGATGAGTTGATGAGTAAATGATCTCCAAGTCTCTCCTATTTATATCCATCAGTGAGAGTCTGTGACACATCTATTGGGCTTGTAAGCCTACATTACAAATTTGGTTGACCTTGCACATGTGTGGAAAATAAAATCAAAATATATTTTCTTCTCATCCAAACACGATGATATTTAGATCAATCTTGCACCTCTCCGAAAGAGGAATCCAACAAAAATATAATCATCATCATGTGAGCAGTGCAACATGGAGTTTGGACCTAGTTGCCCAAAATTAATATATTTTCTTATTCTTGATCATTACTTGTGATGTTTCTTGTTATTACGATTATTTATATCTTCTTTATTTTAGTTCATCAAGAAATTACCAAAGCAGCAGAACATAAAACAATAGACACCAAATGTAGGAACTATGCCAGGGAAAAACCCCCCTCGAGGGGAAAACCCAGTAAAGATCATTCTTCCTTTCAATATTATTCTTTGAGACTCTTCACCCCAGACATATACCAAACCTTCCCTCCATACCAAGTCAGCCTCCTATATCTTCGACCCCTTTCCAGCAACTTCTATTAGGCAACAACTTCTAGCAGCATACGGCTTTCGGCAGCAACAAAACTTGGAAGACTTCGATCTCCCAATCTAGAGCACGAAACATAGAGAGAGAGAGGCACAAAATTTTTGTTTTTCTTATTCTCCTTAGACTTCCCCAAACTCATAATTATTTTTGCTTCCTGGCAACAGACTTCGAATTTTTCCCAACTACAAGAGATATCGAACTTGTTGTGAGAGACTATGCTCCAAATTATTATGATTTCCTTCCTTTTATAGGTTGTAGGTGAGGTTGAATAGGTGTCTCTTAGGCTGACTTGATCCCCTTAAGGCCAACTTGGTGTGGAGGTCACATAATTCATATTTGACTCAATATTAAACCTTTTTACATGATTCAAAATCCCAATAAGGGTCTCTTTAAATGTGCAATGACTCTATTAGCTTTGAATAAATCCTAGAAGTTCTCAATGGGGAATTTGACCTAAAAAATGGTGACCCAAGCATGAAACCCATGCTTTAATAAGTCACAATAATAATAATGAAATTTATTTTCTTTATTCTTTTGACAAGTACATCACAATATGACTCAAGTACATTAAATGAAGACTGAACTTAGTTGCATTTTCCAACACTCCCTCTTAACTAGGGAGGTACTCATTATATACAAGTACAATGGAATATCTCACACTACATGAACAATGAAGAACTTTGGGCACTGTAATGACTTGGACTAGATTCCTGACCAAGGCAATATATCCATTGGTCTCTCAACAATCTAGGCATTGCAATGCCATGAACTAGATTCCTAACCAGATAAATCTATCCAGGTGGGACTAAGATGGACTCAAGCTTTCACCCCTTTTAGGTACAATCGAGCTTACTTTCTAACCATCAACCCAGGGACCTAGGTGTGTATCCGTGGTTAGAGCTCTATGACCCATGCCACCCTCCCTACTTTGGGACCTAAATATCAACACAAAGTGTCATCCATATGTCCTCCCAAGAAATGCTTCACTTGCAAAGCCTCAACATCCCTTTATCCAAGAGATCATGCATGACCAATCTCTCCCAATAAAACTGATTTCTAACCAACATGATATCAAATCCTTCGAGAGATTCACCTGTACAAACACAACCCCATCAATAATATACTTTCACATGTACATAAACAAATACAAACCTCCGAGGTTTTTTAGACAACTTGATGTTTCTTCTCAAATATTCATAGTAGGACTATCAACCAAATTTTTGATAGAAGATTCCTTCATCATACACTTTCCTTATCATACTTCTAATGCATCAACATATCCTATGACATTCATTCTTCAATAAAAACCAAGTTATTCCATCCCTCTTAACCAGGGAGCATCTCTTTATCCAGAGTCCATATTAACATTAGGGAGATCTTTTCTATTCATTATTCCTCGAGGAGATTAGCTTCTTCATCAGAAAATATTTCATGGCTTCCAACCATTTCATCATATTTATCATAATCCTCATCATGCTAATCACATCAACAAGCATCTTCACCATACTGAAGATTGTGTAACTTCACAACTTATATAGAAAGTACAACTAAAACTATAGAAGAATGAAGTTAGCCATATTAGAATCACGGAAGCATTTTAATTTTATACATATCATATACCTAAACTTAATTACAAACAAGAGGCATATACTCTTCAACATTTTGCTAAGGACTTTTTCATAAACCCTAAACTACTTCATAACAACTTTCATTCTATATAGGGTCTCAATATTTCTTTCAAAGGTGTAACACACTGTACTACAACATATATAAAACCCTAGAAACAAAAAGATATTTAACAACTTTCAGAATTCAAGATGACAAAATATTAGTTATGTCATATAGCGATCCCTAAAAATAATTCAAAAGAAAAGAGAAATATCTAATAACTTTTAGAAGTCATATATATTATACGTCCCACTATGATTTTATACAAATCCTATATTTAAAACAAGGGAATAAATCAAATTCAATCACAACTTAGTCATTAATATGACCAGCTTCCACTATATTTAGTTGCAAACCCTAGATTTCAATCAACCATCCAATCCAACCAAAATTCAGATTTACACAAATCTCAAATCATCATATTGTCATTATTCGTAAAATATTTTCCCTTCTACTAAGGTTCAACTTCAAAGCCCTATGATTTCATTCTCACAAATTCAAAAACCATTATATAAATATATATCATATTGTTATATCACAAATAATAGAGAATTTAACTACTACTAGGGTTTATCTACAAAACCCTAGATTTCAAATATCATCATCCTAGAATCTCATACAAGGATTTATATTAAATCCTAAGACTTTATGACCATCAATAGCTAGGTCAACACATGTATCTAGGAATTCATTATCATGCAAAGGCATATCATATGTCTGACAACATTAATACATTTGACATACACTGACCTAGACCAAGGTAAGGTTTCAACCAAAAAGGACATATCTTCATATACCTAGGGTTTAATGCAAAGGTATTTCATATCATAAACAAACCCAAATTCACAATATATCAATAAAAAAATTTGATTAGACCAAGGTTTGATCAGACAAACACACACATACCAAGGAAATAATTTCTAATACATTATAAGGGTCTTGCTTACACATTCAACCAAACCCTAATGAGTTAGGATTTCAATATAGGAACATAGAAAACCCAAGATTGCAAACATTTCAAAGGTTCGGGCTTTTAGACCTTATCATTCAACCCTAACAAGTTAGGTTTTCTTGATCATATCGTAAATCCCAAATATGACATCATCAATAAAACTTCAAATAGCATTTCACAATATCCCTAAGCATTTTTAGGGTTTCAGACATTCACATTAGCATACCCTTCGGTTAGGGTTTTCTAGAACCTGTCTAGGGTTCTACAAAAATAGTTAAGAATATGAGTGGGGTGGGTAGATTTATCAAGTGATGAATCACCTAGAACAATAATCATTATGATTAAATATAGCTAGACATAACAAGGTTAGTAATATAATGTCAAATGAATAAACCTTTAATATAAATAAATCAATGTTTTAAAGCATACATTTGTTTCTTGAAAGACCTTGTCTTGAGAGGTCCTCGTTCATACTCCTTGAGAATATAGCAGATGTTTTCCTAATCAAGACAATAGAGGGAGAAAGGTGATTAGTATTAATATAATAAAAACTTAAATATGAAACCAATAATAGAAAGGAAATGAGATACTTATCTTTGGGAGTTGTTGAGGGATCCCTCCAAATATTGAGGGATTCCTATAAACTTATAAAACATCAAAAATATAAAATAAGATATATAAGGCTACAAGCAAAGGACTTAGTGGTGTAAGTCCCTAATGTCAAATTCTGTGAGATTGACTCTCTTTGGGTCTCCATCTTCAGCAATGTTGGCTTTATCTTTTTCTCTTTTCTTGTTTCTCGAATTGTGGGACAGTCACTCTTGTACTGACCCTTCTTATGGAATTGATAACATTCTACCTTAGACATGTCAACTTTCTTCCATGTTCCTTCCGATTTCTTTCCTTTATGTTGAGCAATGTAGGCATTTGATACTCCTTCAGAATTGGCAACCAATGAGATCCTTAATTATTCCTAACTGCAAGCAGTCCATAGTTCTTCAAAGTTGGGAGCTTCCTTCTAACTGTTAAGTCCTACAACAAATGCACCCTAAGTAGCTGGCAATCCTAATAGAGTAGTGATCAAAATTTATTTATCTGGAACAATTTTATCAATGTCCAAAAGCTCATCCTTGATTCTTTATATCTTCACAAATAAGGAGGCCACTGTGTCTTATTTAGTCATCTTTGTAGTCCTTACCTCATTCTTCAAAGTAGCTACTTGACCAATGTTCTTAATAGTAAATAACTTCGAAAAGGCTTCATACATTTCCTTATCATGGTCGATGTTGGCTATGAATGGGATAAGGCTGTCATTTATTCCTTCTACCATTAGAGTCATGGATACTAATTCTAGTTCCTTGTATTTCACTTTTCCATCACTAGAATCCTCTATAGGCTTCTTTACTTTTCCTTTGACCAAGTCCAGTACCTTATTCTTTTCAAAGGTGAGGTCAATTCTCTTCTTCCAAGACCTTTAGTTTGAGGCTCTTTCAAGTTTTTGTTCTCCCTTGATTGTGTTCCAAATCTTCCTAGAATGTAGTAGATTCCTTCCTCATATGATCCTTTGAATAGTTCCTTAATCAAGTGCTGAAGATTGTCTTTTTCTTCCTTCTTTACCAAAGCTCTGATACCATGTTAGAAAATCATAAAGGCAGAAATATTTTCTTATTATTTATAATTATGTGTGATGTTTCTTGTTATTATGATTCTTTATATCTTCTTTCTTTTATTTCATCAAGCAAATACCAAATCAGTATCACATAAAACAATAGACAACAAATGTAGGCATTATGCCAGGGAAAAACCCCCCTCGAGGGGAAAACCTAGTCAAGATAATTCTTCCTTTCAATAGTATTCTTTGATACTCTTCACCCTATACATATACCATACCTTCCCTCCACACCAAGTCAGCCTCCTATATCTTCAACCCTTTTCCAGCAAATTTGACTAGGCAGAAACTTTCAGCAGCAACAAAACTTGGAAGACTTCAATCTCCCAATCCAGGGCACGAAACAGAGAGAGAGAGGCACCAAAATTTCATCAATTGCATCAGGTTCAGGTTGAAGTCATCGAGTTAGGGTGAGGACCAAACGACACTGGGTGGCCTGAAGAGATTGTTGGGATTTTTTTAGTGTAATTATGTCAGGGATGGCTAGTTCGGGTGATGGTGAGGATCCCAACATCTGTTCCCCAGGTTTGAATGATTTTATAGTAGATGCACCACAAAAGGAGGAGGACACAAAGAAGGAAGAAGTTGAAGATGAAGTGGAAGGGATACTTTCTCCTTCTAGACCATTTTATTATTCTCCTTAGACTCCCCCAAACTCGCACTTCTTTCGGCTTCTCGGCAACAAACTTCTAAATTTTCCCAGCTACAAGAGATATCGAACTTGCTTTGAGAGAGTGTGCTCCAAATGAATTTGATTTCCTTCCTTTTATAGGCTCTAGGTGAGGTCAAATAGGTGTCTCTTAGGTTGGCATGATCCCCTTTAGGACAACTTTTTGTGGAGGTCACATCATTCATATTTGACTCAATATTTAATCTTTTCACATGATTCAAAATCCCAAGAAGGTTCTCTTTAAATGTACAATGACTCTATTAACTCAGAATAAATCCTTGAAGTCCTCAATGAGGACTTTGACCTAAAACATGGTGACCCAAGCATGAAACACATCCTTTAATAAGTCACAATAATAATAATAATAATAAATTCTTTTATTTGTTCTTTTGACAAGTACATCACAAGATGGCTCAAGTACATTAAATGAAGACCGAACCTAGTAACATTTTCCAACAACATCTACACCCTCTATATTTCCTCGACATGAATTTCAGTGGAGCATCCAAAGTTAATGCAAGATCTACAGGATTTGCAAGATTTTTCATAGAACATCACGGCACACATTTATATCTATTTTGGGCCTTTGGGACACAACAATAGTGATGAAACTAGATAAAATGATTTAGAAGGAATTTGGGTTGCTCCCCCAGCTCCTCCAAACTTCTTGTTGAAGGGGACTCTCATATGGTTATCAACATGATCTCTAAACACATCATTAGGATTAGGTCGACGTTTCAAACCAACTAATGTGGTTCATCCTCAGGACAGGTGAACCACATTAGTTGGTTTGAAACGTCGACCAAATCCTAATGATGTGATTAATCCGAAAGTTCTTTTATCTACATTATGGATCACAAAAGTCTTAGATCTAACATGATCTCTAAAATTACAAATGACATCGCTCCAAACAAATTTTCTCATAGTTGGGATCTTGAAATTACCCTATACATAGTTGCTAATGTACTCATTTCCATCCCGATGATTATTCCTTCCCACATTTGCAGATCTGGAAAAAAGATTCCAAATCATCTAGAAAATACGGGAAGCAACTTACAATCCATCTTGATATTTTCCTCTTCGCATTCCCACCCTAAATCTCCTCTAAAACAAGATTTTTGGAAATTAACCTAGAAGGACTTTTCTTCCCCACATGAGATTTTCGTAGCGAGTCGGGCGGGGGACCACCATACCGCCATCACATTAGGTATTAAGGAGGGTGAACAAGGCAAAAACCCCCCAATAAAATATTTATATTTAATCCTCCTCTGCATGGCGTCACATGGGAAATCACCACTCTTTGATAACAAAATTTAATCACTCTAGTGTGGATTTAATGTAGGATATTGAGTGAAAATTTCATATATCTTAGAAGGAAATAATGTATCATCATCGTTCGTCAGATGATTCAGTCAAACCAAACCTACCCATGGATATTGGCCATTCCTAATGG
The DNA here is from genome assembly GCA_034641835.2 of Pinus albicaulis. Lineage (NCBI taxonomy): Eukaryota > Viridiplantae > Streptophyta > Pinopsida > Pinales > Pinaceae > Pinus > Pinus albicaulis. Next base: position 446,139,260 of record CM076576.1, read on the forward strand.
TGGGGGGATCTCAATTTTCACAATGCCACCATCCTACACAATCGGATAATTGTTGGGAATTCACGTGGTATCACATCAAGATTTATGGTTATTCAAGGAATGGATATGATATGTTTAGTTGATTTTGATTTAGGTATCACATTGTTTTTCCTTTATATCTCTTGTTGTTGTGATTTTTTAGCTCCAATACTCCTATAGCTATGCATCATGATTTTCTTCCCTATTCATTATTTCTTTTTGTTGTCTCATAGTATTTTCCAGCTTTGCCATGATTTTCCCTCTCACTCTCCTCTTTCACCAATCATGGTACCACAGTTCTTTCCTCCTTGGTTTTCTCCAGTATTCAAGACTCCCACAGAGTACCATAGCCTTGCACTCACCTTTAGGTTGCCTCACTTAACTCCACCCTTTCACACACAACTTTCTAGTATCCTCTCACGCGTTGTCTATTTCCTAGAGCTCGTCTTCCTTTCCAACCAAGTAGGTTACATCATAGTTTGGGTCACTATGCCTCGTCAATGGGCTTAAGTTTGATGTGATGTGGTGTATTATTGAGAGAAAGGGAGATCTTGTGTCTAGCAATGGGAAAATATCTCTACTTCAAGATATAGAGAGCAAACTCCACAACAAGTCTAAGAGGTCATAACGCAAGTGGAGTGTGAAATAGTTGACAAGCATCATTATTTGACTAATTAGAAAGTGTTGGTAAAGGTGGTAGAATGGGTCCCAAACACGAGTCACACAAAGGGCCACTATATCCAACACATGTACACTATGATAAAGGTGGTAGAATGGGTCCCAAACACGAGTCACACAAAGGGCCACTATATCCAACACATGTACACTATGACATATATTGGCATTTAAAATTACTATTGGGAATATTTTTGGTTGATAAGAATGAATCCAAAGAGGAAATTTTATTAATGTTGAGCGATGTAGTTGCATATAACCTCCAAGGAACATAGACTCAGGAGAATAGAGACGTATTTTGGCATCCCCACTGACCCAAGTTTCTTTCCATGAAACAACAAGGAGCATATTCCTGTGGAGGCTTCTAAATCTGATAATTTTGGATGATGTTTTTTTTTGTTTTCGGTTTAAGATTGGCCCTAAAGGCATTGTAGAATAGAGTAGCTTTTTTTGTATTTTGGATGAAAATCAACAAGCTTATTATTTTTCTATTGCTAAAATTGAAGTTTTGTCTTTGACACGTTTCGCTAGTGGTAGGCCAAAACATGCTTCAGTTTGTTTTGGTGTATACTCTTGAATTCTAGGAATAGAACACACACACACACACAGAGAAATTGAAAAAAACACTAGGACTAATGAATTTCCACAACCTAGTATGAGAGAGAGAGAGAGAGGAAAAAAGTTATTATGTTGAGAGGCGTGTTCTACCATGTGGGATATGTATAATTCCTTCCATTCTCAACATGGATTTGACAAATTTATACCATGAGAGAGATGTGTAATTCCTTCTATGCTCAACATGGAGTTGACACATGGCATTTAAAAAATATTAATAACAAAAAAAATCAAAATATGACATAAATAAAATATTTCAATGTCAACATCTATATGATGATGGTGGGTCTTTAAAATGAATTCTATAAGATAGCTCATGATATTATTTCTTTTAATAATATATGTTCATCATATATTTGAGTCTAAAAATATATATTATAAAATTTTATTTTATTTTTGTAAGAAATTGAATGTGCGTGGAACAATTTTTTTCTATTTTTTCCAACCAAAACTCTAAATTGATTGGAAAAAAATAGAAAAATAAATAAATAATGTTGTTCTACTCACATCCAATTCCTTAGAAAAATAGAATAGACTCTTTTATAATATATATTGTTAGACACAAATATATGATGATCATATATTATCAAAAAAAATAATATCATGAGATATCTTATAGAACTCATTTTAAAGATCCACCACCATTACATAGATGTTGACATTGAAATTCTATCCGGAGTTAAGATGGATCTTGACGCTTCATAAAACTTGTTTAATACTACCACATACATAATATTATATTATTTTTATGTATGTGAGTATTAAAATACAAAATTTATATTCATATTGTCATGTGCCTACAAGATCATGGGATAGCATCTCCATGGATTTCCTTGGTGGTTTGTCAAGAACTAGGAAGAACCATGATTATTTGTGTGGTAGTCGGCAAATTTAGCAACATGTGCAATATCATGACCTATAAAAAAGCCATCAATGGACAAGAGGTAGGGGCCTAGGTTCTCTCTAGGAATACCAAAGAGCATCATCTCAGATAGAGATATAAGATATTTCATTGCCTTTTGGAATACACTTTAGGAGATGTACATCAAGTTGAAGAGATCATAGATTTGCATTTGTAGTGAGATGTGTATACATAAGTAGTGAATAAGGAATTAGTTCATCTATTTATGGGTTACAAACAATAGCATACAAAGGACATAGGATGAAAATATGACTTATATTCAGCACACTTATAATAGAGTAGAGCATACTTCTACTGGTGACTTGCTTTGGGTATTTTCCACCTTCGTCCTTCGTTGTTGTATATGGATAGAAAGGACTTGTTAGTTCCAGTCAAGTTTTCTTGTCACTAGTGATCAAATAGGTATCCTCTTTCTAAATTTATCTGAGTCTTTTTCAAATTTTTAGTATTTCATCGAGTCTCAAAATAAAAATGTGTTCAGTGGTTTAGATTGTTAGGTGTCTTCTTCTTCCACCATGACTAGGGTATTGAGATCATTACTACTCCTTTCACCTCCATGGTCAATGGACATCATCATGATTAGGTCATTCATTGTTGAAAGAGTCCCATATTCATCATGGTCATCATTCAGCTCATTCTTCCATGTTGTGCCATCATTAGGTCATAGGGTCAAAATCATGAAAATTGGTCATTTCACCATAAAATTCATATTTTGAAGTAGTAATAATCAAAGGTATTCAAAAATTTCAGGTTCAAAACTATCATTTCCAAGTAAGTTACTTTATGTTTACCATATTTGTCTCTCAGTTGTGCTTGGAAAGCTCATTTCCTTCTCCTAGGGTTTTGAGGACATTTTTCTTAGTTTCATGACTTCCATGGTTAAATCATCAACAAGACTTGTATCATGATGCTCTTACACCTTCCCCTACCCTTAATATATATTCCTAAACACTTCCCATTACTCTTATCCTTCAAAATCATCATTTTTCCACAAGCCTTAGCCTATTGCTACAATTTGACACTTTTCTAGACTAGGCCCGTGTTTTTCCCTTTTGGACCCCTTCCCCTCACTCAATCCTTGAAATTCCACTTTCCCCTACTCTCTAACATCTATCCCTATCTCCCAAAATTTCCCCAAGAATTTAGACAACCCCTAACCCCTTCATTCCCCTCCCTCTACAAGGTAGTCCTAAATCCCCTGTTTTGCCTACACCAAACCCTAATTTCCTCTCACACTGAGCTAGGGTTTCCTATGGAATTAGAGACATCTTAGAAGAGGATGCATAAGGGAGTCCATTTCAGAAATTATGAGTTCATTTCAATACATAAACGTCATGTCTCCATCATTTTTCAAGAAATCATTCCAAGAGTCAAATCATTTGCCATTCATAGGGCCAGTTTTTCTATAAACTGTGTTTTTTACCAAACAGAGATCAATTTGATAAAAGTGAGCAATTTTTGTGTCCATCATAGGTCAAAAAATAAAAACCTCCTGTTTTTACACAGGTATCATGGTTTGAGAGAAATGTCAAAAATACACGTGCTACAAGAGGTTTTCTGCACTTTCTGGAGTGACCTAGGGAAAATCAATGTTTCTCCTATATGGAGTGTCCAAATGACTTGTTTGATGAGTCAAATGATAACTAGATAGAGATAGCTTTACAATGAGCTACCTTGATACAATTTGGAGTTGAGGGAGGTCTCCAAAAGTTTCCTGCAACAGCACACTGCATTTTTGCACCCTCATTCTGCAAGTTTTGACCAGTCTTGGGAGAATCCATTTTTGGCAGGTCAAATTAAGTCCATTCTACAAACTAAAGGCATATTCAGAAAGAGGACAGGTAGGGATTTCCAACAAGCCATCGTGGGCCAAATTTTGACACCTGTAGGTCAGTCAAAAGTGGTCCTAAACATGGAGGGCACAAATGACACTGCCAGGTTGCAAATGCATAATGGAGGGTGCAAATGACCAATTTGCTGATTTTTTCCAAGTTTCTCTGAAATTTTGACTCTTCTTCAAGAAATCATGTTTCTACTCATGTAATTAATGATGGTAAATGTAATTATGTTTGGTATTAGTTACCTAGGGGTAGATTCATTGGGTAAAAGTCATCATTGAGTCAAAATGAATCAATTTGAATGAATTTAGGGAGGAGTCACTTGGACCTCCCTACACTCTAGGTATCAATTCATATTATTGTGGATCAGCTCCTCAACTTAGGGATTCGACCCTTGAGGTTGGGAGAGGTTGTTTGAGGACTATATTATGTCATTTTTTACTCATTTTCAAAAGTTGGAATCAGTTTGTATGTTTTCTAGTTGATTAAGGAAACTTTTGTACTCAGTTTGGCCAGCTAATAAAGAAGAGTTGCAGCTATTTTATGGGATACTTGTGGTATGATGTTTATAATTTTCTTTTCTTTAGTTTCATATGTTAGAAATTTGTATTGTATTAATGTTCACTTCATCTCTATGGTATGATCTCTTTCAAGTTTGATAATCAGAACACATGCTTGCTCATGCTCTGTTTTTGGGAATTGATCATAGTTTGTCCATTTTCCTCTGTCTAGGAAGAATACATCTCCCATGCTCTTCCTGGCTTCTCTTCCGTCTCAAAACCATTCCATGACAACCATATTTAAGTGATAAGCATTGTTCCTACCTTGCCCCATTGATCCCTACAACCCTATCTTATTTGCCCTGACCTAATTTCTTCATTTAGTTATAACCCAACCAAAAATCAAATCAAAACAACCCCCTGCACTCAATATCTAGCCTAAAACCCCTAATTGCTCCAGCCCTCCTGGTTGTGACCTTTTTGGAGAGAGCCCTCTCCGACTTGGTCTGTGGTTACCTCTGTTGGGATTCCTTCTTCAGCCTTGGGAATCTGATGGAGTGATAGCAGGACTGATAAAAGACACCACAGAAGAAGCATTAAACATTGTAAAATTCATTGATAAAATAAAGTAGATCCATTTACAAGTATAAGATATATGGAAGAAGTCACAAGAAAAGTACAAGGCTCGAGATGATCAACATAAAATTGATAATACATTTAAGGTTGGAGACAAAGTTTGGTTGTATCTAAATAGAGAAAGGCTACAAGGCCCCAATAAGAATATCAATGATTTATAGTATGGTCCTTTTGAAGTGTTGGAGAAGTTGGGTGATAATGCCTGCAAATTCAATTAACCCTGAATGTGAAAAATATAAAACTTTGAGTCTTCCATGTTGTGCTAGTGAACTAATGACCAAGTCATGACTCCTACCTACATTAGAGGATTTAACGCCAAAATCTCAAGCAAAGTTAGCAAAAAATATGGTTTTTTATATGAAGTCTAGAACCACCGAGGGAGGGTAGCATGAACTTTGGCAAGTTGGGTTGCAAGGACAACATCTAAGCAAGGCCAAATGGTACTATATGGAAAGGATAGATCAATATTTCCTCACGTTCATCAAAAAAATATTTTGAGAACCAGAATCCTCCCTAAATGGGGACGTATGATACAAAATGGATCATTATATAATTTGTCATCTATTTTGGTTCTTTTTGGGTGAAAAATCTGGAACTATTGGCTTGTAGGGCCCATTTTAGGGGCAAGTCCCACTTTGGCGATTTGGAATCCAAAACTTTTGAAGCTTATTTAAGGGCTTAAACCATCATTTTTAAGGTCAAATTTGTGAATAAAGTTCAAGTTTCTCAATTTTTCTCTATACATGGAGATTTTTCTGTCAAGTCCCTATATTAATAGTGTAGTCCCTTACTATGTTAGTGTAGCCCCCCTTATTGTTATTGTTGTACCCCTGTAACCCCCATATTGTTATTATTATGCCCTTAAATTATTATTGTTAGGTCAGCTAGGATTACATTGTGGCCCCACTAGGATTATATTGTGGCCCCATGGACTCCTATATATAGAAGGAGGTTTTGGTCATTTGTATCATCCAAGAATTTTTCATTTATGTAATGTATTGGAGGTTTCCCCCTCTAAGTGGCTTATTTATAAGGCGTTGATATCTCTTTTCTTCTATTTTTGGAGCTGGTTTCACAACATTTGGTATCAGAGCTTTGGGATTCTAGGGTTTCGCTGCTCCAAACAGGTCATCATGACATTTTCGCTATAACTTTTTTCTAAGAAGGTTTAGAAGCTGAAATTTTTAGAGTGCGAAGCCAAAATCTTGAGGAAAATCGTCACAAAATTTCAGAGCTTGGTTTGCAATATTTTCGGAGATATGATCTGTGGAAAGTAGGGCTTTTTGCAGGCTCCTGAATTTAACCTAAACAGGTCATCGCAGAATTTTCCCTATAACTTTTTTTCTACGAAGATTCAGAAGCTGAAATTTTTGGAGAGCGAAGCCAAAATCTTGAGGAACATCGTCGCAAAATTTTAGATCTTGGTTCGCAATATTGGCAGAGATATGATCTGTGGAAGTTAGGGATTTTTCAGGCTTCTGAATTTCATCTCAAAGAGATGATCATGGGAAAAGCTTCATAAATATCTCTCTGAGCATCGAATTGGAATGCTATAAAAAGTGACCGCAAGTACACAGACTGTAGTTTCATGTCTATCAATTTCAGAGCCAAAGGAGAAAACAAGAAGACGTGGCAAGTCGTACAAGTTAGCTCTACTAAACCAGTCCATAATTGGGTCATTGTGGGAGATTGGACATATCTTTGTCTTGAAGAATCCAAATCAGGGCAGACTTGTGACATTTGAAAGAAGCTTCAGATGGCTACTACAAGGCTGAATTTCAGATATTGAAGATCCACAATTATATAGATAATTCAGTTTCAATATCGAGCTCCTCAAAATCAAGAAAAAGGTGTGTATTTAGTTTTTAAAATTGCATAACGTTTGTTTGAAAAAGCAGTTTGAAGTGATTCCAAGGGCATATTTTAGAATTTTTATCATATTGGGTTCTATAATGCCTCCAAAAAATAATTCCATACCCATTAAACCCTCAAAAATCTATACTATGATGCATGAAGAGGAAGAATTGCAGTATGAGATATCAAAATTACGGTACCAAGTGCAACAAATTTCGATATTACGAAGAGAAACTAAAGATGACATAGATGATTTAAAAGCAGAAATGAAGGCTAATTTGGATGGTTTGAAGGATCAAATAATAGCTAATATGGATGATAAATTAGTGGAGATCACATCGAGCATCAACAACAAGTTCTCCAACTCTTAAAGGATAACCTAACTTTGGTGCAGAATCTAATGAAACAACAGGAAGATCAACATCACATCGAAAGAATTTCTGAAGCAGTCGCAGAAACAAGAAATCGACAAGTACGATCAATTTCAGAGTATCTTAGCATGTGGAAGAACTTTCCTGTAGAAGATTCCACATGGGAGGATGAGAATTTTATACAGAAGCATCAAGAAATAATCAAGCGTTGAGGACAACACTTGTTTGAAGGAGAGGGGCATGTTAAGTCCCTATATTAATAGTGTAGTCCCTTATTATGTTAATGTAGCCCCCCTTATTGTTATTGTTGTACCCCTGTAACCCCCATATTGTTATTATTGTGCCCTTACATTATTATTGTTAGGTCGACTAGGATTACATTATGGCCCCACTAGGATTATATTGTGGCCCCATGGACTCCTATATATAGGAGGTTTTGGTCATTTGTATCATCCAAAAATTGTTCATTTATGTAATGTATTGGAGGTTGCCCCCTCGAAGTGGCTTATTTCTAAGGCATTGATATCTCTTTTCTTCTATTTTTGGAGCTAGTTTCACAACATTTTCCAACAACATGAAAATCACCTTGATCTTTGTTTGTATGTGGAAGTTATACCTCTAACAAGTTGACTTGTCTGATTGATCACAATGATACTAAGTGGATGCCATGTTAGCTCACATTATACACAAGTGGAGCTAGTCACATGTGGAATTTTAAGAAGATTCTAGAGGGTCAAAAATCCTAAACTTAATTTGGATTTTTGGTATGAAAAAATCTAACCTTTAACCCTAGACCACTATCAAACTATATTAAGTTTAGAGTCACTAGGAAAGGAAGGGGTTTCATTTTTATGGTATTGTTATTGTTCTATAGATGAGAAAAGCATCTATAAGTGGGATGTTGAAGCAAAACGAGGAAATAGAAGTGGGATGTTGAAGCATAACGAGGAAATAGAAGATCTTGTGGTAACCACATTGGCGGTAATGTCAATGGAAACTCGATAATGAATGCCCCTTTATTTCTATTTGCACTTCTTAACTAAAAATTAAGAAGAAGAAGTGAATTCCCCTTTATTTATATTTTCATGTCTTTACTAAAAAATAAGAAGAAGAAGAAGATCATAGGCCTCACCTTCTAATTGGGTTTCCTATATAGGGTTTTCCTAGAATGTATCTTGAGTTCATCGCATGGACGATGTTCTACTTGCTTAGCTTCTTTCATTTTGATTTTGAGTTATTTCAATATTTTCATGCATTAAGATAGTGACATTGAATCTAAAACTTGAGTGAAGCATGACATAATAATAGGTTGCAAAAACTTGTAAAATATGTTGTAAGGAATTGTTTTAGTTATATATCCACAACAACTTATAGATCGAGGAAGAAAGATGTAACACCCCTCTGAGGCACATTAATTGGGATTATGCAACACTTTTTTAATAATTAGACTTGGATGACTAGATTTTAAGAGTTAGTTTAGATTTAGACTATCTTCTTTAGTACTCTTGATACTCATTTATGATTATGGTCTTGTCATGCATTAACTATGCTTTGATATTCCTTTATGATTATGGTGATATTTTTGCACGTTATTATATTATAATGTGATGTTGAATGAATTAAGAAACACACATTCCCCGATGGGGGTGAAGGACGATCATTACAAATGGCAGAGCGGCAGTGTACGGAGCACAATGGGCCTCCACGTGCCCCACACGAGAATTGATTTGGCGTGGGCTATAATCAATGCCCATTAGTCGATAAGGCTATTCACTCACAACAAGCTTAAATACATGCAGAGGAATCCATTGAGTGACATTCGGTTGCGTTGGGCAATGAGGAGGGAGAGTCTGGAGCGCAGTGATTTGGAATGGAGGTATGCCCGGCTCTGGCTCTGGCTAGGGGCAGAAGGGGAGGTTGACAGTGTTTGGCACACCCTGTGGAGGGAAGGCTCTTTGGGTCGGGCGTGCCAGTGGGATCCGGGTACCTTGACAAAGGTGATGCTCTTGGAATTAAGCTACTCTACTCAGACAGTGGAGCTCCCGCCTCAGAATTTGGAAGCCAAAGTAAGCTTTCGGCAATAGCTCTCGATGACCTGGGTCGGCTTACGTGTATGGTGTTGTGTCCCACTTGGCTTGAGGCCAGGTTCCGAAGTGGTGGAGATTGGAGGCTTGCCTCCCTCTAGGCTTCAGGGGGCTGGTAAAGCCCATGTGGTGTTGATGTCTATAGGCTCCCTCAACTGCCCAGCGGCCTCCCTTTCCTTTGTCAATGTCGTGTGGTGTTGGTGTCTGCAAGAGGGCAGTCTTGGTGCCCAACCTCGAAAGCATTTTCCTGCTTCTTGCCTTGTCGACCCTTGGTCTGGTATTATCTATTGTTTTTTCATTACTCGTGTGCAATTTAGTTTTGCTTGCTATTCGACTATAGCAGGGTGGCCCGGTAGTTTCTTTGTCAATTGGTATTATCTTGTAATAATGCCTCGTTAGAGGGGTCGATCGCACCGAGGGGGAGTTGCTCCCCATCTTGCTAGGCAGCAGCAGCAGGGGGAGGGCAGTAATTCAGCCTCTGCCTCTTCGGACAGTCGAGAATCGAAAGGTGTGGCAATGTCTCCAGCGTGTTCACTAGGTCAAGGCTCCCGCCAATTGCAGGTCAAATTCAGAATATTTAGCTAAACATCGACACCTTAAGGGGCCAGCGCTATGAGGATCAGAATGAACTAGTCGCCTACATCAACGACATTCAACACACTTAGAATGAGATCCTCGACACTATGGAAAGTCTCTGGCATCAACATCGACGAACAAACTGCCACCTACGCACTTTGGAGGCGAGGATGGAGCATATAAACTTCCACATGCATGAACACGTTGGTCTCTTTGTTGCCCCTCCTACCTTTCCACCTAACCCGCCTCCCAATGAAGTTGCTCACTATCTGGAATTTTGTCTCTTTTTGGCTTATGTATGAAGTTGCTCACTATCTAGAATTTTGTCTCTTTTTTGCTTATGTATGTATTGGCTAATAGGCCATCCGGAAATAACTAATAACGCAGGTTGTCATTGTTACCCTCCAAGCTGCCATTAGGGAAATTTTGAAGTCTAAAATGGGCTTCCTAAGGAAAATGTACAATCAAAATTCACTTTATGAAAACCAATCACATTTTAGGGGATGACATCATCCCTCATGGTTGAGGTGGCATTTCTTGAGTTGAAAGTACTTACATGTCACATTCTCAATGGTAGATAAAAACTCATGGTTAACCATAGAAGTGCTCTAAAAACTTTTAAAGTCAAAGTAAAGTACTCATAATAAATGTCATTTCACACTCTTTAAATAAAAATATATTATTGTCATTTCATATTTCTTGAAAGAAACAATGCATATCCCTATACATTTATTATATTATATTATATAGTATATCAATTACATGTTATTGTGCAATTTAAATAATATAAATTTTAATTAATAGCATATACTATAATTAAGAATTTATAAATTTAAATTTAAATTTTATTTTAAGTTATTTAAGTACAAAGGACAAATGCATTAGTTGTTCAATGATAATGAAATTTTTTTGAAAAGTTCATTCTTATTTATAGTCACATCAATACAATTTTTTTATTAATTTTATTTTGGTACAACTTTTGAATTGAATTTAACTATGGTTACATGGATTGTGGTGCAAAAAGTGAATTGCAAATTCATAAATATTATTTTATTAGTTTGGCTATTATTTTATTATTTCCTTAGGAGGCCCATTTTAGACCTCAAAATTCCCCTAATAATGATCTACAAATCTATTCAATATGACAATGACAAGCCTATGGAGTTGTATTTTGTATCTACTCTTGTTCTGGTAATATAATGCAAGCTTGTTGACCAACCCAAAAAAAAAATTAAGATACACACATTATTAATGTTTGATAATGATAATTCATTCATTACCTGAGTTTTAATATCTAAACTCAATAGGTCAAGGTCAAAAGGAACATGGAGATCTTAGTAAGTACTATGGTATAAAAAATACATGACATTCTCAAAACCTACACCAACACTAGTGAAATGTTGAGAGAACCCTTAATGGTTAGTTTATTAGGTTGTTGATGATAATGCACTCGAGAGATGGCACACACAACAATACATTTGACCCGAGGATACCTATCTATATTGGTTTAATGTTGAAATATATAATTAAAAGTGTGTTAATAGAGTAGTGCCATTTTAGCATTTCTAACCCTAAGCACCAATGATGTGACCTTAGAGGAAACACACAATGTGCCCTAACCCTAACTTCCTTTAACATATTAAAAAAGAGTCCATTTGGACAAACCATCTCTTGGGTATTAGTGAGAAAAGAAAGATTCCTGTATTGGTATTTATGAACTTGTCTTTAGATTAGTAACTTCTGGAAAACCTTAAAGAGTCCATTTGGACAAACCATCTCTTGGGTATTAGTGAGGAAAGAAAGATTCTTGTGTTGGTATTATGAACTTGTCTTTAAATTAGTAACTTCCAAAAAACCTTGGTTGACAAAGTGACTCAGTATTCCCATCAACAGGTAAATGATGTTAAGAAACATTGTACCATACAAGAAATGGTTATCCTAATCTTGGTTGTTTGAGGTAACATTGTATCCCTATTGGAGGTGTGTACATAGTAGCAAGAAAGCATGCTCCCTTGTCACATTGAATTTCTTTTTCCAAAGGCTTCATCCACCAATTAGGAGAATTATTGTTTACATTTATTATGTTTAGACCTTGACCTTGTTTTCATTGAGGATTGGGAGAACCATGATTTATACATTGAATGTGAGAAAAAACACAGCTTGTGCATGTTTTCCCAGCAACTTGTTGCATCCACAATGGAAACTTGGTTTGCAATAGAGACAAGACTTTTCAATGCATTTTGAGACAAGTCAAAGCTTTTTTTTATTATCAAGTTTGTAGTATTGTGTTTAACATTATTTTGTTGTTATAACTTGAAACAAAATAATTATTGTTTGTATCCACAATGGAAACTTGGTTTGCAATAGAGACAAGACTTTTCAATGCATTTTGAGACAAGTCAAAGCCTTTTATTATTATCAAGTTTGTAGTATTGTATTTAACATTATTTTGTTGTTATCACTTGAAACAAAATAATTATTGTTTGTATTATGTCTATCTTATTGTGTAAAACAACCAATTATAAAACTCATCGTTACAAAACCTTGTAAGGGTTGTAAGTGTAGGGCAAGACAACTCACAAAAAGGTTTATAATGTTCAATGACAAATCCTTCAACTTAAAAGTCACAACCACAAGTGGTAGTATCCATTACACCAAATTTGCATAAAACACCTTCTTCTTCTTTTTCATAAAACACCTTTTTTGAAAAATTAGAAAGACTAGCTTGGAAGAGTAAAACAGCTCGCAAAAAGTGAAACATGTCAAAAGAATGGAAGGAATATCACCACCCTCAAATAAACACTAAGAATATCACCACCCTCAATTAAAAACTCAGAATGGAAAAAATATCACCACCCTCAATTAAACACTAGAACAAGACCATGTTTACAACAATTTACATCTTTAAAAGTTGACATTTATCTAATATCCACTTCAATATAAACTAATTACATAAATCTGTGTTTTGATAGAATCATGGATATGTTTAATTTAATATCTAAATGAAAATGATTTTAGATATATGAATTTGTATTTAATCTTTTATCAGATTTTCAATTTCATATTTACAACCTAAATTGCTCATGCACAATTTAGTGCTAGTGCAACTTTGTTGGTCAAAACAGTATAACTCCAAACTTCTTTACTAATTCAAGTTTAAGCCCTTCGATTCTTTAACAATAAACTTCAATATATTAAACAATTATAAATTCACAACCTAAATCACTCACAAATTATGGTGCAACCTTGTTGGTCAGGACATCACAACTCCAAACTTGTTAATTCAGTAAAAGTTCGAACCTCTCAATTTCTATAACAGTGATTAAAATTCAAAATGCCTAGCCAAAGGCAACCTAGTTGGTCAGGACATCACAACTCCAAACTTGTTAATTCAGTAAAAGTTCGAACCCCTCAATTTCTATAACAATGATTAAAATTCAAAATGCCTAGCCAACGGATCATTACACATGCACATGGCAAACATTATAAGATAGATCTAAACAATAATCCAAAACTGTTTATTTGACTAAAGCTTAACCCACATGAAAACATAGGGCAGAGAGACATAAATGGGTTACTTCATCTTTTGCTTTCTTAGATTTTACTAAGACATTATTGCTAAGTCGTGCCTATCATTCAATTACCTCGTTGATAAAGCAATGACACAAGCTATACTCAACATCCTTTATTTGAAGCTACCAGTACGCCTTTGCTTCATTTGTTTCTGGAAAACGAAGTAAAATAAAATCAAAAAGCAAGTTGTCAAAGTTGAATTTTATGGATGCCTCAGTAAATGAAGAAATGAAATGCCAAGCATAACAAGTAGAGTTACTCCTTGCAGCATCAAGAATATTGACTCCAAATTTAATAAACAAAATGCTCCATTTCAACCAAAATAGTTCAGAATTATAAGACATATTCTAAAATACAAGAACCGACCATTTAGAGAGATATAGAACCAAGAAATTCCATTCACCGAAAGAATCTAGTACAAGCAACACGTCATACCCACAGAAACGGCACGCAAAATGGGGCAAATCTAGGAAGACAGTAAATTGGAGTTAAGGGATTTGTTTCAAAGGCTAGAACAGATCACATAACTTATAACTAGCAGGAATCGACCTTTTCAATGTATTCCAACAGCGACAATAGAAATAACCCAACACGTATTTATTCAGAGACGTTAGCGGTAGGAATAATAATAATAATAACGTCAAGTTTGTGCCTCAATCTTGCCTGAACAATTACATGTCATCTAGGTATCATTCATTACTCAGATGAATTGAATTGAACTTGTTTGGGTTCACCCCAAAGCCTCCATCTTGCTTTAACAATTTACATGTCATCTAGGTATCATTCATTACTCACATGAATTGAATTGAACTCGTTTGGGTTCACCCCAAAAATTGAAAAGAAACCGAATCTGATACAAAATTTTATCAAGGACATCATGCTGCTTGATAGACTTCAATGAAGGCACTGAAATGGACAAGAAAAAGAGACCACATGGTATAAGAAATAAGCAGGTTTTACAAAGAAATTTTGGCGTGTAGAAACTACAACATAGTTGGTGGTACTTGTAAAAGCGAGTACCATCTTATCTAACACACTGCTGAAAGTGCAATTGGAAGAAAATCAGAGATGATTCTCACCTTATTTACAACAGTATATGGGGAAACTTCGTCAAAGTGCAAAATGCAAGTCACATTTTGTTTATCACTACAACACAGCACACTCTGCAAATCTTACAGCATCACGTCAAATAGTCCTGGACATATTAGTTTACCATAAGCACTATATTGTCCAATTTGAATCTGTTTTCAATACTAATATGAAGGGCCACTATCATGTCTGAGCTAAACAATGAGTACACCGCAAAAATCAAAACGGAACAATATGTAACAAGAGGACGTGGTAAAGGTCAATATAAACTAATTGAAACAAGAAGAATCAGAAATAAAGATGACTTATCCCTTCAAAGACTAATCCCATATCCCGGAATGTTCGTAGAGACACATGTCCAATCTCTTCCCTCGAGTGTACTCAAGCATTTTCGTGGTCTCTAAATTCCCAAAACCGTTCCACAGTTGTCTGCTTCCCGCCTAAAGTTATGGCCTTTCAAAACAAAGAAAGCACGAAGGGAACAATCTGCCTGATCAACCTCCTTCTGATGCTCCCTAGAACTTGCGAGAGCAAAGGACCTTTCTTCAACCTCTTTTGCATGGGAAATCTCCGGTCTACATACGTCATCATATGCCATAGGAAAAGAATCATAAAATAACAATCTTTGGCAAGGCAAGCATGGTAATGTAGACCAGATGCCACAGATGGTTCACTACAGGAACTCTTTTTGTTAAACACATTATGGATATGAATCAACAAAGGTATCCATTTCATTATATTTTGTAGATGCAGGTATTTCACATCTAATTTACCGAGCAACCGGTCGCTGACTTCGTAAAACCATTGAACTGGCAGAAACACATTTGGTGTTCTTCGGAGTTTTACGAACTGACACAGACCTCTGCCTTAGGGCTGGTTTTTTCCTTGGAGAGTTTTTTATGATACAAATTGGTCCTGGAGGAACTCCCTTCTTCAGTGCACTCCCTCTTGGAGTGGCAGATGGAGGCACCCTTAAGATCTCTGGGGGCAAAGGACTATATGGTTTCCATACCAGATTGTTCTTTAAAGAGAATCTTACCCTCTTCACTTTTCTCAGTCCACTTTTACCAGTAGAGGTAACCCCGCTTAACAGATCAGAACAAACAAATTCATCTTCATTTTCATCATACTTTATCGGACTTAAACTTCCAGGAAGCTCATTTTCTCCACTCTGTGGCCTTTTCCTTTTCTTAGATCCAGTTTGCAGAGGAGAAATTGGAACTGACAGGGAAGGTATTGGTGAAGTACAATTATCTAATTCTGCAAGAACGGTCTCCTCAAAGTGTTGCTCATGATCTGAGATAACTGAAACATCTGTCATCTTCAAATCACCAGACTCATCATCAAGAAGTTCCAATCCTTCTGCGCCATTGACTTCATTCTTTGCAACTCCTAAACTGCATGCATACTTAAAGGTTACTTCACGTTGAAAATCCCGTATCTCTTCTGCTTCAGAGTTGGATTTCATTTCAGAACTTTTGACAATACCAGTTGCTGCTTTTCTCTGTCCACTTTTACCAGTAGAGGTAACCCCGCTTAACAGATCAGAACAAACAAATTCTTCTCCATTTTCATCATCCTTTATCGGACTTAAACTTCCAGGAAGCTCATTTTCTCCACTCTGTGGCCATTTCCTTTTCTTAGATCCAGTTTGCAGAGGAGAAATTGGCACTGACAGGGAAGGTATTAGTGAAGTACAATTATCCAATTCTGCAAGAACGGTCTCCTCGAAGTGTTGCTTATGATCTGAGATGACTGAAACATCTGTCATCTTCAAATCACCAGACTCTCCATCAAGAAGTTCCAATCTTTCTCCCCCATTGACTTCATTCTTTGCAACTCCATAACTGCATGCATACTTAAAGGTCACTTCACGCTGAATATCCCGTATCTCTTCTGCTTCAGAGTTGGATTTCATTTCAGAACTTTTGACAATACCAGTTGCTGCTTGTCCATCGCATTTCCATGTCAAACCTTCACTAATCTTATTTACAAATGTGTCAAATTCATTCTGAACCTCCTCACCAATTTGTTCAATGCTCATTGTCTTATTCACATGTTGTTTGTGAATTGAAGAAACAGAATCTGCTGGTAGTTCTTTGATAGAAAGAGCCTTGCTATCTACTGATTGCTCTGCAGATATATTACGAAACATCTTCAGCTTCATAATGCTCTCCAACAAAATCAAGATCCCAGATGGAGTCAAAGGTTTAGTAAGGCCTTTGAAATCCCTTTGTGAATCGTGCAGAACCTTTTCATTATCTTGCAAGGTAGAAGGAAATGTGACCTGCTGAGAGAAACTGCTCGACAGAGCAATTGAACCAAGGTTTTCCACTTTGTCATCAACATCCTGTCCTTCTTGCCTAATTTTTAAGAGGTTTCGTCTATTGTTCAGAAAGCAAGAAAATGCATTATCATCTATTCTGTTCAGCAGAAGCCTACTCAAACCCTTTGCAAAAAATGAGTAAAAGGGCTCCGTTATAGGCACGAAAGTGTCTAGTTGGACTGGGAAAACACAGTGAAACTCATTAAGATATCCATCTGCAAAACGAAAGTTCATTTTCTGAATTGGCAGCTTTTCTACAACTAGTAAACTGTTTTCTGCCATGCCCCCTAAGAATCCATCTACAAGCTTCAAATCCCAGCCATTACTTCCAAATACAGAGAACATGCCCCGAAGAATGCGGACAAGAAAAAGATAAAACATATCAAGCCTGAAAAGATCGACACCCCTCCATTCGCTTTTTAATTTCATGAAAAAGGACTGGAAATAGTGTTGTGCAAGATTCAAGTCAAGATTTGCAACAGTAGACGGCAGGCTTCCGAAAGAAGCACCCTGGCATGCTTGCTTATCAGCATTCAAAATAAAGTAGAATACACCTTTACAAATTTTCTTCAAATCCTCCTCACTCAATTCTTTCTGAGAAGTAAGCCACAACCTTAACAGTGCTATTTCCTTGTCTTGAACTCTCCCTTCACAGGATCCCAATCCCAATTTTTTCACAAGACACCGCTTGTTCTGAGATGAACTTTGAGTATTCGCATCCATAGCCATCTAATCCCTAGTTCGCGTCACAAGAATACCTAAAATGGGCAGAGATAGAAAAGAAAGAAAGGTATTAAGTTTATTTCCTTGAAAAAGAACAATAGATTAATATCTGCAGCCTAATATCCAAGAAGAATTCCAATTCAGCCTTGCCATTTTTCTATTGAAAATTATCAATATTGTAGCAACTTCATAGCATATTGTGAACAGACCCAATTCCCACGGTTGGTCCAAATAGTAAGAAGCAAATTTCATAACCAGGTTGGTGAGGGTTCAAATCTTACAGAATGCACAGTGAGGCTGCTTTTGAATGAAATTTTAAAAATAAAACATACGATGAGAACTGGTAAAGTTAAAGATAAACTGAAAAATAGCTTTAACAGGGGATCCTCATGCACGGTAGACTTAGTTTAAATTCATTCTTTCAACATTTCAAACGTCAAACGAATGGGAACAAATTAGTCAAAAGAAATAAACGAGAATTTTGAAACACCCAGAAAACCCTTTAAAATGCCGTCATTACATCCATGAATGCACTTCATACAGCAAAATTTAAAAATTGAAATGATATTAAAAAATGCAAATATCAAGACGGTTACACAGAGGATAAACAGGGAAAACGAGCGTCTAGACTCACCTTCAACCACAGTTATTGAATACCGGAAGATCTGAAACCCTCGATCGCTTATTACTTCACAAAATAAATCAAATGCATTTGCAGGCACTTATGGCAGTAAACCCTCGCTTAAAGAAACCATCTGCCGTTCCTGTAAAAACAGAAAATCAAATCTTTTGAGGTAATCGATCACCCGACCTCTATCTTCAACACAACTCCAACTGCCTCAAAACCCTCGTGACAACTATCTAAAGCCTTGCCATCTACCATTCACACATATTTCAAACCATATCAGCGGGCAGGATTTTCTGTTCCAAAAGCTCCATCCAGGCTTTAACGTCATTTGAAAAATTTAAACCATCTTTTACTTACAGCTGTCAAGTGGACGGCGGATTCTTACCTGTTGTTTCCTTCCTGTAAGGCAGACAGTAAAGAAAGTAATCTACCTGAGGATAAACTTGAAATTTAACTACAAAGTTATTGCTATAGTTAGAATGTTCCCTTATTTCAAAAATCAATCTCTTAATATGTTAGACTACATATTATAATCTACAGAAGATTTAATTTTAAATGTTGCGTTATAAAATATTTAATTTTAAATGGGGTGTTAGGCATGTGAGCATACCTTAAGAGATATGGCAGCGTCAACTCAACAAGTCACTCAACCTACGAATAGAGGGAATAGAGAGTTTAGGTGGTTGATTATGGTGTGAATTGCAAATGTTACATGAGTGAAAGCAAAATTAGGACGGTAATAGGGAGGTCATGTGGTTTATGGTAATATTAATAAAGAGAATAGTATATGTTAAAAAGAGGATGAGGGTTAGTTTGAAAAGGGATATTTTGAAAATCCAATTGATTTATTTATCATGGGTTGTTTTATTTATCATGGGTTGTTTTATTAATGTTTAGGGTAAAGGAGTTTTTTATTTAAAGGGTTTTCTATATTTTTGGTAGTTAGTTTTGGCACTTCCTTGTTTGTTTTAATGGTTGAGAAGCTTAGGATCAACTCATCTATAATATTTGGAATTGTCAAAAACACATCTTAGAGGGTTTCTATTTATGGGTTCATAGATTTGAGGGTTCACATTTCAGGGAACACTTTTTTGTGGTTTTCATGCTCAGAGCTACTCGCCATGCCATGTGGTCAGCAAGGTCATAAAGGTTGGTGTGGAGTGAGAAGAGAAGTTCATCACTGAGCTTGGCAAGGTGCATATGAGGTTGCAGAGATGTACTAGGGGCAAATTCAACTAAATATTCAAAACGAGACTGAAACAAGGATGGAGGAGCCACAACTGGAGGGGGGATTCATTATGACATGGATATTCTTAAGGAGATGAGAGATTGGATACCTAACACAGGTGGATATTCATAAGGAGATGAGAGATTGGGTACCTAACACAGGGAGCACCTGTGCCAAGGAAACCAAGCACCTCAAGGCAATTGACCTATACTAGTAGCTAAAGACAACAGTTAGCAAAGCATTGATGAAGAGGAATGAAGCTTACTAGGAAATATTATTGCAGTTTGATGGCATGCAATTATAACTCAAAGCCATAGATGCCAAAATCACGACCTTAACTAAGAAGACTCATTGCTTGAAGTTTGTTGATTCTAAGAACAATCTAGAACACACCTCCAATACCATTGTTAACATCCCTTTAAAATAAATCTAGCAAAGATGTATTCCTTGTTTTTTTTGTTTCTAATCATAAATACAACATAATGCACTTTCCTATCAATTTAATTTTGATTATTTAAATAAGAGTTGTCTTTAGTGCGACTTTTGCGGAAATTGAAAAAAAAATTAATAATTTAATTTCTTTAAGAACGAATTATATATATATATATATATATATATATATATATATATATATATATATATATATATATATATATATATATATATATATATATATATCATTTTGTTCTATCAAGTTCTTGGTGATAGTGTATAATCACAATTTTAAATTTACAAGTACTTGGTCATGTTTGAAAATATAATTTATTCTTTTAAAACACTTCACAATCTTCACTTAAATTTATATTTATTATTATTTCATGATTAAGTAATACTATTCAATATTTATTTTATATTGCTTAGTAACATTACATATGGTTTAGGGAGAGATAGAAGGAGCTCTTGAAACTTTGCGGTATATAGAGTTTCACCATAGCCGCTCAATTTTTGCATTATTTGCGTGGATTTTTTGCAGATCTCTTCTGCAAATCATTCAATGGTGAATTTGTAACAACCTTAGGTTAAAAGTTCATGTAATAAATGATAATAAAGGCAAAATAAGACCAAGGTCATGGGACATGTATTCCAAGTTGAATGTTGGGCAAAACATGTGGGAGTCGCTTTCGGGTTTATTATGGCTAAGGAAATTAGCAAAGGCAAAGAGACATTAATTGACATTTATTTATGAAAATAAAGGAAAATAGGAGAAAAGATAGATTAAATGTCACAAGTTTGCATGAGGAGGAAAATTGAAGGAAAATAGAGGGAAATGAAGAAAATAAAGGCCTCAATAATAAAAAGCATCAGAGAATCAGTTCACAGTTTTTGTTGGTTTACCTTTTGTCAGTTCAACTTTGGAGCTCTCTCTATTCTCTCATACTTTTGCACACTAAGAGCATTCTTGGAGCACTCTAGCATTGGATAAAGGAAGGAAAAGGACAAGCAAGGAAGGTTGGATCAAGTAGCTTTAGCAGGAGGATTTTGCAGGTAATAGGTTGCATGTGTGATTTCCCAACTGATGTGTGAATGCATGGTACATGCATTGGTTTATTTGGTTCATTTTTTGTCATTAGAATGGGTCTTGTTGGGTTTGACAATGGTTTCAACCTTGCCTTGTCATTTCCTGGATAGCCATGGTGTGATGGGATTCTTTTCTCAGCTGAGCTTTAGATTGTTGGAAGGTTTTGGAACAGGGTGAGGTGATCTCAGGAAAATTCCCAAGGGTTGGGGGTGGAGGTGGTTTAATTTTTTGGAATCCCTCGTTAGGTGGGTGGAGACAATTAAATTCCTGTATTGGTGAAGAAATTCTCAGGCATACAAACTTGTTTTGGGCTTTCTGATCTATTGACCGGTTTTATATGTTGTAGTAAGCCTCGAGGGTTAAGGTGGTTTAATCTTCAAGAAGCTCCGGTTATGATCAGCTTGAGATCCCACATTCATTCTTGAATATTGCACCGGACATCACAAAATAATATTTGGTTTAGCGTAATCTATGGTGCCTGGGTGGTACATGGAAGTCCTCAACTTGTCAAGCCACGCTAATAAGAGTTATTTTCCTATTGTAATCTATGAGCACTTGTACTTGTTACTATAATGATTTGATGGTGGTTTTGTCATGGTTATTAATCTGGCTATATGTTGGTTATAAGTATGGTTTGTAATGTGCTCTAGCTATGAATTGTTCGGGATTTGATAAGTATTTGACCGTTAATGAATGCATGGGCCAACAAGTGTTATTGCAGCTAGTATGAGAGGGAATTATACCTTCGTGGTGATTCTCAGATAAGTTTCAGACTCCTATGATCAGATATGCATTCATGACCTGTAGCTTACATGTTTACCATATGTTTGATGAAATGACTGTCATGGTTAGGCTTGGTTAGGTCAAGTTCTTGTTCAATTGTTGTACAAATAGCATTGTCATTAAGTCCTTTATCATTCTCGAAAGTCTCGGGAAGTTTTAAGCAATGGTCTAGAGGTTGCCTTGGAATTTTGGCTCAGATATCGAGACCACAGGAACTGAACTTGGTAGTTTAGGTCACAACCACATGGAGCAAGGCTTGTGAGTGCGGTTAGAGGCCTTCAATCGCATGAAGGTAGTGTCAAGGGTGTGGTTGGAAGTCTAGATCATTAAATCAAAGTTCCGACTCTAGGATTGACCACCTAAGGTGTTTCTTCATCTCCTGGGTGATTTGTATTCCCTGTAGGATGTCAGTTTGTGGTCAGTAAGTCTCATTTGTGGGCCCCACTTCCTTAACTAGAGCTAGGAAGTCGGGTCATGTCATAGTGGTACTCTGTTTCACATTTACCCGAGGGCTTGTAAAAGCGTCTAAATGTGGAGTGAGGAGTTACATAATTCTTGTGATTTGATAAATAAATTTGTTTCTTTTGCAAGTATAGTTGACAGTTAGCCCCAAGGGATAGCTCAAATGGTCGAGTTCCCGTTGCTAAAGTACCTTGCCATATGGAAGGTCACGGGGTCAAATCTCCTCGACGCCCTTGGGGTTAGGCCCCGAAATTAAAGCCGACGGCTGATCCCTTCGGGTGGATCTACCGGATTATTACCCGTGGATGTAGCGGCCACTCAGTGACTGTGAACCACAGCTGAAAAAAAAAAAAGTATCGTTGACAGTCAAGCTAGCTCTTCTTTGGTTTCGTATAACTCTGTGCTGAATTTTGGTTTTGGTCTTCGAGTGGTACAAGAAATTTCTTCCCTTAATGTTCTTGTGGATGAGGAAGTTTTATGTTGTGAAAAATATTTTCAGAGAATGGTTTGGTTTGCAGGTTTAATAGGTACTGGTTTTGGCTCACCAATCTGCATAAATGAATCTTTGGCACATGGAAGCTCCTTTTGACAGACGATTTGAATATTTACCCTATGACACGGGATTTCTTCACTATGGTTTTTGATAAGATTGAGGACAATAAGCTTAACTGTGAAGTTGGGCCATGGTTTTGGGGGAGTGTTGGCATCTTCATGCATTGTTGGACTCCCACTTTTGACCCGGTAATGACATCAATTTCTACAACCCCAGTTTGGGTAAGGCTTATGATCCTTCCTTTACATTTCTCGAATCACACATTGCTTTCCTCCATTGGGAATGGGTTGGGAAATTTTGTATCGTAGTTGTTGTGAAACCAAAAATAAAAAATAAAAAATTCAAGGCTACTTATGCCTACATTTGTATGGAGATGGACTTCAACAAGATTTTTCCCATAGAGATTAATTTGATGGCCACAAACTATGTTTGGATCCAAAATTTTGACTACGAGAATATCTCATTTCGATGTAAAGCATGCTATGAAATAGGGCATGTAATTAAAAATTGGCCCAAGTACTCTCAGGACAACAAATATCTGAAAAAACCCCGAAGGCCCAAATGGTGGGAAGGTGCACAAGGTGATCGCTATATTGTATTCAAAGAAAAAGAGCTTCAGGACAAGAAAGAACCAGAAGGCAAGACAGAAGTAGATTCAGTCAAAGAAATCGTAACTGCAACCACAACATCATAAGATAAGAAGGAAAAATTAATTACCAATGTGGATCCTCCAGTTGCCAGTGAGGATTCCCCGAATGCAGAGTTAGTGGAAAAGCAACAAACCCTCGTGGAAAATGAATTCCCTCCGAAAACCACAAGGAATCTCGTTGAAAAGGAAACATCTTGGGCAAATCAGGCAGATGAGCAAGATTTCAAGAATAATATTGTGTAGTTTCCAAAGAACGATCCCCCAAAACTTGCAGAAAATGCAAGTTGGATTCAAGTTGGGAAGAAAGGGAAAAAAAAATTCCAAGAAGACAAACTAGATCAAAATAAAATTATAGTGGAAAATGGAATTGAAATGTGTACGTATTTGGGGGTTTTTACGAAAATATTTAGTTGGAAAGGGACCATGGTTTTTGTGTCATGGGGAACTCGTTTGAGGGTTTGGATTGAGCCTTTGTGCTTGATCTCAAACCCGTGAGAAAGATTAGAATATGTAAAGGTTATGGCCTTGTAATCCATATTTTTTTAATAATACAAATCTCTACCTGTTTCGTTTTAAAAAAAAACATTGCATATGGATTAACTTTGATGGTTAGCTTAATTGTTGAGTCTTTGTCATGAAAACACCTTTGTTATTGAGAGGTCATGGGTTCATTTCTCTTAACACTCTTGGGGTGAGGCTCCCTGGTTGAGCCAACAGGAAGTGATCCCTTCAGGTGGATCAACTTGATCCCTTCAGGGGAATCAACCTGATACAAATATCCCGTGAAAGTAGTGATCACCAATCTTCAGGATTAGTTAACCACATAGAAAAAAAAAAACATTACATATAATTTATTATTTTATTTCGATAAAAACAATTAATAAATAAAATATCGATAAATATTCATTTAATTTAATTTAATAAAAAAATTGTTAAAAATATAATATCAAATTCACAATACTTGCTAAGGTTTTGCAAATGGTGTAGCAAGCTAAATGGGCTTGATTGTGGAGAAAACTCCATAGTTGAGTGTGTTTGAGCCAGAGGCGATCTGGGATGGGTGATCTCCCGGAAAGTCCTAGTTACTGGGTGTAAGCCCTAGAATTGATGATTGACGATATGTGATTCATTTCACTAGTTTCAATCCCACTTCTTCACCCCTATGAGTATCACTCGATGCAATTTGTGCTAAGTGGACTATTCAAAAATCATGAGAAATTAGTGAGTTACTACTACCTCTCATAAAAATGGTCATAAAATGATATCTAATATAATGCAAAGAAAAGAAAAGAAAAAAAACTCTTCAATACTTAAATATAATATCACTTTTTTAAACTTTATTTTATTTTTAAAATTTATTTTATAAAAAAATATATCAACTAAATTATTTTTTTAAAATAAACGAAAAACATTATTTCATTCCAATTTTAAAAATAAAAATTACTGTAAAAATATTAACTTTTAACCGATTATATTAAATCGATTTAACATTAATTCCAAACGCAATTTTATATCTCTACTATTTTATTCAAAATAAGAATTATCCAAAACTTTTAGATATATAAATATTTAAATGAAAGTTTTCCTATACAAGTAAGATTCATGGTTAGAAAAAGCTGGCACATTTCAAGCACATTGCCTTTCATCGGAGGCTTTGTACCCTTTGCACGAGAAGGGGCATGAGGGGCTTTGTTAGTTAGAAAGCAATAGTTACTTGGTAAAAGATAATTTTATTAAATTGATTTTATTATTTTAATAATTTTTTAAATAAATATTTTTTTTTATTAATTTTCTATTAAAGTGGTTTTTTTTTTTTTAAATTAATTTTTTTTAATGATAATTGGTGAATGAATAAAGATTGTTTAGACCACCTCAGATGTGGGTGACAGAATTGACACACATGACAATCACATCTCACACATCTTGGAGGACGGAGATCTTTTACGCAGAGCCTCACCTCTTGCGGATCCTCAAACCGTTAGCCATCCGCACAAGACTCACAGAATCAGGAATGATGATGAGACGATGAGAACTGTGTCATCCTGTCCAGGGCATCCCTTCGCATCTACCACCATAAATGATCATCATGATTAACCCGTATAGCAACCATCCCCCTTCCCTCGAGCCTGCTCAGGTGATTGATCATGGCACGCAGCTGCATGCGAGGCCTGCTCATTGCTATCCTCCTCGCACACATCCTAGCCCCTTTAAAAAGATGAGCTCTCAACCCCGATCAACCCACAATATTTTTTCTCTGCCTTTCGCTTCTTTATCTCTGCTCCAACATTTCCCTAACTTCAGAGGGCTGCGAAGCCCTATTCTCAGTGTTGCACCACACAGTCCCTTTTGGGTTGTTGCATCCCTTTCTACGCACCTCTTCCCCAGCTCCTCCGACCCCCTAAGCGCTAGCATTGTTTGCCTTGTTGTGTATCCCCCCTTGGACACCTCCCCCCTGCCTCATCGCGCAATGCCCCCCAGACTTCGCCAGAGAACTATCCGAGGAGGACAAAGAGGGGCTCTCCCTGGCCGCTATTACCGTGGCGAGGACAATTGACTAGAGTCGATGGAAGGCTCCTCCTCCAACACTTTTGCGCGTTAGAGCCTCGATCACGAGCAGGAGGAAGCAACCCCTGGGCAAGCTACGTAGAGAGGTAGGCGCGACCCGCGGAAGTCCACCATCACTCCCCAGACGCACCCCCAGTACCGCAAGATTGACTCGCTGCCGATTCAGGAGAAGGAAGATGATGATTCGGACGTCTGGGTGATGGATTTTGATGGCAACTAGACGCGTGTCCCTGACGGCGTAGATCTGGACTCCCCCATCCTCTGCGCACCGGTCCACAGACCTAGACGTACAGTGGCATATGCGGAGGAAGCTACAACATAGGCACCTGCTTGCCCCATTGAGGAGGAGGTCCCCAACAACGATGATGAAGAAGAAGAGTGAGGCCTGCACAACTGCACATTTCTTCCATGTTTTTTGTCAAGCTTACCATCAGTGCTTTTTTGCTTCCGCATATTTTGTGCTACTTAGATACATCAACGCTACTGCGCATAATGCAATTTTATGTTTTAAGTTTTGTTCGAGCTGGTTCCTTGCTCTGAGGCGGCCCCGAAACCAAGTAACTAAAGCTGGGATTGGCTAAGCACAGCTTGCCAACCTAGCCTGTAGCATATGTAATTTCCCTATTTTCGAATTAATAGAATAGCCTAACTTGGCAAAAAAAAAAATTGTTTAGAGAAAAATTTAAGATTAAATCACAACGCGGTACTATTATTTATCTCAATATTAAGATATTTAATATTTTGTCATCTCAATATTAAGATATTCAACATTTTGTCATTTTGGCTAATTTGTCTTTAAAGACTAGAATTCAAGTGGAAAGGAAATTAGACTGCCTACTATTACTCAAATTATTATCTTTTTACACTTTTTAATTAATTAAATATTAATAATAATAGTGGTAGTGATTAACATCCCCTAAAACCAATGTAAATTATCCAATAATATTTATTAATAATATTTTGATAATTATATTTTTAACAATATTTACATTGTAATATTTTGAAGTAATTTTTTATTATTATTTAAAAGAGTTTGATTTAATAGTGGAAAAATAAAAAAATCAAAAAAATGAAATTTTGCTTAAAAAATTCCCATTAACTCTCACCTTTAATTATTATTTTTATTATTATTTAAAAAAGTTTGATTTAATAGTGGAAAAATTAAAAAAATCTTTAAAAAATGGAATTGTGCTTAAAAAAATTCCCATTAACTCTCACCTTTAATTATTAAACTTTTAAGAGCCAAAATTTCCTATGGCTAATCTTCTTTCTCATAAAGTATAGGAAAAAAAGATGATTTCAATAACTTTAACATCGAAGAGAATTTTTATTCCTAACCTTTACATCCCGTAACTTTTCTAGAAAGAAAAAAATAAAGTATGATTTAATTATGGGAAAAAATTAAAGCCTTTTTACATACTTCAATAAATTATATAAACAAAGGAGTAAAATAAGATAAAGATGATAATATTATTATATGTGTGAAAATTTTAAACAAAGGAGTAAAATAAGATAAAGATTAGTCTAGATCCATCTTAACTCTGGATCTATCAAGCGTCGAGAGGGATCAAATCTCTCGAGGTGCAAACCTTTTTTTGAGTGCAAAACTTGAGGAAAGGTTTGCACTTCGAGAGATTTGATCCCTCTAGGCACTTGATAGATCCAGAGTTAATTTAGTCGTGTGCGGTCATACAAAATTTGTTGAATATCTAATTATTTTGATAATTTTAAATACGCTAAAAATGTCTAAGATTAATGATGAATGATGAGACAGTTAAGATTAATGATGAATGATGAGACAGTTACTAACTTGAATGATGAAAAATGATGAAATAAAAATTTTAAGTGCAAAGTGACAATGTAACAATGTTGAATGATAGAAAATGTGAGTAATAAGAATGAAGTCAATTACAAACAACCTTCATTGCAATCAATCTCAAACTATTTTATGTTATTGTTCTTATTGTCACACATTTAGTTATTATCTATTACTATGTTTGAATGAAAAGTGATTAACAATGTTGGATGATGGAAAATGATAATAATAAGGATGTATCCAATTACAAATGGTTTATAGTTTCAAGAAGAAGACATTTCAGGTAAGTGAAAATTTTATTTAGGATGAAAATTCAAGTTTTGTATTTATGGTTGAATTATTGCAACACATAAGTCAATTCATGTCATGAATAATGTTTATGTGCTCACACTATGAGTGTGTGTACGTTTTGGGGGTGAGATAGAGATATATATGGAGGGGGGGATAGAGGGGAGAAGAGAGATGCAAAGACAGGGTGGGGAGGAAGATATATAGATATGGAGAGAGAAGTGTTAGAGAGAGAGAGAGTGTGTGTGTGTGTATGTTTGGGGGGTGAGATAGAGAGATAAAGAAGGAGAGACAATGGGAAATAGAGATATAGATGGAGGGGGCAGAGATGTGCTTACACTGAAATCAATGTGCACTATTAATCTAATTACTTTGAAATTAATATACCTCATACATCTAGTTGCATCAAATCAAAAATCAACATATACACTGAAATCAATGCATCTAGTGCAAACAATAAAATAGGATTAGAAATAAACTTCTACACTAAAATCAATGCATCTTGTGCAAACAATCAAATAGGATTAGAAAGAAAAATCTACACTAAATTCAATGCATATATTGCAATCAATCAAATAGGATTAGAAATCAATATCTACACTGAAACCAATGCATAGAGGGGAGAAGAGAGATCCAAATACAAGGTGGGGTGGAAGAGATATAGATATGGAGAGAGAAGTGTTAGAGAGGGAGAGAAGGACAAGAGAGAGAGAGGGAGTAGAAAATGGAGGGAGAGAGAGGGAGATATATATATATATATATGGAGATAGAGTGTGTCTATGTTTGGGGGTGAGATGGAGAGATAAAGGAGAGACAATGGCAGATAGATATATAGATGGAGGGGGCAGAGATGTGCTTACACTGAAACCAATGCACATTATTAAACTAATTACTTTGAAATTAATCTACATTATACATCTAGTTTCATAAAATCAGAAATAAACATCTATACTGAAATCAATGCATCTAGTGCAAACAATCCTGTATACATTATCTCTCCATATCTATCTATCTATCTCTCTTTCTTCATGTCTCTCTCTCTCTCTCTCTCTCATAGCCACCAAACATACACACTATCTCTCCATATCTATCTATATATTTATCTCTCTCTCCCTCCCTCCCTATTCCTCTCCCTCTCTCTCCCGCCCTCTTCCTCTCCCACTCTCTCTCTCCCTCCCTCTTCCTCTCTCTCTCTCTGATCCAAGTGGATATTGGTGGTCACCCGCCTATTCTACTTGGGGCCCCACCATTGTCTCTTTCAGTTTTTTCAATTTCGGCACAACTTACTATTTTTAGCAGTTTTTCGGGTCCTGAACTTCCAGAGCCGTTTTGAGGCCCTAAACAACGTTTTTTGGGAAAACGGGGAGCAACATTGGTCCATCACTCAAAATTTGTAGTCCTCGGATAGATATTTCTAACGAGGTATGGTACGCGTGAAATGAAGATCGTATGCCAAAGTTACGTCCCCGGGAAGTTGAAACACCAATTTACCCAAACGGGGCCCATAGTTTTGGCGCTTCATCTCCTAGGGTTAGGGTTTTGGCTGTTTAGGATTTCCAATTGTTTCTAAATAATAAATAGGCCCTCGAGCCTCATTGTAACTCAGTTCAGAGGCCTGTAGCCACCACATCTCTTCTCAGAGATAGCTACCAGCGCCCTAGCTAGTTTTATTTCCATTCTGTCTGTAAGCAAATTTCAGTTCTTTGATATTAATGAAATGAAGTGTTATTTCCGCTGCATCTCTGTATTTATGGTTATATGTTTATTCTGTTGCGTTCCTGCATAAATCCGGATCAGTGGTATCAGAGGGGTCTGCTTTTTCTCGATCCTTATTTGCATGTCCCCAACGAGGTCGGGGTATAAGGAGCTAGGGCTTGATCTGGTGGAACCTTTGCAAGATCAGCCTCGCAAACCTCGACGGACGCCCATGGGGGACGAAAAGAAAGATGAGGGAGCGGGAGATCCTATCAAAATATTGCTCGAGGAGGCCCTCGAAAAACAAAGGAACGCGATGATGGATAACTTTGCTCAGATCCTTCAACGGCTGCCCACCGGCGGCGCATCTGCATCCAGCAGCCACTTTGGAGGTGCGACTCCTTTTAAGGTACAAGTAAATTTTGACATTCCCATATTTGAGGGTCAAATAGACGCAGATGCCGTAGATAGATGGTTGAATCTATTAGAAGGATATTTCTCTGTTCATGACTTTTCAGACGGGGAGAAGATTATTTTTGCACTCCTCAAAGCTACCCCCCATGTTAAGGACTGGTGGGAAACCTACTGTGAGAACAAGGACCAGACAGAACCCTCTCTGTTCTCAGCCGTACCAACTTGGAATTCTTTCCGAGACACCATCAAGGAACAGTACTATCCTGTGGGGAGCTATGAGGACAAGTACATACAATGGACCACGCTGCGACAACAAAGGGATCAAGATGTGCATGAGCTGACGAATCTGTTCCATACCCTACGCACCAAGTTGGGTATCAAAGATTCAGAGAAACATCTGGTGCTAAAGTATCGCAGTTGTCTGCACAGATACATTCAGGAGGAAATGGAGTTCCTCGACATCTCCTCGCTTGGTACGGCATACCGGTATGCTGCCAAGATTGAGCAGAAATTCAAACAGAAGAAGCGAGACTTTGGATATGCGAATCAAAAGCAAGGAAAAGGTGCTTCCAAACCGCAGAACAAAGGACAGAGCCAAGGCATGGCGGCTAAAGACAACCCGTCAAAGCCACAAGAAAAGAACAACACCGTAAAGCCAAAGAAGGACACGGGAAAGTGGTGTGAGTTCCATAAGAGCTCCACTCACAACACGAGTGAGTGTCGGGCCAAGCAGTCGCTAGTGGCCGAGATGAGGGCTTCTGAGTCAGATGCATGCTCTGACTCTGAATCAGAACCTGAAAAGGCGAATGAAAAAGGGAAACAGATTATTGATGCGGATCCCAACGCCACTGTTGCCACTGCAAAGATCCAAAAGGAGGAACCGGAAGATCCAGAGGAGGAGGAACGTCTCTTCCACTCCCAGATGTGGGTAAAGGGCTCCCTGGTATAGTTCATTGTCGACAATGGGAGCCAAAAGAACCTCATTTCAGCAGACGTTGTGTAGCGGTTGGGCTTGCCGACCACAGCTCACCCACATCCATACACCATCGGGTGGCTTCACCAAGGGCGAGATCTCCGCGTCAGCCGGCAGTGTCGCCTTCCCTATAGCATCAAGCCCTTCACGGATGAGGTATTATGTGACGTTGCTCCTATTGATGTTTCTGATGTATTATTAGGGCAACCATACTTGTGGAAGCGTCATGCTGTGTATGAGTCTCGACCTCGTGCTGTTATTGTTACTTTGGGAAATAAGTTGTACAGGATACCAGAGGTACCACCTCCTGCAGCTATCTCTTTGGTTACTGCAAAACAATGTAGTAAGCTCATTTCCCAAACCAGGAAATTCGTTTTCCTGATGATCCGCCCCCAGGGCAAGAAGAAGACTGTGGCCACGACCTCCAGACAGGGCCCCTCTGCATGACAACAACAAATGGATAAGGTTGTGGAGGAGTATGAGGACATCTTCACCTCACCCACAGGGGTTCCTCTGCACTGCCAGGTCAAGCACCCGATTGATCTGACCCCAGGTGCGCCACTACCCAATGGACCGATCTATCGACGCTCTGTTCTGGAAAATGATGAAATCAAGAGGCAGATTCAGGAGCTGTTGCAGAAAGTTCACATCAGACCAAGTTCATCACCATGTGGGAGCCCGATCGTGTTGGTACAGAAAAAGGATGGGACGTGGAGACTCTGTATTGACTATCGGGCGCTGAACAAGATCACTGTCCGGAATAGGTACCCAATCCCACGGATTGATGACCTTCTGGACCAACTCCAAGGTGCAAAATATTTCAGTAAGATCGACCTGAAGTCTGGGTATCACCAGGTACCAATTGAACCCTCTGATGTGTGGAAGACTGCCTTCAAAGCTAAGGAAGGCCTTTTTGAATGGCTGGTAATGCCTTTCGGGTTGACGAATGCTCCCGCAACCTTCATGAGGATGATGGACGACATCTTGCGGCCATTCACCAACTCATTCGTAGTGGTGTACTTGGATGACATTATGATCTTCAGCAAGACTTGGGAAGAGCACCTTCATCACATCCGACAAGTCCTCCAAACACTACGGCAACACAAGTTGTGTGCCAATTTGGAGAAGTGCACGTTTGGCATGACCCAGGTTCAATATCTGGGATACATTATTGATGAAAGGGGGTGCATGTGGATCCAGCCAAGATCCAAGTCATTCGGGATTGGCCAGCCCCGACTACTATAACAGAGCTTCACAGCTTTCTGGGTCTTGCTAATTTCTACCGTAGATTCTTGTTGGGATTCTCTCATATCACTTGGCCCTTGAGTCAAGTCACCAAAGGAGGAGCGAGAGCAAAATTCTTTTGGTCGGAACCTCAACAGAAGGCGTTCAAAGAATTGAAAAATCGCCTCTGTTCTGCCCCAGTGCTCACCTTACCAGACTTGCAGCAGCCATTTGAGATCGAGACAGATGCCTCTGACTATGCTATTGGGGCGGTTCTTACTCAACAGGGACATCCAGTGGCATATCACAGTGAGACATTGTCTGACACAGTTTGCAAGTATCCCACTTATGACAAAGAAATGTATTCCATTGTGCAAGCTTGTCGACAATGGAAGAATTACATTTTGGGGAAGGAAACAATCATCCACACAGACCACCGGCCCTTGCAGTTCATACATACCCAAGGGAAGTTGCAGAATGATCGCCATCAGAAGTGGTCCACATATCTGCAACAGTTTCATTTGAACATCAAGTACAAGAGGGGTAGCACCAACAATGTTGTAGACTGCCTCAGTTGACCACCGATTGTGGCACTCACCACCATTCTCAACTCTTGTGGGCACGAGACTTTTGATTGGCCACTTCTCTACGAGAGAAACCCAGAATTCGGCCACACTTACAAGGCACTCTTAGGGGGTACGCAAGTTCCAAATTTTCACCTCCAAGATGCACTTTTATGTCACCTGGGACACCTTTGTGTTCCTTCAAGCGAGCGTGCCAAGATGATATGGGAAGCACACTACAGTCGAGTCGCTGGGCATTTCGGGGTCGAGAAAACGGTAGCAATACTACAGAAGTATTTCTATTGGCCGAACCTTCGAAAGGATGTCGAGAAGCACATCAGATCCTGCACTGCTTGTGCCATTGCCAAACCGACCATCAAGAAGCAAGGCATATATACTCCACTACCTACCCCTAGTCGACCTTGGGAATCCATCTCCATGGATTACATGTCGGGCCTGCCTTCTACTAAGAATGGAAATGACTGTGTTTTCGTGGTCATTGACAGATTCTCGAAGATGGCCATCATGGCGGCCTGTAAGAAGAATATCACAGCAGAAGCCATTGCTAAACTCTTCTTTGAACGAGTGTGGGTGCACTTTGGGATCCCACAGTCTATCATATCAGATCGAGATAGCAGGTTCCTCAGCACATTTTGGTCCAGCCTCTGGTCGATGTTGGATACGAAGCTCACCAAGTCCACAGCTTTCCATCCCCAAACAGATGGCCAGACAGAGGTCGTCAACAGAATGATTGTACACATTCTGCGCATGTACAATTCAAAGCATCCACACACATGGGACGAGAGCCTCCCCTATGTACAACATAGTTATAACCGGGCTCTCCACAGTTCAATCGGCCATAGCCCCTTTCAGGTGGGCTTGGGATTCCAGCCACTATGTCCCATTGACGTAGCCATGCCATTTGTGGCTACTCAGGCCGATTCGGCTCATTTCCAGTCTGAAGTTGACAAAGCAAATAACTTCATCGAGCGCATTCAACACATCCGCCAACAGGTTCATGACATATTGGACAGAGCCAATGGTAAGTACAAGTAACGCCATGATCAACACCGGGTGCCACACAACTTCCAGGTGGGCGACAAAGTATGGCTACATTTGTAGAAGGAGTGCCTCACTGGACCCTATTGCAAGCTTCGCCCACTCCGATACGGGTCGTACACCATCACCAAGGCTGTAGGGAACAATGCCTTCGAGCTCAGTATTCCACCATTCCTTGGTCTGTACCCAGTATTCAATGTGGACCGCCTTCGTCCTTACTTCCCACCTCTACTGGACACCTCTGACATTGCAGAACAACTCACACCAACAGATTTAAACCCAGACTGCATGGAACAGGCCACCACAGATTGTATCATGGACATGCAAATCAAGAACACTCGCCAACAGAAGATCCAACTGTATCGGGTTGTCAAAGTGGGCCAACTCTTGTACCAAGGAAAGTGGTTCACCAGGGACAAATTTCAACAAAAATTTCCTCATCTCATGGAGGAACTTAATGCAATGGGGACCATTACTTCCTAAGGGGGGAGGAATGATCCAGGTGGATATTGGTGGTCGCCCTCCTATTCCACTTGGGGCCCCACCATTGTCTCTTTCAGTTTTTTCAGTTTCGACACAATTTACTATTTTTAGCAGTTTTTCGGGTCCTGAACTTCCAGAGTCGTTTTAAGGCCCTAAACGATGTTTTTTTGGGAAAACGGGGAGAAACATTAAACCATCATTCAAAATTTGTAGTCCTCGGATAGATATTTCTAACAAGGTATGGTACGCGTCAAACGGATACCGTATGCCAAAGTTACGTCCCCGGGAAGTTGAAACACCAATTTACCCAAACGAGGCCCATAGTTTTGGCGCTTCATCTCCTAGGGTTAGGGTTTTGGCTGTTTAGAATTTCCCATTGTTTCTAAATAATAAATAGGCCCTCGAGCCTCATTGTAACTCAGTTCAGAGGCCTGTAGCCGCCACATCTCTTCTCAGAGATAGCTACCAGCGCCCTAGCTAGTTTTATTTCCATTCTGTCTGTAAGCAAATTTTAGTTCTTTTATATTAATGAAATGAAGTGTTATTTCCGCTGCATCTTTGTATTTATGGTTATATGTTTATTCTGTTGCATTCTTGCATAAATCTGGATCGCTCTATCTCTCTTCCTCTTCTCTCTCCATATATAACTCTCTTCCTCCCTCCCTCTCTTTTCCTCTCTCTTCTTCCCTCTCTCCCCCCTCCATCTATATCTCTATCTCCCATTGTCTCTCCTTACCACCCCAAAAACATACACACTCTCTCTCCATATCTATCTATCTCTCTCTCCCTCCCACTTCCTCTCCCTCTTTCTCTCGTCCCCTTCTCCATTGTCACTCCCTCTCCCTCTCCACCTTGTCACTCCTTATCATCCCAAAAACATACACTCTCTCTCTCCATATCTATCTATCTCTCCCTCCCTCCCTCTTCCTCTCTCTCTCTCTCTTCCTCTTCTCTCTCTCTCTCGTCCCCTTCTTTCTTGTCACTCCCTCTCCCTCTCCACCTTTCTCTCTCTGTCTTTCTTCCCCTTCCAACTCCATCTCTCTTCCCCTATCTCTCTCCTCTCTCTCACTTTCTCACCCACCTCCCTCTATCTCTGGCTCCCATCACACACCAATGATAGAATATAATGTTCAGATGTTTCCACGATTTAGATTGAGAGATATACTTATATTTTGTTATTATTATTGTAAATATATCAATTACAAATATATTGATCCAACATTAAAAAAATTTACAAACTTTCTTACATTACATCTACACATTAATATGAATATTAGATAATAATATTAATTTGGCCCATGATATTTGTCCCATAGGTTTCACCTAAATAAAACATCATTTTTTAGTGTCCTTAAATATAAAGCTGATTATGGAGAAAATATAAAAATAGGGTTTATTTTAAGGCCAAACAGTAAGTGCGAAATCTATAAAACAAAGGAAATGGCGATTTGTAAAGGAATTCAAACCGCCGATATCGCATCGGTGGAAACATAACATTGCGAAAGGCTTAAGGTTTAAAACTGAGAAGTTGCGGCCTGCGCCTTCGGGAAAAAAAGTAAGTAATGCGGTGGTTGAAGAAATAACGTAGAGTTATACTCTCCAATTTTATTTGTTCTGGTTGTGAAAACACATCACATCCGCGCCCTTATCGCATATCGGGGATATCAACTCTTAACTCGCGGCACTTTACGGGAAAACTTAAACTTGTGTGATTGCGATACGTTGCAGTGTTATCGCATCGCAACCCAAATAACATTGTGGGAGTTTTTACAAAAAACACAAAAGGTTGTGATTGCGATGTGTGGTAGGACAATCACATTGCATCACAAATAACATACGTTGCGGATGGCGGAGAGGTAAGGGTTAAACATTGTGAAATGCGCTCTATGGTGCGGCTTAAAAGCAGTAAGTGCGATATACAAAAAAACAAAGGAATATGCGGAAATATAAAGGATTGCGATGGTTTGCAAATGTGGTAAAGGTTGGTGGGTCCTGCTAGATCGCATCGGTGGGGATTTAACATTTGGTGAAGCATTAAGGCCAAACGCTAAGAATTACGAAGTGTGGGTGGCAAAGCGGAAAAGCACGGTAAGTGCGAAATCTATAAAACAAAGGAAATGTCGGTTTGTAAGGGAATTCAAGTGTTTGCAAAGTGTGGTAAGGTAAGGTGGGTCCCACCGATATCACATCAACGTAAACATAACATTGCGAAAGGCTTAAGGTTTAAAACTTAAAAGTTGCGGGCTGCACATTCGGGCAAAAAGGTAAGCAATGCGGTGGTTGAAGCAATAACACAGAGTTATGCCCTCCCTTTACACCTATTTAGATTCTGTCAGGAACGACAAATCTAAACAGTGTCTCGAACAAAAACCCCACAATAGAATTCCTTCGACGTAATTACTCAAACAGAGGAGTAAATTAGTGTTACACGATATCATAGTTTTTTATACTGAAAATAAGGATTATTTTGCTACAAAATTTGCAATAGAAGCTGCTAGCAGGATACATATAAACTAGCAATTGCACCAGATGTTGCAAAGGAAACGTTGTAAAGATTAAATTGGGGAAGAATCGTGACATATAAAAATCCATTATGCAGGTGCATACTCTACCATTGATTCTTGCTCTTGGGTCTGACAACCTGGATCACTGCAGATTTTGGGAGATCTGGAGGTGATATAGACCTCTTTCTCATTTTAAAACCGCTAGACCATTGGATTTGCATCCCTTCATCATATGGTTGGATGATTGATAAGCGACAACACTCAAATGTTGAAGACGAAAACTTGCAAACATAAAATGCACAAGAATATTGAATCCCAAAATATCTATATCCTATGTTTCCCAACAAATGTGTTTTATAAGATTTTACTTAAGATCAGATTTGATTAGTTTTGACAAATTCATCTATAACTAAGAAATAATATAAACAAAAAATGCATAGTTCTCAAGATTAACCATGCCTTTATTATCGTACAACTAAATAATAATACTAGCTATAAATGATTGGAATATGTGGGACATTAGTTCTTCATTGTTTTAGTAGAAATGCCCCCACTTTCTTAACAAGGGGCGGGGAGCTATGTTGAAAAGAAACCTGGGAGAGACCTCGGCCAAATATATTACCTTCAACTTTTGATTTATGAGTGCATGGTAGGATTATTGTTTGCTACAATAACCTTAAAATGGATGGAATTTGTGGGTTCACTATTACTGTAAACTCTAGAGCTTTGTAATTGCAGTTAGATTTATAAATTTCTTTTTTAAGAAACACATTAATGGGTGCTAATTTCTTGTTATTACTTCCATTTGAATTTGCTTGTAATGTGCATTTTAAACTTGTATTCAATGCTTTTTTCCCCTCCTATTTAAGTTCTTGATTCATGTTATATTGAGATGCAACATGGTATAAAAAATGTCTTGTATTGTTGGCATTGTACTGCTTTTTTTTTTTATAATTCCTTATGAACAATATATGGAGTCAATGAAAATTAATTTTCTCAGTTGGAATGAGATTCAAGATGGAGTTAATGAGTAGTTGTATATGATGTAAGAGATAGGATATAAATATACAAATGTTTAGATTGAAAATTGATCAATGTATGTTAGTAATCAGTCCATAAGTTCAATAGTTGATAATGGAACCTTATCAACAAATCAATAACAAGGGCACAAGTTCTCATATGAGTGGAGATGAGAGCACAAGTGATAGAAATCATTTATTTCTTACAGTGATGTTGAGGCTCTACATTGTTCAATTGTTTGGATTCTACACTTGAAAGATCCAAACCCATTTCTTAAATTTGATTTGATCACATTCATAAAATCTCGTCATTCTGAACATACATATGAGAAAGAGCCATTATAATTGCCGAAAGTAATATATTGACTAAAGAACAACCTAAATAACTTTCCCTTTTTTAAATTGAAAATTTCTTTCTATTATCAAAAAATCATTATGTTACAAGTGTTTTTTACATTAAAAGGAAGACTCATTGCAAAGTAAGGCTCAAATTTTCTGATCACACAACCTATTTTCATGAAGTTACAGTAGAATTCATCACAAAATCTCCAATATCACATTATTTGCAGCAAATAATCATGTGAGACTAAACCTTTTCATATAAGTCTTCAAGGAAGGATTTCATTGTTGATACTTTTTTACATGCCTGATTGTCCCAATTCTCTCTTTCCTCCATTGTTTCTTGAAGAGAGTGGATGGACCAACTTCCCATCAAGTGTTGAATCCCATGACAGCTATGTTTGGTGGAATCATTGGGAAAGAGGTTGTGAAAGCCTATTATGGCAAGTTTCATCTAGTTTTGCAACTTTTATTTCTTTGGCACCCTAATTACCCTTTTTATGTATTTCTCTTAAATATAAATTGAATTTTACCATTTTATATAGGTAAGGAAGGGCATGGTAGCAGAGCATTCAATTATTTATTGTCTTATATCGATTTCTATATTATTTCTTGTGCAATTCTTCTATTTAAATTCATTGGAATCTCTTCCTGTAGAATCCCTTGGGCCAGAGAATGTGATACCTTTGAATAGCCATTATGATGCCCAAATTTCTGTTTTTGGAAAAGAGGTGTAGAAAAATTTAGAAGATGTAACATTTTTTGTTATGGGGGATGGTGCTCTTGGATGTGAGCTTCTAAAGAACTTAGCCTCATGGGATCCAAGGAAAGAAAACTATAACAGATGATTACATTATTGAGAAGAGCAAGTGTAGCTATACTAACACCACAGTTAGAACATAAAAGCCATTGTTTTACGTGCAAAATATTTTTCATGTGTTGGCTCTGACACAAGGCTCATCCCTAGCAAACCAAGCATCTGTGATATATCCTTATCATCATTACCGCCATTAATTTGACTTGAAACACTAGCTTCACGTTGGATTCATGAACAATGTTGAAAAATCCATAAGATGCACCACTGCTAAAGTAAGTAAATGGTTGATTGCTTGAGATACTCGTGCATTTATTACCATTTGAAAAGGGAGTAAACAATGTTGAAGGCATGGTACTGGGAGTTGGTGAAGAGGACAAATCAAACGAATGCATTGAATAACTATAAAGGGAATCATCTACCTTCAATGAGTGTTCATTTTAATAGCAAAATAAAGGTTTCAACTCAAGCTTTTGCAGTTGTTTTTTTTGTCAAATTCTAGGCTTACCTTTGCTTTTTCTTATTCAAGCAACTACTTCTCATGGATCAGATTCTACAGTTTGAAGGCTCGTTGATTCCTAAGATTTCAGAATTTCCATATGATGATTCAATTTAGGATTTCAGAGTTGGACGATAACAAATTTTTTATTCTGATTCTGACAGATGATGAATTTTCTAAGAAATGAAATTCTTGATTTCTAATTCTGAGCTCGATTCTGAAATTTATGATGTTGATGATTCCTCTGGCCCAGTTTCAATCCTAACGAATCTACGCTGCCTTCGAAGTCACTCGCAAGCTCCTAGACTCCACTGGAGATATTATCAGCTCTTGTCCCCTTTGAGGAATCATCTTAATAGAGCTCAGACAATTTTCCAAAATACAGTTTTCATGAATGGAAGAGAAAATGTCTGAATTATTTTGAAAATATTTTATTTGTTCATTTTTTGGAGTCAGCTTGTTATTCTCAAGTAGATAGCCTGCAAGTTGGCAGGAAAACGGTTGCATGGATTAAAGATCATCCCCAACCAATGAGTAGGGGAGCTCAACAAATGAATATGGCTATGTCAAATACTAATGGTAACCTACTACATATGAGCTTGGTGAATGTAATCTACCATCAAGCATATGAAAACAGGAAAATAGAGAAGTTAGAGAAGGATGAGTAGTAGTTGGTGATGATAACCCCAAAGAAAAAGAATTATGCCTTCCCACCTCATCTCCAACAACCAATGCAGTATGATTCATTACCTTCTTAAGTTCCACTCTTTTTCCCTAGAATGGAATGTAGTGCCTCCTCACAACTTCATTTATATCTTTCAAGAGAGTTAGTTAGGTAGTTAACTTAAATGAAGGAGGCGATAGATGAATGGTCTAAAACATTTTAGCCCTCTAACATTTGATCTGATGGTGCAGACGATACAACGTGGCAGCTTGGGGAGTTTTTTTCAATGAGGAACACCTTACAACGTAATAAAAGCATGATCAAAGTGAAATGACGAGTAATCCTCACGTTTTAAATGGATACACCTCAGATCTATGTTGGCTTCAGAGTCGCTCGCAAGCTCCCAAACTCCACCAGAGATATTATGAGCTCTTGTCCCATTCGAGGAATCAACTTAATAGAGCTCAGACAATTTTCCAAAATACAGTTTTCATGAATGACAGAGAAAATGTCTGAATTATTTTGAAAATATTTTATTTGTTCATTTTTTGGAGTCAACTGGTTATTCTCCAATAGACAACCTGCAAGTTAGCAGGATAAGGGATTTCGAGATTAAAGACCATCCCCAACCAATGAGTAGGGGAGCTCAACAAATGAATATGGCTATGTCAAATGCTAATGGTAACCTATTGCATATGAGCTTGGTGAATGTAATCCACCATTAAGAATATGAAACATGAAAATGGAGAAGGCCAAGAATGTTAATCCACCATCAAGCATAACCCCAAAGAAAAATAATTATGCCTTCCCACCTCATCTCCAACAGCCAATGCAATATGATTCATTACCTTCTTAAGTTCAACTCTTTTTCCCTGGAATGGAATGTACTGCCTCCTCACAGCTTCATTTGTATATTTCTAGAGAGTCAGTTTATAGGTAGTTAACTTAAATGAAGGAGGCGATAAATGAATGGTCTAAAACATTTCAATCCTATAACATTTGATATGATGGTGCAGATAGTACAACGTGGAAACTTGGGGATTTGTTTTCAAAGAGGAACGCCTTATAGCGTAATAAAAGCATGATCAAAATGAAACGATGAGTAATCCTCATATTTTAAATGGATATGCCTTGGAATCATGACAAAAAATTTCTACTTTTATCTGTGATTTGATTGGTGCTTCCATATTCCCTTTTCATGCTCTACGTCATGATGACGACTTGTCGACGTAATCATTTACACGTAGGGTGTTCTTCCTTGCCACCCTATAGGATTTAATCTATCTTCCACGTTGAGAAGTCTAACCTGTGAAAGTGATGTTTAATCGATCCATTTCAAAGAACATTACGGAAGAGGCTATGACTGTGAAGGAATGGGTTTGATGTGACCCACCCTACGACCCCCCTCTGGAAAGTTTCCATCTCTGGGTCCTCCTCCCGTCTTCGCCTCTCCATTCCATTGCATCACATACGGTTCGACATGCCCCAAAATATGCATCAGTCATCATATCGACGCACAATGGATGGGCATCACAATATAGACGAGGAATTTTCTAACACCTCCACCTTGATCACCACCACCACCACAACATTTGATCGTATTTTCAATAATATTTACAATCATATTTAGAGTAAATACATATGTTAAAATAAAAGACTTGGAAATGATCTCTTAGTATACCTTAGAATAGTAATTCTTAGTTAAATCCACAACGTAATAAGTTTTATTAGAAGTTTTATAGTAGTTTACATTTATCAAATATTTATCAATAATTTTGGATGGCGATCTACCTAATTCTAGTGTTATTATTAGAGAAAGCAACTTTGAAGAAAACATTTTCCAATTTAAATTACCAATTCACTAGTATTTATTTCAAGAAATCAATATTATACATTGACCTGTTTAGGTTTTATAATATTATGATTTTATATTGGGTTCTTTAATATTAAATTTAATATTAAAGTTTTAATATAAATTAAAATTTACATAATTAATTGAATATTTAATTTATCTTTATTAATATTAAAATGTTAATATTAAAAACCTAATATTAAAACCCAATACTAATTTCTAATATTAATATTAGAATTATATACTAATTAATGCTAATGTTATAATATTAATATAAATAATGTTACTATATTATAATTCTAATATTATAATGCTAATGTTATAACACATTCTTTCAAAACCATGTAGTATGCCATCTTTCAAGATTTCATCTGTTGGCACAATTCCATACTTTGTTTCCTGCAAGTTTTATACCCCATAAAAAATCATATCTTTAATATAAAAGATTTTTTCTGTTATATTAATTATAGATGAGCTAAGTAAAACAAGATCGATAGATGCTTACAAATTCCACAATTAATTTTTGATATGCCAACATATACTCACAACCCATATTTAACCCAATGTCAATCAATTCGTCTGATGGTTCTTCTTTGTATGTTAGCACCTGTTTGAAGACATTCAATGATGATTTTTGTAAAACAACTTAAAATATACAAAAATGAAATCTAGTTAAGTTGTTACAAGGAAGTAACAATTACTTACAAACTTAGATATCAACCCTTTTCTTCCTTGTCATCCTGTTTTATGTGCTGAATGGGTTCCATTTTCTTTTCTTTTCTGCAAGAAGATACTTGAAAATTAATATTTAATGCTAAATTTTTTATTTATTGTACCTAATGACTGAAAAATTCAATAATTACATATTACGTTTGAAGCACGTTTTTGTTGAGATGGCTCCTCCTGCGATGCAATTTTTTCCATTTCTTTGACCTTCTCCTTATACACTTTTTTGTACATTCCTACT
The DNA here is from genome assembly GCA_034641835.2 of Pinus albicaulis. NCBI lineage: Eukaryota > Viridiplantae > Streptophyta > Pinopsida > Pinales > Pinaceae > Pinus > Pinus albicaulis. Next base: position 446,182,620 of record CM076576.1, read on the forward strand.
GGCATATTTCTAATATCAGCTCGTTCATCTTTTGAGATTTTCATAATCTTCCTGAAAATGTAACATGCCAATAAACTATTTAATTTTTATATTGATATATGAAAAGTAAATATAACAAAAGTGATATTTATAAATAATTCTATAAAAACATTTAAAGGAATATTACTTTTTCATTCCTTCTTTTTTGTTGTTGTACGTTTTTGTATTAAAAGTCTGACACGTCTTATTGACCAATTCTCTGGAAAATCTTCCTATAGTTTAGATAACATTTGGTTCTTGGAATCATTGGATTGATTTTTGTATTGTAAGTGGAAAGAACGTCTATACATTCGTTCCACTAGATCCCTTAAAATTTTGTAAAAGTTTTTCCCCCTTTCGTTAACTTTTAACACCACTCCAGATGAGCTAAGGAGCAATTCATTTTCATTTGCATGTTATATTTTTTTTTTCTTTTCTTAGAGCAACATTCTTTTTATGAATTGTTGGTCCCTGTAGAACATTAAACATATGTGAATTAATAGGTTGTTTGAAACATGTTATCTAATAATTTTAAGTATATTATTAATGAAAATTAAAAAAAGAAACTCATATTGGACCGATAGTATTTTTTTATTCACGTGATTCATCATTTTGTAATTTTTCCATCAAGCTTTTACGCTCTTCTGGTCCTAGATCAGAAATAATTTTATCGAGCTTTGTCATTTTGTGGCTTTGCATGATACACAGTAAACAATACATATTAGTTAAACTTACATATAGTTCAAAAATAATATTTTTTTTAAATAATTTACAAAGCACTTACCTTTTTTGCTTTTCTTGATGTGTTATCAGTATTTTTGTTACTTGATCTCTTGTCAACCATTTCTTTATCGATATGAAACCTGTACCATATCATTAATTAATATATTTTATAAATAAATTGTCAACTTTTCAGGTTAAAAAAATATATCAAGAAATCGGTGCGCTTTTCATGGTGTACGCACCGACGTCGGTGCATGGTGGTCTTCTAAAAGCACCGCCCAAATAGTATAAAACACCGTATGGTGCTCTATTGCAACAAGGAGCACCGGTGGGTTACATGTCAATCACCGCATCGATTAACACAGACAAAATAATAAAAATATTCTAGTGTTAGTTTTTGTAGCATATGGTGTCGTGGAGGGGGCGGTGCGGCATATTCTTATAAACACCTCGCGCAAACAAGGGACCACCGTACAGTGCTCTCCGTCAACTAGGAGATCCGGTGCGGTGCGTTATATGTTACATGGTGCACCGATTAACACAATATATTTTTTTTTTTGCGAAACAACACGTGCGCGGTGCACCATAATGAAATAGCGCACCGGTGCCTTATTTTACATATGGCGCATTGATTAAAAAAAATGTTTTTATTTTTTTTATCACACAGTACTTGCGCGGTGCGCTAGGTTATGTCGGGCGCACTGATAAAAAAATTCTGTTTTTTTTTTAAATTCATGAAAGGGCCAACATGGATTGGGATCCGATTATGCAAGTCGTCCCGTGGGTTGGATGTCATAGGCCTATATATAGCAATACAACCCTATAAATCTAAAATGAAAAGCCCTAATTCTGAAATCACAGAAACACGGTGAAGAAAGGGCATAAACAAAAAAAATGAAGGGTTTAGGGTAAAAATGGATTTTTTTTTTTTGTTTCTAAAAATGAAAAACAAATTGAATTTTTTTTTACTGTGTAAAAAAATCTGCAGAAAAAAGTAAAAATAAAATAAAATTTAATCACGAGGTCGTTTGAAATTCTATGCTACAGGGTTTGAATCACCAGAGGTTTGGAATTCTGATTGTCTGAAGACTCCTGTTCGAACGTATTTTTCTGCTCCACAGTGCTCTCGTGCTCTCTTTCTCTAGGTATGTCGCCTGTAAATCTCTGGTTGAATTTTTTTGCAAAAATAGTGAAATAATGAAAAGTGTTTAGTATTTAAATAATTGTTTTATGAAATTAAATTTTCAAAAATATTTTGCTGCCCATTTTTCAATTTACCGGTTTTTTTTTTTTTTTTTTTCACTTAAAGAAAATAGAGTTGTGCTTTTTTTATTTGCGGTTATTCCTCACCAGTGCGTCACTTAGTAGCACCGCACCGGTGCGTCCGTTGATAACACGGCACCTGTGCGCATTAACGAAAACACACTGGTGCGGTTATTTGTACATTAGCACCGATAACAAGAAGTCCATTTTTAAGGCATCGAAATTACTTTTAGGCGTGTACACCAAAATTTATTGTTGATTTTGCTCAAAAGCAGGGAGAAAACATCATAATTATATCGAATAGACAATTCTTCAAAATCCAGCTCGTTCCATAATATTTCTCAAAGTCCATCGCGGAGTTCTCCCTATCCATCTCGAGACGTAATATTTACTTCAGATTTTATTTATATTTTCATTATCTAATTGAATTTATGTTTTTTATCCATGTCAATCATGCACAAATTAATTAAATTTATAATGTATACAAATTTGCAGGTTCATGTAGATTCAGAATTGAGTTCAGATGCACAAAATATTCAAACAACTCCAAAACGTCGGAAGCACTTATCAGGAGAAGCATACCGCAAGGTGCATTGGTAGATGAAAATGGACAACCGCTTCACCTTGCCAATTGTAACAATATTGCATCTTCTAGCCAAAATTCCGGGACAATTATGGTAATAATTATAATTGTTTGGTATATTGATTAATGTAATTATTTCAATGTCAAACCAATTAATCATGCAATATTGTCAACTTGCTTACTAATTGATATCATATATTTTGTACTAATCATGTTCAAATTTTTTTTTTTTAAATTATTAGGATTCTAGTGATGATGAGCGACCTACCTACCATCTTCTGTTACACCCCACGACAATGTCAAATCGAGAGAAGACTGAATTTAGAGAAAAAATATGAGAGGAGCGATACCAAGAATGGTTGAATCAACCACCGATTTAATTCCCACTACGTCCAGATTCACCAATTAGGAATGAATACAACAATAGTAGTTCTTCACAAGTTGGAAATGGAGGCAATAAAATAGAGGTTGGTATGGATGATTTTTTAAGGGATACGACTACCATGGAGACAATGTTGTTAGATGCATTCCAAAATGATGATCAGCTAGGGGATGATGCTCATATCGCTGACACTTTTTTGAAATCCTTAAATTTGCTTCCACCACCCCTCTCTTTGGACTCGACGGTTCGTCAAATTCTACCCAGTGGGGGACAACGATGTTACTGTACAACTTGAAAGCAAATTTTGGCTTGTCGAATACATGTTTCTCAGAAATTTTAAGGCAAGTTATCATAAAGTCCTCCCTTATATAAATTTGAGAAATATAATCAATACACAATGAACATTACAAATGGTCAATTTTATGAATGTTAATAATTATATCGACATTAATGTACATTTATTAATATTTTCCATGATCACCAACTACGGTTTATTTAAGGATAATTTTCTTCTGAGTGATAATGTCTTACCCGGTAGCTGCGAAGAGGCAAAGAAATTGTTGAAAATGTTGGGTGTTGAGTACATATCATATCATGCATGTCCAAATGATTGTATTTTATATAGAGGAGAATATGTAGACAAAGAGATATGTCTGAAATGTGGGCATGACAGGTACGATAAATAAAAAAAGAAGGGTAAATCACCTGGTCCTCCTTTTAAGATATTAAGGCACATGCCTATAATCCCAAGGATTCAAAGGCTCTTTCGTTGCAAAGAATTAGCTATGTTGCAGAGATGGCATGCCTCACACAGAAGTGAGTTGGGAGTTATGCGAATCCCAAATGATTCAATAGCCATGAAGCATATAGAGGATACATGGCCCGAAAAATTCAAGGATGAAGTACGAAGTCTACGACTCAACATAGCCATGGATGGCGTTAACCCATATTCCCTCCAGAACACCAACTATTATATTTGGCCTGTAGTAGTGATCAATAACAATATTCCCCCATGGTTGTCCGTGAAGAATGAACATCTTATGTTGCCTCTCATAGTCCCTGGTAGAAGACAAGTGAAGAATATGGATGTCTACTTACAACCATCGGTAGATGAATTGAAGGAATTATGGGATGGGATAAATGTACACAATGTATCAAGACCCATCGGAGCAGAGAGAAGTTTTACGTTGTATGGCATATGTGCTTACACGACACATGATTATCCAGGCTTAGGAGTTTTCTCTAGTAAATTACATGTTTAATTTATTGATTTTTTTATATACATAACAATATTCTTTCGCATATTAGTTATTTAATTCGTTGTAATTGTTCTGATATTCATGATATTCTTTAACGCGCCATGCATATTAAATGTATACAATAATATTGCAGGTCTTGTAACAAAAGGGTATTTTGGATGTAAATGTTGTGGACCTTCTCTGAAAGCTAGATGGTCCCAGGAGGGCAGTGCGCTGACTAGTGTTGGGAGGGCGGTGCATTGACCAAACTATACGCCTCGGGGCATATATTTTGGTCAGCGCACCGACCTCTTGAAATCATTACATAGTCAACGGTGCAGTATTTTACCAGGTCGCACCATTGACCATGTCGAAATGCTGGAATGCGATGCATTGACAAAATTACCCGCCCCGGGGCGGATATTTTAGTTAACGCACCAAATTGCTGCTATTCCATAGGGTCAACGGTGTGACCGGGTAACCGACTGCACCGCACTTTTTTTAAATTTCAAAATATCACGGTGCGCCTTTCAGTACCGCCCCAGAACTAGTGCGGATAGTGTTCGCACCGATTGTGGTGCGGCCTATAAATTTGTAGGCAACACCACGAACCGGTGCGAGTCGAATGGCTCGAGCGCACCACGTAGGAATATATATATATATATATATATATATATATATATATATATGGTTAAGTTTAAGCTAATTTACAATTCTAATCCGCTAAAAGGCTTAATTATGGAAAAACAAGAAAAATACCTATACATTTGGCTGTCGAGGACGCATATTGGCTGTAGAATTTGCAAAAGTAAATTTTCCCACCGTTTTGCAAAATTCAAATGGAGATTGGTGGGAAATGCATAACATCAGTGCGTGCAATGGGTGCAATGGGAGCACTGATGTCAGGGCGCCTCAGACAAGGATAAGTTTCACTAGTGCTTGAGAGCTCTTGAGCACTGAAAAGTGAAAAATGTAGTTTTTTGGCCGTAATTTTTTTATTATTTAACGGGGTTTTATAGGTGCACCGGTGCGGTTTTAGTTTTGGCACGGGGTTTTAGGATGCACCGGTGCAGAATATTTGTAAAGCACATGTGCGCTACAGTAATAAGACGCACTGGGTGGGTTTTTACAAAGCGAATGGTGTCCGGTGTGCCAAATTTTTTTGCGCACCGGTACTTTCTCTTGTTGAACGCACTGGTGCGGTTTAGGATGATAAGTGCATCAGACGAAAAACATCCACAAAAACCTCCACCCTCCAACCTCCTCTAGTAACCTCTACTACAAACAGATGTCTGGGGTATCTTTATAAGGGGTTCCTCAAAAACATTCGCTAGAGGGTATTTTCCTTGTAGTAGATGTTGCCTTCTTCTTACCCTGTAAGACCCTTTGTTCTCCATTATCATTCAAGCACTCAATGGATTTGTCATAACAATCCACTTAGGTCCTATGAAGATACAACCGGTCCATACCCAATAAAATATTATATGATCCCAACGACAATACATTCAAATGTGCTGATGTAGGCATACCATTCAGTTTAAATGCACAAGCTTTTACCCACTGATGAACTCTCATATTTGTAGTTGTAGCCAACTGCACTAACAAAGATTCTACATGCGCTTATTTATTTAAACCAAACTTATCCACCAATTCAGGGTTAACATAACTATAATTATATCCAGGGTCAATCAAAATATAAACAACTTGATTACAAAGTTTACCGTCCATCTCAATGATAGATGCTTCATGATCTGCCTTCCTGTTATCCAACGCTACATAGATACAAGGAACGCTCTGCCCAAAATTGTTGGAATAGGGTCTCCTACGAGCTGCGAAACTGGTCCGATTTTGTATTTTTTTTGTTATATTTAGTCTAATGTAGGGGCTTTGGGGTGGGTCAAAGCCCCAAAAGCATTGTAATGGGCAAAAGGGTAAACCTGGGGTCCGAAAACCACAGTTTGCGGACCATAGGAAAGTTTAAGCTAGATTGTTATAAATAAAGGAACATTTTGAATTGTAAGGTAGAAAAATGAGGAGATATTGATGCGAATTGTGGTTTTAGGAAATCTGTTTGGGTGTTTGGAGAAGGACTCCTGATGGCTGTTTGCGCGGAGATCTAGAGTCCTGCTATGTGCGGACCCTGCTGCTGTGTGCGCAGGCTGGGACAGGTATTGTAAGAGGGAATTGATGAATTTATGAATAAGAAAGGCTGTTGAGAACTAAATCTATGTGTACTGTTTATGCGAATCATTGGTAATTGTTGTATTACGCATATTCTGTATTTAGCTGCGAAATTTTTGTGTAAGTGTTTTACTGCATCTAGATTTGTTTTGTTCTGTTTTATGCAATATTGAGCTACTGTCTTGGAAGTATATTATTGTTGAGCACCATAGCATAATTGACCGTGTGCACGTGGATGCGAAAAGAGATCTATTAGCCCTGATCGAGAAGATCTGGACATCTTGAGGCAGGGTGCAGCTCTGCTTGCATTACCTATCCTTTCTCAGGGTGTGGAAACCTGGTTCCAGCACCCACCCATACTACTTCAAGTGAGACTTTGACCTGCGAAAGTAGGTCACTTCTGAAAGGGCCAGTAGTATAGGGGTTTGTTGGCAAACCTTGAACTCCGAACCTGGGTTAGGACCCCTCGAGCCAACAAATGGTTCCGTTTCTGGGACCTGGAGCATTTTGAGAAAGGGATCGGGTAATGACAAGAGAGTACTAGAAGCCTGACAAAAAATAAGAGTAGGTTCAAGGTGATGTATTCTAATTTGAACGAGGATACGACGCAAAGTGGTAAATGCTATCAAACCAATCAAGAAGGGGAGAAATCTATCTATAGCTCGCAGAAAGGAGCAGCTGTGCAAAGCCTGCCAGCTACACCACCATCAGGACCGTGTAAGGATAAAACCTTGCCCGGAATACCACCGAAAGAAGACATGGCAGCGCACTTGAAATTACATATCTTTAAAGGAATGGGAGATGAGAACATGGACCGATTTTTGTTTGTTGCATACTCGGTATGGATGGCGCAAGGTGTGGTGAGTGATACTATGAAAAGAGCGCAGCTGTCTCTAGCCTTCGAGGAGAGAGCGCTGGACTGGTATATGTGGTACTTATCTCAAAACGGGAGTGCATCCATTCAAGATATTAAGAACGCCCTGAAACAACAATTCCGGAAACTTAAGTCCTACTCTCAGATCGTAGCAGACGTGAAATATTTCAAGCAAGGAACAACTGAGTCTGTGTGGGAAGCCGATCAACACCTAAAGAAAGCTATCAGAGAAGGAGAATTTAAGTATGACAACGCACAACATACAGAATGGTTCTTCGCTATGCTACTCCCACACCTACGCGTACCTATGAGCCACCAAAATTTCGACTCACAAAACAAAGATTTGGAAGCTGGTATGAAACTAGAAGCTACGCCCAGGATAGATGTTTCGTTAGGAGTACAACAAATCTAGGTGCAGCTCGGGACAATGCACAAGGAGATTCAGGACCTACGACAGGAACGCGGAAGGGAAGTTGGCGCAGAATTATGGTACCTACAATGTCAAGTATCAGGGCATATGAAGGACCTGTGCCCGAGGCACCCGGGATTAAGCGAGGGACCCAGCCCAAGACGACAAGGCCCAAGTGGACCTGTGTCCTGGTGCGAGGATGGTCGTGTAGTTGGGCTGCATGATACCAATCGCTGCCCCCATCCGAGCACCAAAATTCCCGAGCAAAAGCAACACTGGTGTCGGTTCTATCGGTCAGTAGGGCATGATGAGCAGAACTATCGAACCTATAATATAGTGATAGATTAGGGAAATGTGTATAAAGTACAGTCAGACCCCGCCTCGCCTAAAACCCTCGCAGGCATGAATGGCTCCCCCTCCGGGAGTAGGGAAGGAGGCTGAAGTGGAAGCGCAAGTCGGAGCTGGGGCCAATGGATCTGCTATAACTGTGGAGACACAGGGCATTTTGCGAAGGATTTCCCGAACCCTATGAGACAGTCTTAAAGGTATTGCAGATAGTTGGACCATATGCTTGAAAATTGTCCAGTCTTGATAGAAAAAATACAGGAGAAGCAGCTCCCACCTACACAGAAGGTGCAGAGGGTTAAGACTGAGCTAAGGGGTAAGGGCCCAAGCATAAATTTTGTCACGCGCAGCGGATTGGCTACTAGAGGGATTGAGGAGAAGGTCGAAACTAGAACGGTGATCCACAAGGCAGTTAGTAAACAAGAAGGGCTGGACCTGGACAAAGAAAGGGAAACGTTTATGGAAGCTCGAAGGGACTTCCTCGGGACCGAGGCATCTACATCCCTACTCCCTGAGGGTCTTAAGGCAGCTGAGGAGGTAAAACCTTTCCTACAAGCATGTATGAAATTGTTGTGAAACCCAAGGGTAGTGCAAAATCTGCAGGCTTTAATAGATAGCTGCGCAACGCGCTCCGCCGTTTCCCCCGACATTAAGGATGTACAAAAATTGTACAGGTATCAGAAACGCACTAGGAGGGAGATGCGGTTGACGGCCCATATTGGAAATTACGAGATGGATCGGGTTATCTTAGACCTCGGATCAGACGCCAATGTATTACCTAAATAAACCTGGCAACGAATGGGTGAACCAAAGTTGGAATGGTCCACTATCCAACTACGCATGGCTAATCAACAAAAGATAGTACCGTTGGGAAGGTTATCGGGGATTATGGTAGATATCGTAGGAGTAAAGGTCTGGGCTGACTTTGAAGTCATTTAAATTGTCGGGGATGCGGACCCCTACCCTGCACTACTGGGATTGGATTGGGCCATCGACATGGGCAGTATAATTAACTTGAAAAAAAGAAGCATGGTGTTCGAAAATAATGGCACAAGGGTAATCATACCATTAGACCCTACGGAAGGTAAACGCTACACGGAACTAGTACCCGAGGAGGAAGATGTGGACTACATTTATAAGTTGACTGCGTAAGATGCAGACAACCCAAAAAGGGACGAAATACTTTGAGGGGAAGGGGATACTGAATGCTTATCTTATCCCAATGAGGAAATAGAGACTTGGCAGAACCGGTTATGCGACGTCTCTACGCTGCGTTGTCTTTAAAACACAAAAAACTTTCGCTGCGTTCCCTCAGAGGTGAAGACCCTGACGGGACCAGGAAGTGGCGGCTACTGCGGGCCAACCCCGAGAAAGGGTTAGGCTGACCCACAAGTAAGTAGCACTAGAATTCACTCTACACCAGCCATAGGTTCAAGAAGTAGAGCTCTCATACAACTGGTACCAAGATCCTGAAAGAAACAGCGCACCCACCGCGCACAATATAATGCGACGGTCACACTTACTAACGGTGACCTTCAAAAAATCGTGGACGCAGTCACCATGGCTACAGAAGAAAAGTGGGCATCCGTCGGGGCACATCAGAAGGCTGCGGTCGACACTCTCCAGGCCGAGCTCCGCGCTTTCCAAATAAAAATTGATACGTTGCCAACCAGCGTTGGCCAGGCACGAACCCCTTCGGTCGATAGTAGTTCGGTTCTATTCACGGAGGACAGTTATCTCTGGACTATACCTAGCGCTGCCCTGGTAGGAACTCAGCCCCCAGTAGACATAGGAACCCAGCTGGACCTGGCTAAGCTACCCCACGAAGCCTTATAGGGCCTCCATAACGCTGTCTTCCAGAAGATTCGCCATCATGACCAACGAGTACACCAACAGCTTGGTACAACCGAGCACACCATCACGCAGCAGGCTGCCAATTTGCTCCTTGCCATGTCACAGCAGGCGGAGCTCAAAACAGTGATCCACCAGCTTTGTACAGAGGTTACAGACGAGATCCTGGTAGCGGACATGACTTGGGCTAAAGTGGAAAAATTGGCTGTGGCACTCAAAGCATCTTGGATGGAAATATAAACCGTCAAGACACAGTTGGAACAACAAATCACCGATTTACAGGCCAAAATGCAGCCTGAAACGCCCCCAGAAGTCCACGCCCAGCGGGCCGCCCTAGTCACCGACACAACAAATGTTATTTCAGGGCAGATTGCCCAAGGTACCCAGCTGATGGAATCAGCCATGCAACTCTGGACTAAGGTCCAGCGCGATTCGGTCCTTCATGAAATCAATCAGGACTAACGACAGAAGGAAGAAGCTTTCGAGCAGGTCAATGCCACGCTGCCCACTTTGGTACCTGCCCAGCACTTGGCATGGTCAAAGACCAGCAATGATCTCCAGGATGAGATTGAGAAACTCCGGCATACACAACACATCATGGCAGAACGTCTGAAGCCTTGGGCTACCACAGCCCTCCAACTTTTGCAGGATATTGATGGCGCGACCAAGCGACTTACTCAGACCCTTGAGAATGTCACCGCGACAACTGAAGGATCGACCTCCCAGAAGATGGTAGACCTTGCACAGAGTGCTGCTACCCAGAGTCAAGAAGTGCTACCTCCGCTGATCGCAGCCCTTACTACCTTACGTGCGCAAATAGAGACCACACCACCACAGTGACTCGAGACGAGTCACAAGATTGTGTTGGGGGACTGTTGGAACAGGGTCTCTTATGAGCTACAAAACTGGTCCGATTTTGTGTATTTTTTATTATATTTAGTCTAACATAGGGGTTTTGGGGTGGGTCAAAGCCCCGAAAGCATTGTAATGGGCAAAAGGGTAAACCTGGGGTCTGAAAACCACGGTTTGCGAACCATAGGAAATTTTAAGCTAGATTGTTATAAATAGAGGAACATTTTGAATTGTAAGGTAGAAAAATGAGGAGATATTGATGCGAATTGTGGTTTTAGGAAATCTGTTTGGGTGTTTGGGAATTGACTCCTGCTAGCTGTGTGCGCGGAGATTTAGAGTCCTGCTGTGTGTGGACCCTGCTGCTATGTGCGCAGGCTGGGACGGGTATTGTAAGAGGGAATTGATGAATAAAAAAGGCTGTTGAGAACTAAATCTATGTGTACTGTTTATGTGAATAATTGGTAATTGCTATATTATGCATATTCTGTATTTAGCTGCGAAAGTTATGTGTAAGTGTTTTACTGCATCTAGATCTGTTTTGTTCTGTTTTATGCAATATTGAGCTACTGTATTGGAAGTATATGATTGTTGAGCACCATAGCATAATTTACTGTGCACACGTGGATGCGAAAAGAGACCTATTAGCCCTGCTCGAGAAGATCTGGACATCTCGAGGTAGGGCGCAGCTCTGCTTGCATTACCTATCCTTTCTCAGGGTGCAGAAACCTGGTTCCAACACCCACCCATACTACTTTGGGTGAGACTTTGACCTACGCAAGTAGGTCATTGCCGAAAGGGCCAGTAGTATAGGGGTTTGTTGGCAAACCTTGAACTCTGAACCTGGGTCAGGACCCCTCAAGCCAACAAACATCCCCAACATTCTATACCTCATGTGCACTATATATATGAGGCTTACCACACTGATACTATAGAAAATCTCTCTTGAGATTCTCTTTACCACATATCCAACATTCCAACCATCCTGTACCATCACCTCTATTATGTTTCCCTCAAGGGTGTGCCCATGTCCTTGTCTAGTTAGGCTGAACTTATTGTAAGTTGCAAAATTTTCTTTCTCTTTTTCATTCTAAGGCCTTATTCGTTTCAGTTTCCATTTACATTTACCTTTATCTTTCCCTTTACATCTTTGCTGAGATTTTGTCTTACACTTTGGATATTCATAACAATGTTTTAATTTCCCAATAACTTCCTCAAGTGACTGAGGCTCATCATACTTAATCCGATCTCTAAATTATAATGGAAATCCATTGAAAAATCTCTAAAATTTAATCTTTTCATCCTTAAGATAAAGTACATACCTCAATAGCTCCATGAAATTAGTCTTATACTCTTCATATGTCATTGATCCCATTTAAGCTCATAGAATTCCTTGGCTTTGCTATCGTAGTACCTTTCTGACAAGTACTTCCTTCTGAAGAGTATTGTGAATTCATGCCAACTCAACTCTTATGTCTTGATGTCTTTGATCCACTTCACATCTTCCCACCAAATATTTGCTTTACCTTTTATGCTGAATATAGATACTCTAGTGATCAGGAGCTCAAATTTTAGCTCAAATATCAAAGTTCTCAGAATTGCATGAAACCTGAACCAATGTGTAGTGCTCGTTGTCCTGATTCTGGTGCACTTCGTTTCCTGTGAAATGGACTCCGTATGCTCCTGGAAACACGGTCTGTTCACTTTGCTAAACATGCAAATTTTGTGCAGGGATGACAGGGATGCTGACTAGGTATCCGTACAGTCCAGTCAGCAAAAAGGCATATTCCAAGGAATATTCCTTGGCATATTCTTGAAATATTCCCATAGGTGGACCATTCAGCAGATGACAAGTGTTGATATCTTATTCGTTGTTGGTGTGGAGATGGACCAATGAGGTCGCGACACATGGCAATCCCGGAGGCTGCCACTTGCCCCCCCTAACTATACAATGGAGTAAAATTTTGGTTCAAGGTTTGGGCAGAGGCATCGGGGTTCGACCCTGCGACCTCCCACAAACAAATTCCACACCTTACCATTTCGCCTACACAATAGTTCTTACCATACAAAAGTTGCCAGATGTATTTAAGTTTTAACATATAGTATGGCGGGGAAGAGGGGGCCAGCCCCCAACGCATAGGGCCAAGCTCATAACTACCGGCAAGCTTCAACACTAATGGCATATTTTAAAACTAATATGCAATTAGATTATCACTAATCAAAGTTTATTAACACAAAATGAGATTAACACATAAAGCGTCAGATTAAGGGTTAAGCATGGGTTAATTAGCGCTAAATGCGCTTCATTAAATTAATTCGGATTAATTGAATTTAAACTAGATTAACTTGGAGGTCTGCCAAATCCAGCATAACTTCTAGTTTAACTCCAACTAAGTGCAGTTTGCCAGATTTGGTGGAGTTTTTCTAGGTGAAACTGGCTGAAGTCATAACTAAGGCAGTTTTCGACCAATTAAAGCACAAGAAGAGGCTAGATAGCCAGTTTTGGCCATTATGGACTCAATTGTGCAGGTTTCAGAAGAAATGGAGCACTTCTATATGGGAGTTTTCCAGCTTTAAGTTTAAGGATGCTCAAGGCCACGAGAGGGTTAGGCCATATCTGCTTCACCGGGAGACCAATTGAAGAGCAAGAAGAGGCTAGATAGCCATTATTGGCCATTATGGACTCAATGGTCTAGGTTTTAGAAGCAATGGAGAAATTCTAGATGGGATTTTTCTAGCTTGAAGTTTAAGGATGCCGAGGGCCACTAGAGGGTTAGGCCATATTTGCTTCACCTGGAGACCAATTGAAGAGCAAGAAGAGGTTAGACAACCATTCTTGGAAATTATGGACTCATTACTGCAGGTTTCAGAAGCAATAGAGAACTACTAGATGGGATTTTTCCAGCTTGAAGTTTAAGGATGACAAGGTCCACCAAAGGGTTAGGCCATATCTGCTTCACCTGGAGACCAATTGAAGAGAAAGAAGAGGCTAGATAGCCATTATTGACCATTTTGAATTCATTGGAACATGTTTCAAAACCAATTGAGCACTTCTAGATGGGTTTCTAGCAAATTGAAGCCTATGGGTTCTATGGAAAACCAACGTGTTGAACCAGCTCTTAGAGGATTTTGAGATGGAGATGATCTTGCAGGGGTCTTCGAGCCTCCATATGTTTTCAAAAACAACCTTTATAGCAATGATGTAGCTATTTCTCATCTTTTCTCTTTATGTGTTTTAGAGAAAAATATTGTTTATGTACTTGCAGTGTTTTAGTACATGTTGATGCTTTTTCAAATTGGAGTAATGGATCTCAATGCAAGATGCCCATGTGTTGTTGATAGTTGCATGCTTGACTATAGGTCAAAAATTGCAAGGTAAAAGTAACTTTGTAGGAGTTGTTTCTTTGTAGGATAAACTTACCATTTCAGTGCAACACTTTGATGTACTCTTCATGTTGAAACCTTGAGCATAATGAGAATGAATCATGCCTTCAGAGATGGTTCAAGGAGATGTAGCCTAGAAGGGGTGAACTCCTTCAACAATGGATTGTGTATTGATGCTTGATGCATATTTCCATTCAATGTTTGATGTTTTCATGTTTTAAAATTTGTTCATGGAATTATCATAAGAAAGACACTTAAAAGAAACTCTTGAATTAACTCGTTGTTCAATACAAATCTTATGCACATAAGAAGAAAGCATGTTTATATTCTAAAGGGGAACTTAGTAGAGCATTTACGAATACACCTCCATTTAGATCATCTGGCTTTCATATTATCTGTCTAATTATGCAACTCAAATAATTTCTTCATCCCAAGTAACCAAGCATCTGCAACTTCCGACTTATTCAAATCTCTATCGAAGGTAGGTGGCTTAGATTTCTTAAAATAATCCAAAAAATATCCCCTTTCATTCCTCCAGTAAGGATGATAATGACAATTACCATGATACCTGTCAAAACCAAAACTAGAATAGTACTTGTGTTCATCGCCTCTCCTGTCTAGAGTATCCAAGAATCTACCATCTCTGATCGTGTCATCTTTATAGACCTGTGACCACCATGATAAATACTACCATATGCCCCATTAGTTCTATCCTCCTTCCCATGGTTGATCCGAAGTGGTCCCTGTCGCTGCAATTCTCAAAAAAATTGAAGAATCACTGCTTGTTTCTCCTGTGTCTGCATGATTATGTCATTATCTGCTTTACAAATTCTTAATTCTTCCTTCAACCTCCTCAATGTGTCTTCCAAGTTAGAAGAGTTCCCAACACCACGCTTCTCATTTAATCCATAGGGAGAATCTCTGTCGTATACCATATTGCTATTCATCTTTGATCTTTACCTGCAAGGCATACTATCTCAGCCAAACCAAATCATAAACAAACCAACATACCTCAATATGATTTTGGGAGGATATCTCATATGTAATACTGACCAAATTAGCATAATATATATACACATAATCATAACAACATATAGATATCATCCTAACCATATTCCAATCATCAATGCATGACCATACCAACCAAATATCATGACCTCAAGCATGACAACTGTTGAGCCCTGGTATTGCACCAAGAGTGCTACAACTCCTAGGGGTTGCCCTACTTTACTTTATCAACCCGGTGTTTGTACAAACTTGGAGGGACAGTGTTATATACACAACAGATGCATTCTACTCATGTCATCCTCTTCCGCTCTACGAAATGGTGCTACTTCTAGGTTTTCTCGGTGAAGTCTGTCACACTTCAATGAAACTAAAATAAATTGCAGAAAGGAAATGACATAAAGGAAACTAAATTAAATTTCTGAAAAGAAATGATAGGAAAGGAAACTAATTTAAATTTCTGAAAATAAATGGCAGAAAAGAAACTAATTTAAATTGCAGAAAGGAAATGACGGAAAGGAAACTAATTTAACTTGCTAAAAATAAATGGCAGAAAAGAAACTAATTTAAATAACACTTAACTTGGCCAATCGACTAAACACACCCTACTTATCTTATGCTCTATCTACCATGCTTCTATCCATGACTTAATTCTAATTGAAAAAGTGTTGATTGCAGTCTGAAGGGAAAGGGGGTAAAGATGCTAATGGAGGCTTAACCACATGGGACAAGTCTTAGAGGTGGAAAGAGGGGTTTAGAATTTATTAAAAATTATCATGTCGCAAACATGCTTTGGAGAGGGAGGCCTTTAAAAGTGCGATGGCGGAGTTGTAAGAGGGAGGTGGAAATGCGATATGCGAAATGCGATGTCGCAATATTGCAATATCACAATGCTGGTGGGGAAGTGGAAGTGTTGTTCGGGAGTGGGAGGGAAATGCGAAATGCGATGGGATAGAAAATGCGAAATGCAAAATGCGATACGGGACGGAAGTGTGATATGCGATATTGCAACATCGCAAGGTTAGCGGAGAAATGACAGTGCAGTTGGGAGGAAAGTGCGAAGTGCGAAATACGATAATGCTGAAATTGCGAAATGCGAAATGCGATGTGTGACGTGGCAACAGAGTACGGTAATATCGAAATTGGGGTTCGGAGGCGGAAGTATTAATGGAAACCAATAAAAAATGCGATTTGCGATTTACGACAAGTCTTTAAAGGAAAAAGGGAAAAGGTCGATTTCCAAAGGTTTTCGAATATTCTTGTGATAATCGGCAAAGGCAAGGCAGAAGGGTTATATCACAGAGATGCTGATGAATGACAAAGGAAGGAGATGGAGGATCCTACAAGATGAGAAATGTGATAGTGGGAATTTTGAGGAGGAAAGGTGGAGGTCAAAGTTTTAATGGTTTTTGTGAATCAAAAGGGTGAAGCAGCTGATAAGAAGAGAAAAAGGAGAGAAATGGAGGTGCAAAAACATGGTTCAAAAGCGTAACACGGAGATGGAGAGGAATTGGAAAATGAAGTGGAACGAATTAATGAACTTCTCTGGAAATTTTGATGCTTATTCCTACAAACAACCTTGCTGATCCATGCATGAAAAATAGATGAATGCGTGATAATACAGTGAAAGAAAGACTCAGACTGGTAATGAAATTTCTTTCCTAAACTCAGAAACAATGAACATAAAGTAATTTTTGGCCCATCGGAAGGTCTACCCTCCTTGAACTCTATGGACATATATGAGAGGGGAAGGTTCGATCCACAGCTTTTGGAGTTTTCCTCTATTATATTACTCCCATAAGAAAATGAAAAACTATAGTAGCACACTGAAAGCAAAAAGTAAACAACAATGAACTATCAGAAGCAGAACTAACTAAATGAAAGAAACAATACTAGCTAAATGACAGAAAGGAAAGAATGAAAACAGTAGAGAAGTTGAGGCACATGGGTTGGGCCCTAACCCACGAGCCCAACTCTCTGGAACTAAATCAGTAAAATGGAGTTTGTCTGCTCATTTCAGGAAGAGAATAGCCTTGTTACATTTCTGAAAGTTTAATCACTGAGTACAATAATAAAAATCTTAATAACTTGCAACAAAAGTTCTGAATGGAATGGAATCGACTCCTAGCTATAGCTCTGCTCAATTTATTCTATAGGGAAGCTACCAACATCTCCCTAGAAAATAGTGATTGAGTCCATTTTGACTCCAAGTAAACGATATATTGAGTGCACTTCGTCCTTAGTTTGCTTGGCTACCTTTGATAGTTAAGGAGGGTGGAAAAACCCCTTGAATCTCTCCAAGATTTATCCATAATTTCCCGACATTGTGCTCATTTATTCTTCAATCTTGATCTTCCAGTGGCAGGGATAAAGTCCTTAAATTATCTCCTTCTCCAAATCTACATAATCTTCCCAATATTCTCACAATATTCTTCAAAAATAACCAATATTAGGCACAAATATGCAATTACCTTTAAACCTTCCTAAGAACATATTCAAGCATAAGAAAAAAATGACTAAGTGTAGAAGGAGAGATTTAATATCTCTTTTATGTGCATAATGAAGGTTAGATGGACCTAAGAAAGGTTAGATGGGCCTTATTTTATGTCTAATTTAGAGGCCCATCATCACCCCCCTACTAAAACTATTCCTCATCCTCTGAGAAACCTATCCATCCTCCCTGCCTTCTAGTTCTTCATGCATGCTGTCATATTTCTTTTTTTGTTTATTGGTCCATACGCTGCTCCTCATGCTAATCTTCTTGCTATTCTTATTGCATTTCTTCTTGTGGGTGCTGCATGGAGGTCCTCATATGCCCTAAGAAAATTTGTTTTTTGCATGCCAAGATGTGGTGGGTCCACCTTTTATTTAGTTTTTTCTATTTTGTTCTCCTTTTTCCTTTTTTATTTTTATTTTTTTATTGCATGCAAAATAAACTCAGAGTTATTTTTCTGTTAACTGAGTTCACCCTTAGTTACACCTTGGCAATCCTTGTCTTCTATTACAATGAACTGCTTACTACCCACTTTCTCAAGTCCTTGTTACTTTTGTCTTGTTCCTCTTCTTGGTGGAAAAAGTGAGGCTAGTTGCTAGATAAGGTTGAGGTTGCTCTACTACTGATTTTGGCTATATAAAAAAACTTTCATTCTCACACTTTTTAATGTTTTCTTAAGCTAAAATAGATTCGAAGAAAGGATTAGATGATTTCATACTTGAACCTTACCATTTTTTTTGTTTTGCAAGTGATATTGAAGCTACTACTGAAGCTGCAACTGAAGCTGCATGTGGTGATCTGCTTGAGGTCCTTTTGGAGCATCTGAGCACATGAGGAGGAAGTTCAAGTTTGACTACCTTTTACTAAAGTATTGAACAAATTTTATTTTTGTACCAACTTGTTTTTTTCTGCTTGCAAATGTTGGAGAGCACCAGTATTCATTAGAGAGAGAAACATGGAGAAATGCATATATTTTTTTAAGGCCTACTAGTTACCTTAATGAGGTTTTCAACTGGTAGGTCTGCCTAGGCACCTCAAAGGAGGTTTTCACCTAGGATCTTTATTTTTCTCTTATTTATTTATTTTTCAACCCAATGACCATCTCATTGAGGTTTTCAATCAGTGAGCCAATCTTAAACCCCTCAAAAAGAGGATTTCACCTGAGATTTTATTCTTTCCCTTTTTTTTTTCACTTTCCTACTCTACTTGAAAAAATAAAACCTTTTTTAAGTATAGGAATACTTCCAATGGAGCCATGTACACATCAAGATGACAAATAAAATCATGCGCACACTTGGAATACATGCTTTGACATGTACCTGAATATGAGATATGAATTTCTTTGACTGCGAATGTATCAAGTACTGTTGGAGAAGAGTGTGTTGCTGCAACTTAATGATTGTTTGGAACCATATGTCAATATAGTTGTCATGCCCCTGGTATTTTGAGATTGCAACCAGATGATCAGCTTAGTGGAAAGAAGTCGCCTTCACTAAGTGGGCCCGCAGGCTACTTTTGGCACAAAGTCTATTTTTAGACACATGGATCATGTTCTATGAGTTGCAGGATGCTATTTGTGGATGGTTGGTCAAGTTGGAAAAAATAGATGGACTTCTATTTTTAGACATATTGGGCATAATCTATTTTTAGATTGCCAGTCTAAAAATAGATATGTCGAATATTATTAGCTCTTAATAATATTTGGACTATAAACATTATCTTATTCTCTTGGAGCACTTCAGTTAAGTGCACAGATGTGGCACAAGAGTTGACAAAAGGATTTACACTATTCCTGAGGGTTAAGTGGAGCTATTGCATGGATACTTCAGTTAGAACTCATGTGACAGAGTTTGGTGGAGTTGATTGAGGAGTTAATGGAGTTGTGTTCAGTTTAAATAATATAAACATAGTTGAGCTAGTTGTATTTAGTCTAGCTGATTAATACACTAGTGAAGAGTGGTGTGAATTAATTATTAATTAATTCACTAATTATAAACTCATTAATCAACTAAAGAATACATCAGTTAACTTCAGTGCATGGACAGTTTCAGTGGAGACCAGTGCAGAGATAGGTGAAAGAGCAGGTTAACTATTAGTTGTGACTATACTATTGCATATTTGCAACAACCAATGATTGGAGGAGCCCATGAGGATTGCGCAGTACAAGCTAGGTGGTTCAAGTTATTTAATGAGCCATCCTACAACATTGATTACGCAATAGAGGCTGGCTATCAGGTGGCAGAGATTGGAGCATGTGTTTTGCTAGATCTAGCTTGATTAGTGTGTAGCAATTGGAGGTTGTGCTGAGAGCTTGTGAGGAGCTTTGTACAATGATTTTTACATGATCTCTATGACATATAATATACAAATAGTTGGGGGTTTTCAGCTTTAAGCTTTCCCATGAAATATTGTGTTCATATGTGTGATTTTTTATGGTTTTAATGTGCGCATGCAATTGATTTTATGTCCGCATGTAATGATCAATGGTAGAAGAGATTATGTATTATGCATGAAGCTAAAATAGTGTGTGATCAGGAGAATCTCGGTGAATAATATATCAGTTATTCAAATTTCTACATGGTATCAGAGCTATATTGATCATTGGAGAAATTGCAAAACATTGAAGCGGTTGAGTTTTGTGCTGGTGGAATTCGAATTTGCAGCAGTGTTTTCTTGGTGTCGAAGTTGAGATGTCTTTCAACGGATTGCGATTGGAGTATGCCCTTGAGGGCAGCTCGAATTATATTGCATGGAAGGACAGGATGGAGGCGGTGCTAGATGACAATGGGTTGAAGGAGTTCATAGATGTAGAAATTCCAAAGCCTACTTCTAGTGATGCTGTCGTACTTGACGCATGGCAAAAGAAGACAGCAAAGTGTCGAAGGATTCTGTTGGAAGGTGTGAAGGATCACATAGTATCCAACCTTCATGGTAAGGCTTCTCCATTCTTGATGTGGAAAGCTTTGAAAGATTTATTTCAAAGCAAGAGCGACCAGAGGAAGTTGGCGCTCAAGGATAAACTCAGGAACATAAAAATGGAGAAAGGCGACAGTATGCCCAAGTACCTCACAAAGTTCATCCAATGCAGGGATGAGCTGGGAAGTGTGGGGGTGACTGTAGATGATGAGGACTTGGTGAGCTCAGCTCTCCTTGGGCTTTCGAAGAGTTGGCATTCCTATCAGGACTCTGTCAATGGTCGGGAGAAATTGCCAGGATGGGAGCGACTTTGGTCGGATCTTGTGCAAGAGGAGATAAGGCGAAGTACCAGGGACGGATCTTCATCAAAGAACTTAGATGAAGAAAATTGCGCTTTGGCTGCCAAAGCAAAGAAGGGGAAGAGCAAGAAAGCTTCTCAATTCGGTGCGAAAGGCAAGAAGCAGGACATGTCCAAGGTGAAGTGCTTTCACTGTCACCAACATGGACATTACGCCACTAATTGTCCACAAAAGAAGAAAAATAAGCAGGATGCTGGATCTGCAGCTGGAGAGGCCTTAGCCTTGCAGTTTGAGCTGGATTTTTCGCTGATCGCATGCTTGGTCTCAAGTGTGATTGGTTCAGTGTGGTTTCTTGACAGTGGTGCGTATTTTCACATGAAAGGAGATCGAGATTTGTTTATTGATCTGGATGAGAAAGATCTTGGAGTGCATATCGAGATGGGCGATGATGGTAGATATAGTTCGACCGGTATCGGTACCATTTCTTTTGAGAGGGAGTCTGGTAAACCCTTCGTATTGAAGGAAGTGATGCATGTTCCAGGATTGAAGAAGAATCTTATCTCTATGGAAATGTTAGAAGAAAAGGGATATGATGTTGTCTTTAGCGAGGGAAAGGCTTTCCTGCGCAGTAAGGCAACTGGTGAGACCCGGAGGATAGGGGTTCGAGTTAAGAACCTTTATTAATTGCAGGTAGATGGCTGCGCAACAATGGCAGGCAAGGCATAAGGAGTGGTGAGCCGCGATGATGGTGAGTTGTGGCACCGGAGATTGGGCCACCTTCACCATGGAGCTTTGAAGATACTGCAGTAGATTTATACTGGGCTTCCTAAGGGTACTCTTGTGCAGTCAGATCAGTGCAAGGGATGTGCTTTGGGAAAATTTGTGAAATCCATCTTTCACGAGAAGGATAGTTGCGCCATGACGATCCTTGAGAGAATTCACACAGATGTGTGTGGACCTTTCTCAGTAGCTTTGACAACAAAGCACAGGTACTATGTGATATTTGTTGATGATTTTTCTCGGAAGTGCTGGATCTTCTTCATGCAGAAGAAGAGCGAGACATACTCAAAGTTCTGTGAGTTCAAGGCACTGGTTGAGAAAGAATCGAGGAAGCAGGTGAAGGCTCTTAGGAGCGACAATGGTGGTGAATTCATCTCTAGTGAATTCAAGGACTTTTGCAGCGCAGAAGGAATTCGAAGAGAGCTCATAGCACCTCATAACCCACAGCAGAATGGGGTTGCTGAGCGGAAGAACAGAATGATCGTGGGTGCTGCACGGGCGATGTTGCATAATCAGGGCCTTCCCATACACTTGTGGGCTGAGGCATGCAATACTGCGATTTATGTGCAAAACCGTTGTCCTCACAGGATACTTGGCATGAGTACACTCGAGGAAGTGTTTTCTGGTAAGAGGCCTGATATTTCCCATTTGAGGATTTTTGGTTCACCTGTTTACATTCATGTGACTAAGGATGCCAGGAAGAAGCTGGAGCTGACCGCAGAGGTTGGGATATTTGTGGGGTACACTGATACACCCCACAACTATCGTGTGTATTTTCCAGACAGTCGCAAGACTGTTGTGCGACGGGATATCAAATTTCATGAGGAGAAAGCCATGAAGTGTTCGCTTGAGAGGGAGCCACACTTTCATGCAGATGAGGAGCTATTAGTTCCTAAGGATGAGCCTTAGGATGTGGATCAGCCACAAGAGGAGGTTCATGGAGTGGAAGAGACCACTCATGCAGCGCCAACCATTAGAGGGTGGAAGCGCACTACAGAAGCTGAGCGACTGGCTCAAGATGCAGAGAAGGTTGTAGGAGCACCTACATCACAGCGCAGACAGAGACAGTCACCTGAACGGTATACTGGATACATGGCTCTTATGAGCAAGTGTATCGTGACAGAGCCATCCTCTTTTGAGGAAGCTGTGGAGGACCCCGCATGGGTAGATGCCATGGTGGAAGAGTATGATTCGATTGTCAGAAACAGTGCATGGGAGATTGTCCCAAGGCCGGAGGGGAAATCAGTGGTGGGTTCGAGATGGATCTACAAAGTGAAGCAGGCAGCTGACGGGAGTGTGGAAAAGTACAAGGCAAGATTTTTTGCCCGAGGCTTTTCACAGATAGAGGGGATCGATTATGAGGAGACCTTTGCACTTGTCGCAAGGTATTCTTCCATACGGACGATTCTTGCCTTCTCAGCGACAGATGGGGTGGGTAACCATCAGATGGGATGTGAAGACCGCATTCCTCACCCAGTGGCATTGAGGAGGAGGTGTACATAGAGCAGCCCGAAGGTTTCGAGATCTTCAAAGAAGTGAGTCACATGTGCAGTGCTCAAAAGAGTGTCAAGATGGGCTGAAACAAGCACCCGTGCTTGGTACACATGATAGACAGTTATTTTTACCGGACTTGGATTCTCCTACAGGAGGCGATCCAACCTATATTTAGATTGTGTGAGGGTAAGTTATTGATTCATCAGATTTTATGCAGATGATTTTATTTTTTGACAGTGATGAACTATTGTAACACTCATGTACATTACTTTGCAAAGGAGTTTGAGATGAAGGACTTGGGCCTCCTTCATTATTTCCTGGGATTGGAAATTTGGCAGCGCAGTGATGGACTGTTTGTTTCTCAAGGCAAGTATGTCCGGGAGATACTGGAGAAGTTCAACAGGCATGGATGCAAGCCTGTTGATACTCCTCTTCCTGGTGGATGGAGGAAGGAGGATGCTACTTCAGCGGAGGTAGTGAATGCCACTGTTTATCGACAGTTGGTGGGGTCGCTTATGTATCTGGTCAATACACGACCCGACATATGCTATGCTGTTAACCAGCTTTCACAAGCTATAGTTAAGCCTACCAAGCTCTTCTGGAAGGCATGAAAGCATGTATTGAGATATCTCAGAGGCACATCGGGATATGGATTATGGTACAGACAGTCGGATGAGGTGAGGCTATGTGACTTCACGGATGCAGATTGGGTAGGGAGCCCAACGGACAGAAAGAGCACATCTGGAGGGATTTTCAGTATCGGGTCGACAGTAGTTTCTTGGTACAGCAGGAAGCAGAGATCCATGGCACTCAGTTCAGCAGAGGCCTTGGAGTATGTTATAAAGTGAGTTTGGCTGCATGCGAGGCTATATGGATGAGGAAGATCCCGGTCGGGTTGTTCGGTTCACACTTAGATCCTACTGTGATATATTGTGATAATCAGAGTTGCATCAAACTCTCGGTTAATCCAGTATTTCATGATAGATCTAAACACATTGACATCTGGTATCATCATATCAGAGATTGTGTGCAGCGGAAGATCATGTTACTTTCATACATTCCCACGGAGGATCAGGATGCTGATATCTTGATGAAGGTGCTCACCAGGAGCAAATTCGAATACCACAGGGGCAGGATAGGGGTGGCAGATAATCCTTATCTTGTTGAGAGGGAGTGTTGAGATTGCAACAAGATGATGAGCTTAGTGGAAAGAAGTCGCCTTCACTAAGTGGGCCCGCAGCCTATTTTTGGCGCAAAGTCTATTTTTAGACTATGTCTATTTTTAGACATATGGATCATGTTCTATGAGTTGCAGGATGCTATTTGTGGATGGTTGGTCAAGTTGGAAAAAATAGATGGACTTCTATTTTTAGACATATTAGGCGGAATCTATTTTTAGATTGCCAGTCTAAAAATAGATATGTCGAATATTATTAGCTCTTAATAATATTTGGACTATAAACATTATCTTATTCTCTTGGAGCACTTCAGTTAAGTGCACAGATGTGGCACAGGAGCTGACAGAAGGAATTACACTATTCCCGAGGGTTAAGGGAGCTATCAAAGGATACTTCAGTTAGAACTCATGTGGCAGAGTTTGGTGGAGTTGACGAGACAGTTGGTGGAGTTGTGTTCGGTTTAACTTAGTTGAACTAGTTGTATTTAGTCTAACTGATAAATACACTAGTGATGAGTGGTGTGAATTAATTATTAATTAATTCACTAATTATTAACTCATAAATCAACTAAAGAATACATCGGTTAACTGCAATGCATGGACAGTTCAGTGGAGACCAAAGGCAAAGATTGTGTGAAAGAGCAGTGTTAACTATCGTCAGACTATAATTGCTGTATACTTGCAACAATCCAAAGATTTTTGGAGAAGCCCATGAGGATTGGTAAAGTACAAGCCAGGTGGTCTGCTATTTAATGAGCCATCCTACAACAT
The DNA here is from genome assembly GCA_034641835.2 of Pinus albicaulis. NCBI lineage: Eukaryota > Viridiplantae > Streptophyta > Pinopsida > Pinales > Pinaceae > Pinus > Pinus albicaulis. The sequence continues at coordinate 446,207,656 of CM076576.1, forward strand.
TGATTATGCAATAGAGGCCGGTTTATCAAAAAGGTAGATTGGAGCATGTGTTTTGCTAGATCTACGGATTAGTGTGTAGTAATTGAGGTTAAAATAGACCTTGTGAGGAGCTTTGTACAATGATTGTTACATGATCTCTATGACATATAATATACAGATAGTTGGGGGTTTTCAGCTTTAAGCTTTCCCATGAAATACTGTGTTCATATGTGTGATTTTTTATGGTTTTAATGTGCGCATGCGATTGTTTTTATTTCCACAATTAATGATCAATGGTAGAAGAGGTTCTGTATTGTGCATGAAGTTAAAATAATGTGTGATCAGGAGAATCTCGGTGAATAATATATCAGTTATTCAAATTTCTACATGGTCCACTTTCTGAGTTGGATCACCTTGGATGTCCTCTTCTATTATGACATTCAAATCTTCCTCTTTTTGCTGATTTTTCTCTTGAACACATGGAGGAAATGTTGGTAAACATGAGGAAACTTTCTCAACATTTGATTCTGATGCCGAATCTTCATCAAGTACAAACCTTGATGTTTTTATCTCCTCAATTAGATCTTCTTCTTCTTGATGTTGTCCTTCAATGACATTAAGAAAATCTCTTCTTTGCAATACCTTTCTTGAACTAAGATGAATACCATCTAGATCAAGAGGAGATGTTTGGAAGTGTTTTACCTCAACATTGTAAGTGAGATGAGATATTTCATTGTATGGGTTTGGAAATGGTGGTACATGTAGTTGAGTGGGGTTGGATATATGAGATGGATGTGGTTGAGGCTATGGTTGTGGTGGAGGTGGATGGTAGGGATAGCATTGAGTTGGGTATGGAGGATATGGAGGGAAATATTGAGGATATTGTGGATTTTCCCAATAAGGTCCTTGCCAACCATGTTTCCAAGATTGGCTTTGGGGTTGAGATGGCCAAGGTTGCCAAGGAGGGAGTGTGTCCCAATTAGTTTGAGATGGATGTGAATAAGCTTGAAATTATAAAGTGGGTCCTTGCATCATATCAAGTTGACTAGGCTGCCAGGGTCTCCTTGGAGCTACATAACATAGCTTCTTTGGTGATTTCCTTGCTCCATTTTCTTCTTGGTAACATGACCACCACACCACCCATCTAGTCCAAGGGGTGAACCATGCTCAAATATTACCCAAAGAGAACATAAACATGTTTTTATACCACTCTGTAACACCCTCCTCGCACATTTACCCACTTTAACCAATCCATTGGGGTAAACATGTGACGAGAGGCTACTATGGTATGAATAAAATACCTGTGTATAGTTAAGGAAGTGGAAGGAACACAACACAACCAATATGACCTTCTACACATGCTACATAATCCTTCAGAGCCACCCAACCCTTCCAGGTGATCAACCCCTGAGAAAAACTGATATTTTACTACATTAAAGCCTCAGTCACTCCCATGACATGGGCATGCATGCGAATGGGAACCTCCAGTTGCTCCCACAACAAGGGAATGTTGTGACTGGGGGGTTTTCCAGGTATTTCTGTGCCGGTGACCCCAGATTATGTGCCACTTTTTTAGGGCCATTACTCAGGCCACTTCCCAAAGCTCCATGAAACTTCTAGAAATGAAAAGTAACATCAAAAAAATGATACAAATGTAATTATTTGAATAAGCAGTTGACTGGACCCGTACTATCCATGACAGACATTTCGTCAAACATTTCACAAATATGCATTCTACAGGTCAGAATAAGAGATCTTGGTATAGGGGTATCATACTTATCTTAGAATCACTAAGAAGAATTGATGCCTTATCAAAATAGCTTCATTATAATATATTAGGTCATAGATTCATTGTTCATTCATTTATCAACCAAAACATGATGAGCGCCATACATTATCACTGACATAAAACATGGTCATAACCAACATATAAACAACAAAAATAATAAGGATACAACAACCATAAATACCACATATGAACTAGTACATTTGCACATAAAGTACCAAGGAAAGGAACTCTTATTAATGAATACAAAGTCCAACCTAGTATGGGACTATCATGTTCCACCCATCCATAGATTGGCTGAGCCAAATATCTCTTCAACTAATCACCCATGTGCCATATTCAAGGCATAAACGTGGGACTCAAAACCAAAAGAATCAAGCAGGGCTTCCTGAGGCTAAACCACCTCACCCTCATAAATAGAAACATGTTTACCGTAATCCCCAATGGATCACTAGGCCATAAAAAAGCATGGATTCCTCCGGATCTCTCCACCTAAACCATGAGGAATTTGTCTGTCTCAACTTCTCCACTTTACCGTGTATCCTGCCATTACTGGTCAAGGGATTCCTATGCCTATGAGGTCTCCACCCTATGGGATTTATCGTGTATCCCAACCCGTGTTTCCTAGATCCAATCAAGGGTGCTCACCACTGATCTTTACCATGAATCCTGACATTCACCGATCAAGGGATTCCTAGGCTCAATCAAGGTGCTCACATCCAGGATTTACGGTGTATCCCATCTCGGGATTCTGAGGCCTTGTGAATAATCCCGAGACCACCCCACTCAACTTCAAGTCCATCCAACCATCCATCTCAACCAAATACAAGAGAACCCACCACAACATGGCTATCCGGAAATGGCATGGAAAGGGTGAAGAACACGGTCACACCTGGAAAAACCCATGTCAATGATAATAAGAGAACCAAGAACACACATGCATAACCATGCATGCCAAATCTAACAAGGAAATCGTACATGCAAATCAATACCTACAAGTAATCCCACTGTAACTATTTGATCGTACTCTTCCTTCCTTGTTCTTTGCTTCCTCTTTGCCTTCTTTTCCTTTCTTGATTCAAAGATGAAGTGCTCCAAGAAAAATCTAAGTGTCCAAGAGTGCGAGAGAGAGAGAATAGAGAGAGAGCTCCAAAACTGAACTGAAAAAAGTCTATGAATTGATCCTCAAAATCATTTTTATTAATGAGGCCTCTATTTTCTTCATTTTCCATTATTTTCCTTCATTTTCCTCCTCACATGCATCTTCTGATCTTTCACCTTCCTTTTATCCCAATTTCCATTATTTTCATATATAAAATGCCAATTGATTCCTACTTGCCTTTCCAAATCCTTTGCCATTTTCCTTAGCCATAATAACTAAAACAAACACCCACACCAGGATGTTTTGCCCAACATTAAACTTGGAATAAATGTCCCATAACCGTGCTTATTATTTTGCCTTTATTAAATTTTATTACATGAAATTTTCATGAGGGCTGTTACAAGTGGGTGGCATGGCACACCTCCTCCATGCATAGGCTTGTGCAGTGATAATACAATTTATTGTTAGTCTAAGCAGGAAAAGCCTCTAGTGTGAAGTGAGAGTTATGTGGGAGAGTGTGGTTGTTGTCTTGATTCTAGTATGTTGGTTGGAACCTGGGATATGCGCCCCCATTTTTTGTTATGGTGAATCTATTCATCAATCTCAGGAAGAGTTCAATAAAATGAGAAGTTGGCATAGTAACGGTGGTTCCTTGCGTTGAGTTGGATAGCGAAAAAACATTTTTTTGTTGTGACTTAGGGTTTTTGATGTTTCTAGATGCAAAGACATATGGGAGGAGCTTCTATTGATGTTACTGGTGTGTCACAGAGGAAAGGGAGAGAGAAGCCCTCTAACCAGTGGAACGACGAAAATAAATTCATAAAGTGACAACTTCTCAGTTGCAAAGGACAATAAATAGGCTCTTGTTTGCGGTCTTCGTCCAAGCATCAAAAGGAACAAACACAAGGTATTTCAAACCTTCCTTTTGAATTGGTCATATTTCAGGGTTAATACATTGTGGTGGTTGTATAGGCTATATTGACAGTAGCAGTCACCTCCGGGTGGTAATATATACAATACTATTTGTATTTACAACTATTTGAGTTCCCTGTTTTGGGTGGAGTTGTTAATTTTCATTCTTAGTGAGTGGAGTCTGAGATTGAGTAAGGAGGTGTATTCCTTTCTAATTTGGTTGAATTTTAGGGTTAATATATTAGGTTGGTTTTTTTGGTGGTACTAGCATTATCAAAACTATCCTGGTGTTAATATTTACAACGTTGTTTGTATTTATGGCTCTATGAGTTTTATGTCCTGCCAATTGAGTTGGGGCTAAAATCTAGCGGGGAGGTTCAACCCTTGGGGATTTGGGAAATTCTCTCTGTGTTGGTGCTTTGATGGTAGTTCTAGAGGTGGAATTTAGTGGGTCAAGCTATTTGTGGTACAATGGGTGGAGAAATCTCAGTTTCATACCTCCTGTAGAGATGATAATGTGTGTCAACTGAGCGTTGGGTGGTGTGGGGATTTCTGCAGTAGTAGATTTTACGGGGGGGCTTTTGTGATGGATTATACTTATGCTTGTAGGGACAGTTGTCACCCGAGGTTTACTAATTATTGTCTTGGAGACACGTTGAGGATGCTTCATTAGTGTGCTCGTGGGAGAATAGGGGGCGGGCTAGGCAACACAATTCAATTTATCCGCCCTCGCATGTTGGCTTCTCCTTTGGGCGAGGAAGTGGAACTTGTGTTAGAAAGGCCACCTAATTCCACTGAGCAAGACCCCAACCAGATGGACATTAGGAGAGTATATTAGGAAACTCAAAATGCTTTTGGTTTAGCTCACCATTAACAAACATGAAGACATAAATGTAGTTATTTCCTTTCTAAATTATATACAAAGAAATCAGTGGTACATGTAGGACAAACTAGCAAGCTTGCAGAGAGGACAATGACGCCTTCGGGAAAAGCTAAATCGTATGGAGGGCCATATAGGTAATATGGAGAAACATGTGCATTGCTAGTTCAAGCCTTCGCCCCTGGTTCACATCCAAAAAATCCTGCTTCGATAACCACTTCAGATACATAATGGCTTTTGGATGTACTTTGATATTGCTCGTGTTTTGGTTCATAATCCCTTTCAATTTCTAGATGGTTATATCCTTTTAGGAGTATATGATCTCTTTTGGAAACTACTTATTGGCCAACAAATCTAATAAAATTAAAGGCACTAAGATTTTGGAAATCTAAAGACAAAATTTAAATAAATAGAAATTTTTGACAAAAAAAATTGCTTTACTCAAATTCTTTTTAAAATTTTAAAATAATATTTTAAATAAAAAATATTAATAATATTTCAATCAATAAATATGATTTATTATTTTAAATTTATGATTTATTATTTTATATTTAATATTATTTAAAAATTAATTAATTTAATATATATATATATAGATATATATATATATATATATATAATTTAAAATTTGTATGAAAGTTTTTAATTATCAAAACAATTTAAAAAATAAAAATTTATGCATTTCAATGAAATTTAAACCAGAAGTATTATATATATATATATATATAATTTTTTCATTGATAAGTCAATCGAGTACCTTTAAAGTGTTTCATATATAAATATACATATACAAATAAATTTTTTTGATTGATCATTTTATTTTCGTAAATCCATTTTTATTTAAGAAGGCAAAAAAAAGAAGGTGAAAGAAATTTAAATATATAATGATAACAATGATGGTTAACTTTAATTAATATGTATTTATGGTTTTGGTTTGCTTTAAATTTTTATTTCAAGCATGAAAATTTCCAAAATCACTAATATTTTGAAATTAAGATTTGAATTATTTTTAATATTTTAAAATCAAAATTTAATATAATTATAAAAAAATAATTTTTATTATTAAATTATTTAATGTCATAAAAATGATATAATATTTTAGTCTATAAATTAGAAATTGTTTTATTTCATATTTTACTATAAAATTTATGAAAGTTTATTTATTTTTAATAATTTTGTCTTTTTCTTTATATTATTAAAATAGACAGAGATATTTGATCTTTTAGATTATTGTTGTTCACTTCATTGTATTATCTTAATTTCCTTTTATTATATAATTATTTGTCAAACCATAATTTCTCCTTAAATTTATAAGTGATGATATTTCCAATATTATTGTTATTTTGCAAAGTGGCTCCTTCCTCCATATCCCAATGTTTTAGCTGGGGCTTGTTATCTTTATGCCAACCCAACTTGAGCCTTAGGGTAATTTTCATTGGATTTTTAAGCAACTTTGGGAAGCCTCTTATCTTCCATGTTTTTAATGTACATATCAAACACCTAGTCATGACCATATAACTCTCAATTGGAAAATAATTACTGTTAAGAGGATGATTGAATATGGTATATTTTCTTTAATTTTAAAATTAGAAGTAATAATTTTTTTTGGATACTTTTTGTCTTTCTCCACAATTCTCTATAAATGTTATAGTTTGAAACTTCACAACTATACAAGATAACAAGAGTTAAAAGAATCCCAAAGAGACATTTCTTCATATCCAAATGCAAAAGGTCCACTAATTTGTCATAGTTTTCAAGTCCATAATAAGTTTTCCACCCTCAATTTATCTTTTTTTCAATGCCATAGTTTATTTTGAGCTTGTAATGATCGATTCTAAGATATTTGAATCAATTTACTTCCTTCAAGTTATTATCGTTATACAAGAAATTATTCATTTAATGAAGTTACTTCCTTCAAGTTATTATTATTATTATCATTATCATTATCATTACCATTATTATTTGTATCTAGAGGAATCCGCAACGGCGGAGGTATTGTACTCGCGTAACAGGGGGTTGAATCCCCGACTACCACTATAAACTCTAGGGGAGAATGCAAGGCCTGCACGCACGCCTCCCAGGTAATCGACCGAGGTCAGAGATTGAACTCGTGACCTTCTTAACAACACAAACACCTTAACAGAACGTCCGCTGACCACTAGGCCAAGCCCCACGGACTTCCTTCAAATTATTATTGTTATACAAGAAAATATTCATTTAATTGATTTTTTAAATTTAATTATTATATATTTTATTACTAGAACATAAAAATAAAAAAAGAGATAATGATTATTATTATAAAACCAAAAATTATGACCATTCTGGATAGATGACAACACATCCTACTTATTATAAACAATCTTTTAACTTCTCAATATATATGCCAAAAAAAATAAATTAAAACCCTTATATTATTATTTATTTATTTTAAATAATTTTTATTATTCTTAAATCAAATAATAATATTTTTGTGCACTCTTCTTATTACAGCTCTGAACTTTTATTCTTAAATTAGATAATAATATTTTTGTTCACTCTTCTTATCATAACTCTGAAATTAAAAGAACAAAAATATGAAATTAACAAAAACTTATGATTAATTATTTAATAAAATAAAATAAAATAAATAATAATTTTTAGTTTATAAAAAAACAAAAACAAATTTATTTATTTAAATTGTAAATTTTGAAAACACATATAGATGTTAGTTCAGGATTTTTTTTTGAAAATATAGATTTAATAATAATAATAATATTATTATCTAATTTTAAGGTAATTATCAAGCTAGACACCAATTTGGTTGGGTGTATGAGACACTTTTGTTTATGGGACAAGGGACCCACCTCCCCACATCGATTTGACTGCTATGTTTAAAAAGGCATACATACTCTACCCTCTCTCATTTTGAACTTGTGACCTCTTAGGAGGAACACATGCTCTTAACCATTAGTTATGTGTGGTTTAATTTACCTAAATATAACTTTTATTTTCAACCTTCTTTGTAAAATTTGGTAAAATTAAACTTTGTACAAATCAAATGATCTAATTAATTATTTAAATAAAAAAATTTAATAAAATTTTTTAATTTATAATAAAAAATAGAATAAATGTACTTATTAAAATTGTAAAATTTGAATATATATATATATATTTACTATTATTATCTAAATTGTAAATTTAGAGCAAATTTTGCAAATACACACACACACACACACACATATATATAAGAAAGTTAAGGTATATAATTATTAGTAAAGTTTCGATTTTCTTTAGGATAGTTTAATTCACCAAAGGTGATTTCCGTCTTTAACTCTTGCCATAAAATTTTAACAATAAGACCAAATCTCATACAAACCAATTGGTCTATATCTCATAAATGGAGAGTAAAACATATTTACACTAATAGCCAACCTATCTATTTTGGAATAAGGATTGGAGAATTTTAATTTAATTATCAATAATTATTAGTGGATGGTTGAGATTTAATATCCATGAAATATTCTAGAATATAGTAGTCTATACAAATCAAAAGTTTGCATTTATTTTCAAAGTAGTTATGTCTTTTTTATTTTATTTTATTTTAAAAGAATAATTGAAAAAATGTCACAAGTTTTATGTGAAGTGAGTTATGGGTTTTTGGACATGTGATATTATAAAAAAACTTGTTTACATATTGCAAAGAGAGGTAAAACTCCATAGTTAACAGTCTTATTTCATGTTTTTTCAAATACATATATGTTTAACTTATATATTAATAATTTTTATAATTCTATGTTTTATGACTCAACGCCAAGAGTATATCCAAGTATTTATGACTTAACACCAAGAAATGTTCCAACATGAAATTTGAAACAAGCTGAACGGAATAACATCCCATTGTACCAATTAATGAGTTGTCTTACAAAGAAATAAGTACTTTGATGATTATTATGGATCGATGTCTATCGATCTTTATCATCCACTTAATTTATATAGCTACACTAATTACTAATACAACCATATCAATTAAATGAATGATAAACACCCCTAACTATCAAAATAATTATTTCTCATTTATAATACTAAAAAAATATAAATATATCAATAAAAATTTATATTAAAAATAAAACAATTCAAAAAAATATTCGACTTACTAAATCTAACCCTCCACAAATTTTCCCCTTAAAATAAAAATAAAAATGCGAGACCGCCTAATCCAAAATAGACCAGAGGTACTAAATGAGTTTAATAAAATTCAGATCACGAAGCTGCATTGAGATTTTAACAAAATTCAGATCACCTATAACCAAACTGCAAAAAGTATAAGTGGTTATAAACACATGGTTAACCCATAATCATATGTTTTGTATGCTTAAATCCTACGCAGCAGCTACAGACTGATCGTATCTTCTAACCAAATAAAAAAATCGCTTTTAGACGGTGGAGAACTTTAGGGAGGAATTTATGAGCAGAACATTGCATATTACCGAGAGATTCTCTGTTACAGTGTGGAGAACGCACTTCTATTAAACTTTGACAGTAGATGGAAATAAATTTAAGCTAGCATTTTGATTGATATTATCTTCGTCAAATAAGTCAGTCTGAGCTTTTAACTTTCTCCAATAGCAGACACAGCTTAACTTGCTCGCGCAATAGGAAGCTGTACACATCTACGAATAAGTACTCTCTAATAGGCCCTTCAAATTGCTTATATGAGTAGTTCAGTTGGTTGAACCATTGGGTTGGGTTGTTCAGCGTTTACAAAATATACTCGTGATTATAGGTAAAAAAAAAAGATATATATATTTTATAGATCACAGAAACTAAATTTGACTTTCCGTCAATAAACTAATTCAATTAGGTCCAATTAGATCCGGTTAGCACATTCATCCTTATCAGAAATATAATAAGCATTAACACATTCATCTATTCGCGCTTATCCGAAATGAGCATCAGATATATGTTGTGATACAAATCCTTTTCTCAATCACTCATCATCCCTTGTTCAGTCTTCTAGGGTTGCAATCTTCTTGCTGGTTGTGACTTACGGTCTCTGCCTAATTCATAAAAAACATGTCCTCAATGCAGTTCTACTGAATTTTTTCCTTAGAGCATAATCCAATATGCGAATGAAATAAAACTTCATCCATTTTATATTATAAAAAAAAAAAAACACTGAAATTCTCCTTATAATGCTATAAATTGGTAGATTTCAGGATAAATAAATAAAGATTTTATGAGAATCATCTATGAACGAATTTGTTCGTTGTTAGCATTGAACATTGCAGATAGAGTGCATTTCTGTCATCATTCTTCGGGCATCTCAATGAGCATCTGGGTGAAAAATATCTATCTTTTTAGCATTAAATTCAACTTTTTTTTTAGCTAATAATAAAAATAGATGAAAATTAATTTATTATTATTTTTCAAAAAAATCATATAATCGTGTTCGTAGAAAGGAGAGATAGTTGGCATGTCCCTCAACGAAGACGAGAACTGTCTTCGGACTTTCATATTACAAGTGGTTAAGGCTTTCTATCCTTCACTTGGGTGGATTTTTATTTATTTATTTATTTTTTAAGAAAAAAAAAATATTGATTTTTATATAGAAAATCAGTGTATATATTATAATTTATTTATTTATTTATTTTTTTTATTTTTAAATTTTACAAAGGAAAGGGTGATCTAGGATCAAACCTCACAGATGTTGTTGCGTTTATGCTAGGGGGAGCAGACAAGTTAAATCCAAGAAGGAAAGGGCGACTGTTGCACCCATGCTAGGGAGAGGAGACAAGTTAAACCCAATTAGCTTAGTGTTGGTGTGGTGCGATCCCCGAGTGGCTTGATGGCTTAGATGCCCAAGGGAGCAGACAAGTTAAACCCAAGAAGGAAATGGCGACTGTTGCGCCCATGCTAGGGAGAGGAGACAAGTCAAGCCTGAAGCAATCTTTGATGAACTCTCTCTGGGGTTCACGAATCCATTATAGACCCCTCCCTAGGGGATCTATCATCAACCTTACAAGCGAGGCCTAACCCCATGGGCGTCAAGGAGATTCGATCCTGTGACCTCCCAACCGGAAAAGTACTTAACAACAGGGACTCAACCGATTGAGCTAACCCTTGGTGCTAGCTTTCCATCCCCTTACAAAGGTGGATTTTTTATTTTTTATTTTTAGAAGAAAAAAACACCAATTTTTAAATAGAAAATATAGAGAATCAATACATATACCATAATTTGTCTACCTTCCCCTTCAACACCAAAAAGGAGAAATATCAAAGACTCCGTAAGAGAAAACAAAAAATAACATAATCCTCCCTCGAGAGAGATAAATCACATAAACATTACAACATATATGAATCAAAAGCCCATATAGAAACATGTAGAAAGAAAGCAAGCATATACCTAAAACTTAGTTGATGATCATATTGCCTTCTGCCCCGCAACGCCATCTTCAACAAAAAAAAAAGGTGCATAAAACCAGCAGGAGCATGAAGACCAAGTTTGGAAAGCCCATCCACCTCCATATTAGCCTCCAGGTAAATATGTTGAAAAATAATAGTTTAATAAACTCTTGTTTTAAAAACACAATACGATCCATCCCCAATTGGGGTGCAAGTTTGACAGATCATCGGGTCCAACAAACATCATTTGGTAATAATGAAGGTTGAAAGGCGGCAATCCATCACCCACCACATGCACAAGGCACATGGAGTGGTGGCCTCATGCATGTATCCATTTATTTCCAATCCAGATAGTGGCAGCGCGATAACAGTGGCGAGGGTATTTGGCTTTTTCACTAGTAAGGTAAAGTAAGTATCCTGCTTGCAAAGGTTATTCGAATTTGGTCTGGTATGAGGAAAATTTCGGCTTGGGGGAGGCATCCATCGTGGTCTTTCACTAGGCGTTGGTCTACTTACAGTCTGCTCAAGCCACTTTTCTCGAGTATGTTTTTCGTCTTAGTTCTTATTTCTTTGCTCCCATGGCTAGTTACTTAATCCTGCTGGTTTTTGGGAAGTCCAACTATGTCTTGAAATTGAAGGTTTATCGAAAGCACCACCGGGATTCTTGCATAGAAATTGAGGAATTTTACGAGGGTTCCTTTGTTTTTTGAACTCTTCTGTCGGTGTACTACAAAATTTTTCTATCTCACATGGGTACTATCTGGGCAAGGAAAATTTGGCATTCTCAGTCTTCTTTCTGTTTCTGTCTCTAGCGCAATGGCTTTGGTTCTCTTATGAATGTTTGTGGTTAAGGCTTTGAGCCTTCATGGTTCTATTATGTGTGCATGAGCTTGTTTAAAACCTCCGCCCTTAGCTATTCATGGCAAGAATGGAATTATGTTTCACATTTTTGGGATTGGTTTCATTCCCGGTTCGTTGTCTGCAATAGGGGAAGTCGAAGATCTATTTATAAGATGTGGCCCTCATATATTGTTAATTTGATAGGTCCCCTGGTCTGGTGCAGTCCTAGAAAGCATATTTCTCTTGGGTATAGGCTCTCCTCAAGTTTTCTATCGGAGTGATACAGTGGATTAGTAAAGTGCTCAATATTCACAGTGTTCAAAAGTGCTTGAAATCAGTTCCAAAATGTAGATCTCGTCGCCCTAAATCCAACGCATCTTCAATAACTCAAAACCGATATCATATGCTCTTGATATCACGTTATGATTGTTTTCCTAAACAACTAAAAAAATTTGTAGGTTGGATGCAAGTACATTGACTGGGCACGTTGACTGTGTTTCTAGGGCCAATGGCAGGCTGGCAAGTGGCCTCACTGCATTGGTCGAATTTTGTTGTTTTCTTATTGGCTATGGTTGGTTCGAGGTGGTGTTACACTAAAATTTGTCACCATGACATTTCGCTATTTATATGGGTTCATCATTACCTATATTATGCTCCCTTAGAGGTCCAAAACCCCAAAGTTCCTAAACCAAGTCTTGGAATTGGAGAAAATCTCATTAAAACCTTAAAAAGCCTAATTCTGCACTTTTCCTAGTCCTTACCTGCGGTACTGCGGTTTCTTGCTCTATAATCTGCGGCACATCCCGCACGTTCTGCTTATTAAAACTGTGGACCCTCATAAAAGGTAAAATAAAAAAAAAATTAAGTTTTAGAAGCCCAGCTGGTCGAATATTCTCCCAGCTGGAGGCTTCTAGAAGCGTAATCAGGTCAAGCTTCCCCCTTCATTCATGAACCTCTATCCCTTCATTAATGGAGATTATCCCTTGGTATTTGGAGCTAAAATCCCTTTATGAGAGGACTTTATCCCCCTCTTTATGGAACTGAAACCTCCTTCATTCTTCTATAAATTGAACTCATGTTTCAGTCTCAAGGGTAGATTGATAGACTTCGGTGGATTAGAAAATTGCTGAAGAAATCATACTCTCTATACTTGGCATCAATGGTATGAGAATGATCACATACTCATATCCATAGTTTTATGCTAGTTTAGAGAGGAGAAGGCTTGTCAAACTGAAGGAAAATGACTGTTCATGACTCCGGAAGAACCTGTATGACATCAAGGCAACAAGGTTGTAAGGTTACTTCTTATTATACAAGTTAATACAAATGAATTCTATTCTCTCATTAAATTGTTCATGTATCTATTTGAGTAATTTAATTATTGGATTTCTTGATCACTGAGATAGGTTAGTGTTTTCTAAATTATTATATATTGCAAGTGCTTTTAATCCTTCTTTCTTTCTTTGATTGCAGGTTTCACATGCTGAAGTGACCTCTTTTGGAGCAACTGGATATAAATATTACGACAAGCGATGGACTTCAGGTAGGGGCATGTCCTCATACTTTGTTAATTAATAATTCTGAATCACAAATGATCTAGAGAAAATGGTTTACATTTGGTTGTTTGTTTCTAGATATCCTTAGAATACTAGGGAGATCGTTCTTGTCCGCAAGAAGGATTTTGTAGGTTTTAACCCTGAACAGCAATTATCTACACACGAATCTTATAACAGAAAATAAACAATAGCGAGAGCATAAAACATAAAACAGATCAACACAGAGATTTTCCCCTGGATCCCAAATCGGGACGACCAGCTTGATTTTTCATTATATTCCTTTTAGTGTTACAACACATATATATACATGCCGAAGCATACATAAACCCCAATCCATAAACCCTGGATTAGAACATAACCGTAGTTCCCTTGACCGGATCTACAAAAATACCAGGGGCCGAAAACCATCGTATCCCAAAACCATGGACGTGGACTACCCACCGGAAATTAAGGACCAAAAATTTTCGCCAGGGCGCTGCCCCAGACCCCGACAGGGGGGGCTACCGCCCCCCCTGTGAACCCCCCGTTGTGCCCAGCGCAAAGGGGGGGCTATCGCCCCCCCTCTTACCCCCCTGCGCGTGCTTAGTCGTGGAAAGAATATAACACATACCCAATAGATTTTATCCGCATAACAGGTGCCCCAATGGATGAGAGCCATGTAGGACAATGGTGGGCAGCCACATGGCCTCCCAAGGTTTGACTAAAATTTTGTATGGCCGAACTACCACCAGGGAGGATCGAACATGAGACCTATCGAGTGGCAGCATAGAGGCTTACTGCTCTGTTACCAGGTGAGTCTTAACATACAATGGTGTGATGTTTTATTTAAGTTTTATGTGGTTTATGTTTGGGGGACGGGGCCGAGGTTAAGCCCCGGTCCCCGGTCACCCCACACCCACGATACCGCAATAAGGGGAGCCAAGGGCTCAGGCTTAACCCTGGCCCAAAGCCCCTGTAATAACACCCAACCAAAATTAGGGCGCAGGGTATATACACCGCGATAATACATAACTCAACTGTGGTTCGACGCAGGTAAGGTCCACACCTCGATACCACAAACTCAACCTAGTTTGAACGCAGGTTTACATGGCCGCGGTTATGGTTTGGTGCAGAGTTATATATGGACTGGTGTGGGTTAGTCAGATCAAATGGCGAACAGGAGGGCATTTGGCCCAATCTTTCCCACTCACGGGGGTCATTGGGAAATTTTAAGAGGCAACAAATTGCATCCAATTCGGCACAAATCCTGCCGGCGTTGGGCGAAATTGGCAATTGGCGATTCTCGAAAAGGTGGATTCATAGAATGGTTAGCAGGTCAGTGCAATTTGTAGATAAGTTAGTAGCAAAACTTCTCTAGAGCATAAATTCTTCATTTTTTGGCCAATTTGAGCCCAATAAGAGCCCAACTTAGGGATTTTTGACTGTTCTGGAGCCATTGGATATATTATTTTTTCATTCTGAGCATTTCAAATCCATGTAATCACATATTTGAACACTTAATGAAAAAGGCCAAACATTGGAAGCTGGACCGGGAGATGTAGCCCAAGAGGGCTGAAGTCCATCATTTTGTTGTTTTATGTTACTATATATGGTATTATTATTATTATTATTTTTATGTTGCAAACTGAGTTAAAAGCCTTTAATTTATGTTCTTTTTTAAATCACCTAATTGCCTAAACGACATAAAATTTTACTTGCACATTTAAGCAAACCTTCAAGTTTATAAATACAAATTAGTTTGGTATCAGAGCTTTGGTTGTTTTGAAGGTTTAATTCCGTTGCAAGTTTTTTTTTATGCTTACAAGGCTGAAGCTCGAAAGAGGAGAAGGACAGCTTGTGGGAACAAGTCCTCAAGCTAGTTCAAGGAGAGCACATTTACCTCAAGTTTCACCTCAAGTGTCACCCAAAGCCTCACCAATCACGACACATGAAGGAGGCCCTAACAATATGTTTGAGGATGAGAAGAATTTCAGAAAAGAATTCTTTGAAATCACTAAAATGGTGAAATTTCTTTATGAGGAAAGGAACTCAAGGTTGCAAGGAGAGAGCTCAATTCCTCCAAGAGGAAATGGAGGAAATGGAGAAAAACGTCCAAAAGGGGATGGAGGGAACAGTGAAAAACCACCTCTCCCTCCACCTTTCTCTTCACCTTCATCTTCACCCTCGTCTTCTTCTACATCAACCTCTTCACAAACACCTCCACATTCTCCAAAGGGACATGGTAACATGCCTTTGTTAAAACTTGACATAAAGTTTGAATTGCCTATGTACAATGGAGAAGTAAATGTTGAGAAATTGGATAATTGGGTTCGTTAGCTTGAAGTTTAATTAGCTATCCTACATATGAAAAATAATTGTATGCTTTGGTTTAAAGTGTGAAAAAATGGAAATATTATTTGATGTGCAAGGAAACTACCATTCACACTCATCATCAACCGTTGCAATACTTGCAATCACAAACCAAGCTACAACAAGCGAGGCACTTCAAATGGATGGGTTTCTTAGAACAATTCCACTTGGTGATAAGGTATAAGAAAGGTATCTATAAAAAGGTTGTTGATATGCTATCTAGACCAATTGTTAGTTCATCCATTATTATTAAGCATAATTATATCATGCATTATAGCTACGTTGAGAAATACTCTTTAGATGAGGATTTTAAGGATGTGTATGCAGCTTTGTGTCAAGGTAACCAAATAGAGGAATTATATTATCATGTGCATGATAAATTGTTGTATCATCTTGGAAACCTATGTAATCCACAGGGAGAAAGAGTCAACATCATAAGGGAAGCACATGCTTTTCTTGTTGTTGGCCACTTTGGTGTACACAAGACAATGGCACAATTACAGTGGTATTGTTACTTGCCTCGTATTATTGAAAGTGTGTCACGACACGTAAGAGGATGTTCTTTATGTGCTGTTAGTAATCATAGCAATATAAATTTGGGATTGTATACTCCACTTCCTGTTCCGTCTTGTCCTTGGGAAAGTGTTTTTATTTATTTTGTGGGAGGTTTACCTATGTCTAGGAAAGGTCGTGATTATCTTTATGTAGTTGTGGATTGTTTCAGCAAAATGTGTATTTTGATGCCTTGTAAGAAGCATTTTACAGCTGAATATACTGCACAATTGTTCTTTCAAAATGTATGGGTGCATTTTTGGTTGCCCGCATCCATTATTTCTTATCGAGATTCTCGATTTGTTGATAAATTTTGGTCAAGCTTATGGGGACTCATGGACACCAAATTGAAAATGAGCACAACATTCTATCTGCAAACAGATGGCAAAAAAGAAGTGGTGAAAAAAATGACAGTACATCTTCTTCATGGTTATTGTAGCAAGCATCTGAAATTGTGGAATGAACATTTGCACTACATTCAATATGCTTACAACCGAGCCAAGCATTCATCGACTCAAACATCTCCATTTGAGGCTGCTTGGGATACTTACCAAAATCTCCTCTAGATTTTTTCTTTGGGAAAGATGTTTCTATTGATAGACATAGTGACATAGATAAGGCTAAGAGATTCATTGAACAAGTTCAATTGGTGCATCATATGGTTCAAGAATAGCTGGAAAAGAGTCAAGCCAAGTACAAGAAAAGGCATGATAAAAATCGTGTTGATCACAATTTTCAAGTGGGAGATGAATTTTGACTTCACATTAGCAAGGAAAGTCTCCAAGGAGAAGGTAAAAAAGCTTAAACCAAAAAGATATGGTCCATTCAATATTTTAGAAAATATTGGTAACAATGCCTTCTGGTTAGATTTTCCTCCACATCTGCAAATATATGTAGTTGTTAATGTTGAAAGTTTGAGATTATATGAGCCTCCTTTGATTGAAGATCAAGGAGATAATGGTCAGATTCCTTCAATTGAAGATTTATCTCTTGAATATCTTGAAGAATTGTAGCAATACACCATCCTTGATAGGAAAAAAAAAAACTTCAAAACAAGGGAACATGATGTACCTTTGTGTAGGGATCAAAGGGATAAATCCAAGCAAAGACAAATGGATTAAGATTATAAGGGTGAGGGAACTGTACCCTCATCTATTTTTTGACTGAAATGATCTTTTGGAGGTCCAAAATATTCCAATGGGGAGGAATGATCCAATGGATTAGTAAAGTGCTCAAAATTCAAAGTGTTCAAAAGTGCTTGAAACTAGTGCCAAAATGTATATCTCATCGCCCTGAATCCAATGTAGCTTCTATGAATGCAAACTACCAACTTCCAATTGGCTCTGTGTCATTATAATTCGATCTCAAATAAATATGTGACTTTATCCTTATCCCAATTCAAGTGTTCTACAGGGAAATTTAGCTGATAACAAGGAAAGGAATAGGAGTAGTATATAGTGTGACTTTTTGGGAAAAATGGTCACCCGAAAAATGAATTTTTCTGACATCCCTTGGTATCTATGTTGCCTACCGTGTTCAGCTTCCCGTTTCCATGATTCTGTTACTCACCCAAACACCGTCTCTGTTGTACCACCATCGCAACCTCGACGTTAGAACTCGCCGACATCCCATTTCATACCATCAACACCCATACCATCATCCATACATCATTCATTTTGAATTTTGTAATTGAGCGCGTTTGAATTTTGAATTCCCTTCAACTTCTTATTCCTTCATTATGATCTTTACTTGCAATCTCCTTATTTCCATTAATGGGTTTCATGTCAGTTTGCACTGCATGAATGTTAATATTTTCATCACAATCTGGGATCTTCCAAGATTAACAGAGTTTAGGTCACTAACAGAGGCATAATGGGGAGTGCTCAGGATTTCGGTGCTCAGTCTGCGCTTGGACAGTGGATTTTCTAGACTCAATTCTAATAGGAGCGTGTACACTTGGCAAAAGAATCATGGAGCTTAACACAACTTTGATACCTGTCGATTTATTTAAAGGCAATCCCTTCCTTTCGATCACAATTTATTTGTATCCTTGCAACGTTAATGTGCACTCTGATATTCAAACTATGTATAATATTTATTTTTAAATGGGCACTTCGTTGCAGTCACATGATTGCAGTGAGGTCTTCATGGACATATCAAAGGAAGTTCCTAACAGTAATGACTTAGATAAATCGGCCATGAGAGCCCTACCTACTATTGTATATGGCAACACATAGTACCAACATTAGTGTGTTTTTTCCATTTATTTGGCACATGAAAATTGGTTTTACTGCCATTTTTAAAAAAATGTTGCAAACTAACCTTGTAAAAAAAAGAAGAAGAAGAAGAAGAAGAAGAAAAAAAAAAAAAGGAAAGAAAGAAAGAAGAAAAAAAGAAGAAGAAAGAAGAGAAAAAAAGAAAAAAAAGAGAAAGAAAAAAAGAAAAAAAGTTTAAATTGTTAAATATCGAGGTTAAGGAAAATAAGAATTAATAATCTGCCACATTGCATATTTTTCCAACAATCCTTAGCTATATGATAATAAATTTTATAATCAATATGACACTTGTTAGAAGAAGAAGTAGACGTTGAATGGAAGAAGCATAAAAGTAGTAAGTGCATGCCCAAGAGAAGAAGAGTTAGAAGAAGAAGGACCAAGACTAATGTTATGTTTCTTCATTGTTGTCTATAAGTCTTGTATATTTTTGAAACATTTAAACTCTAGATGACCATCTCACCTACAAGAGTTACAATGTCTCTTAGTCTTTTCATCTTTCTATTAAGGTCCTTTATCACCATTAGGAGTAGAATGTAACTAAGAGGGTTTGGGAACCTAGTTCTGTTTATTCGTGTGGAGATGTTATTTCTTTGGATTCTCAAATTTATCCTTCTATTGTGCCTTTAAAGCTTTTGTAGATATATTTACAATGTTGATCACTCCAAAATGCAAGAGCTTATTTTTCTCTCTAATCAAAGAATCACAAAAGGCTTTTAAGAGAGGTCATACTGTAATTAATCCATTGACAAGTAAGATATTTTTTACGAGTAAGTTTTTTTGGTGGAGTAAAAAATAGATAAAAAAATAGAATAAGCAATTCTAAACTTAGCAAGATCAACATATATAAGTTGGACAATTGTTTTGATTATTTTACATTATCGATCTGGATTTATGCAGGAACACAACATAATACACATATAACCATAAATAAAAAAATGCAGCGGAAATAAAACTTCATTTCTTTAAAATCAAATGACTGAAATATGGTTATAGACATAATGGAAATAAACTAGCTAGGGCACTGGTAGGTTATCTCTAAGAAGATATGTGGCGGCTACAGGACTCTGAATTGTGTTACAATGAGGCTCAAAGGCCTATTTATTATTGAGAAACAATGGAAAACATTAAACATCCAAAAACCTAACCCTAGGAGATGAAGCACCAAAACCGTGGGCCCTATTTGGGTAAATTGGTACATCAACTTCCCGGGGACGTAAATTTTGCATATGATCTCTGTTTGGCACGCTCAATACATTGTTAGAAATATATATCTAAGGAATACACCGATGTTGCTCCTGGTTTTCCCAAAAAACTTCGTTTAGGGCCTCAAAACGACTCCCGAAGTTTAGGACCCGAAAAACTGCTAAAAATAGTAAGTTGTGATGAAACTGAAAAAATGAAAGAACCGATGGTGGGGGTCCCAATGGAATAGGTGGGTGGCCACCAATATCCACCTGGATCATTCCTCCCCCCTTAGGAAGCAATGGTACCCATTGCGTTGAGTTCCTCCATGAGATGAGGCAAATTCTATTGAACTTTGTAAAGGATTTGTCGAAGATGTGAGGGACCTGCTGTCGGACGTGCTGGATGCGTTCAATAAATTTGGTTTCTTTATTAGCCTTAGACAATACATGTGTGGATTCTGCCTGTGTGGTCGCATGAGGTATGGAAACATTAGGCGATGACATGCCTGGGGTCAGATCAATGGAGTGTTTGACCTGACAATTTAGAGGGACCTTTGTGGGTGAGGAGAAAATGTCCCCATATTCCTCCATGACTTTGTCCATCTACTGCTGCTGTGCAGGGGAGCCCTATTTTTAGGTTTTGGTCACGATCTTCTTCTTTCTTTGTGGGCAAATTTTGATGCAAATAAACTTCCTGGTTTTGGAAACAAGCTTACTGTGTTGTTTCGCAATAGTCAAAGAGATGGTAGGAGGAGGTACTACCTTCGGTATCCTGTACAATTCCCAAAGTAATAACAACAGAACGAGGCCTAGAATCATACACAAAATGTTGCTTCCACAAGTATGGTTGGACCAATGATACATTAGACACATCAAGAGGAGCAACAACACATAATACCTCATTCGTGAATGGCTTGATGCTATATGGAAGTGACACTATTGGCGGACGCAGAGATCTCTTCCTTGGTGAAGCCACCCAAAGGTATACAACTGCGGGTGTGCTATAGTCAGTAGGCCAAGATGCTTCACGACCTCCACTGAAATGACGTTCTTTTGGCTTCTGCCATCGACAAGGAATTGCAGTGGATAACCCTTCAACCACATCTGCAAATTGAAGAGGAGCTCCCCCTCTTCTGGATCCTTGGGATCCTCCCTTTGGAGCTTGGTGGTGGCAACAATGGCACTGGGATACGCATCAATGATATGCTTCAATTTTTCATTTCCCTTGTCTGGTTCCGACTCAAGATTAGAACATGCATCTAATTTGGGTGCCTTCGATTCAACTACCAATGACTGTTTGGCCCGAAACTCATTTGTGCTATGAGTGGGGCTGTTATGAAATTCACACCACATCCCCATGTCCTTATTTGGATTTGTGGTGTTGTTATGAGTCATCCCGCTTTGGCTTTTCCCCTTTATCTATAGTTCGTGGGCGCCTTTCCTTGGATTCAGATTCGTGGATCTAAAGTCTCACTTCTTCTTCTTAAATTTCTGCTCGATCTTGGTGGCATAGTGATATGCCGTGATAAGCGAGGTAATGTCGAGGAACTCAATTTCCTCCTAAATGTATCGGTGAAAATAACTGCGGTACTTGAGCACCAAATGTCTCTCTAAATCTTTAATACCCAACTTTGTGCACAGGGTATGGAAAAAATTCGTCAGTTTGTGCACATCTTGATCCCTTTGTTGCTGTAGTGTGGTCCATTGGATGTATTTTTCCTCATAGCTCCCCACGGGGTAATATTGTTCCTTGATGCCGTCTCGGAACGAATTCCAAGTGGGTGCGGTTGAGAACAGAGAGGGTTCCCTCTCATCCTTTTGCTCACAGTAGGTTTCCCACCAGTCTTTGACATGGGGGGCGACTTTGAGGAGTGTAAAAATAATCTTTTCTTGGTCAGAGAAATCATGGATCGAAAAATACCTTTCCAGAAAATTCAACCATATATCTAAAACGTCTGCATCTATCTAGGATTCAAATACAAGAATGTCGAAGCTGACATGTACCTTGAAAGTAGTGGCACCTCTGGAGTGACTGCAAGATGTAGATGCACCGTCAGTTGACAACCATTAAAGGATCTGGGAAAAGTTATCCATCATCGCGTTACTCTGTTTATCGAGGGCCTCCTTGAGTA
Source organism: Pinus albicaulis (assembly GCA_034641835.2). NCBI lineage: Eukaryota > Viridiplantae > Streptophyta > Pinopsida > Pinales > Pinaceae > Pinus > Pinus albicaulis. Next base: position 446,229,585 of record CM076576.1, read on the forward strand.
ATAATTTGATAGGATCTCCTGCTCCCTCGTCTTTATTTTATTCCGTTATGGGAGGTCATCGAGGTTTTCGAGATTGATCTTTCAAGGGTTTAACTAGATCGAGCCCTAACTCCTTATAGCTTGACAGCGTGAGGGACATGCAAATAAAAATAGAGAAAGAGCAGACTGCTATGATACCACTAATCTAGATTTATGCAGGAACGCAAAATAATACACATATAACCATAAATACAAAAATGCATCAGAAATCAAACTTCATTTCTTTAAAATCAAATGACTGAAATATGCTTACAGACATAATGGAAATAAACTAGCTAGGGAACTGATAGCTTATCTCTAAGAAGAGATGTGGCAGCTAAATGCCTCTGAACTATGTTACAATGAGAATCGAAGGCCTATTTATTATCGAGAAACAATAGAAAACCCTAAACTTCCAAAAACCTAACCCTAGGAGATGAAGCGCCAAAATTGTGGGCCCCGTTTGGGTAAATTGGTACATCAACTTCTCGAGGACGTAACTTTGGCATATGATATTCGTTTGACGTGCCCAATACCTCTTTAGAAATATATATTTGAGGAATACAAATTTTAAGTGAGAAACATCGGTCTATGACCCATGTTTCTCTCGGTTTTCCCAAAAAATGTCTTTTAGGGCCTCAAAACAGCTCCCGAAATTCAGGACCCGAAAAATTGTTAAAAATAGTAAGTTGTGATGAAACTAAAAAACTAAAAGAATCGACGGTGGGGATCCCAATGGAATAGGTGGGTGGCCACCAATATCCACTTGGATCAATTCTATAAGTAAAATTTTAAGTCTTTTGAACTTAAATAGAAAGTCTTTTATGCAAGAGAAATCAATAAGATTAAAAGTGATTAATTAATTTTTGGGTTGATGAAATTGCATCTCATTGGTTTCCCATTTTTACCATATTTGATATATATAGTCTCCATTTATTAAATGTGAAATCGAAAATCACTAGAGATGGACATTACAACTAATATATCTCTTTAATGCTTTTAGAGGGACATTTTCTAGTCCCAAGGTAACTCTGTAAAGTCCCTTACTTTATAGTATATTTTCCATATGGGATTTCAGTAAGAATTAGTTTGAACTAGTAAGTAGGAGAACACTTAGGAGAACCATATTATAATATGCAGGTAAGATGACTTCAAAAGTAAAAACTAATGGTGAAATATAATTATTTTATGTTATTTCAATTTTCATGAGAATCCAGGAAATACAATTCTTATTGATATTAATATTTCTCATTGTTTGAAAATGCATTTATAATGGAATTAGAGGTATCAAAAATTGCAGGGAACTCAATTTTCTCATATTTAACAACTCAAATATACCATTTCGACAATTTTTTGCCATGTTTAAAACAAAATTCATTTGAAAATATACCTAAGAAAGGGAAAAAATGATCAGGAGCTTAGTATTTAGCTAAAAGATGAAAGTGCTTAGAAATGCTTCAGACCTGAACGACCAGATAGAGCTCATCACTAGGATTCCAACGCAACTCATTTCATCAAAATCTGAGTTTGTATGAGTGAGTTATGGTCTGCTGTTCGTTTTCCCAAACAGGTAAAAATTATGCAGAATAGTGACAGACTGATGACTTGGCAGTCCAGTTAGCACTTCGGGAATATTCAGGGAATATTCTCCAGTTTTCAGCCAGTGACATTGTGACAAGTGTCATCTCGAGATTCGCCAATGTTGCTTGGGGAGGTTGAATTTTTCTCCTATTTCCTAAGTTTGGAATTATTACTATGGTGGCTTATTTTTATATGGTGGAATTTTTTGGGCCAATGGGGAAGGGCCACGTGGCGCAGTCGAAATATGCCATGTGCCCCCCCCATTGCAAGGGTAGATGGCATGAAATTTTATTATAAGGTCGAGTTAGGTGCATATTATATGCAATATCAAAGTCAAAACTACATCCATGGCACAATCAAATTTACCATCATATATATATATATATATATACGATTTCGACCCCGTCCCCGACTACGTATTTTTGTTGAACATTGCAAAGGCTTGAACCATAATATAATACTTTGGTATATATATATATATATGGTATTGAACCAAAGTATTATATTATGGTTCAAGCCTTTGCAATGTTCAACAAAAATACGTAGTCGGGGACGGGGTCGAAACCGCGACCGCCCGCACCACAATCCAACTCCTTACCCCCTCTCACATGGCCACGTGCCGAGACTGAGAGCCAAGCAATTCTGGTGGTAAGTCATGCGAAGATTTAAATGCTTTTAAACCAAGTTTTAATATGATAATACGTGTGTTTTATTACGATAACCTAAAGTTTAACGATAAGTGTGGGTTAGCGCTAAACACGCTTAACCCCACTTAAACACCCACTTATCTTAACTTAATCACATACTTATCTTGGCGGCGCCTTTGGTGGACCCGCCAGATTCAACAGACTTCCACATTTAGTGGAGTTAACTAGCGAACATCCAGATTTAGTGCAGAAAAACTAGGAAAAATTGGTTTTTCCATAACTGAGGCAATTTTCGACCAATTTTGGCTCAGGAAGAGTCATTCTTGGTATATTTTGATGTTTTGGAGCCATTAGAGTAGGTTTTAGGGGCAACAGGAGACTGTAAATAGAAATTTTTCACAATTTAAGGTAATACAAAGGCCCACAATATGAAGCTGGACCAAGGAGATGTAGCCTAGGAGGGGTGAACTCTTTCATCAAAAAATTATGTATTTGTCTATATTATTTGTGCTTGTTGTGTTTTATTATGCTGCTGTTCAACATTGAGTTTCCATGCTTTTAAGTTCATGAAATACACTTAATCTCATCAAGTTTAATGAATTGTCACTCATAAACACTTGTATGATAAGAAAACCAAAGCACTTTCATGTTAATTCTAAAATTTATATTATAACAAAATTAACTAAAAATCAATTTCTAATCAAGTTGGTATCAGAGCACAAGGTTCCTCAGGTTTATTTCTTGAGATTGTACAAGAAGGGTTTTAATAGTTGCAATTTTGTGATGCTTACAAGGTTGAAGTTGCAGAGAGGAGAAGGGAAGCTATTGGTTGTTAGTCCTGAGATTAGGAAAAGGAGAAAGAGATATGAGAAAGCATCATCTTCACCCAAATTTCCACTTAAAGCTGCATTTGAAGCACCTCAAGTTCCATCTCCAACAGTTGAGATTAAAGAGGTACAAATTGCATAAGAAGTTGAAGTGATTGAAAAGGTACAAGCATCAGAGGTTGAGCTTGAATCCTTAGCCATTCTATCAGGTGTTGGAGAGACTCATGGACATTCAGAAGAAGATTGTTTCAAGATATACTTCAAAGACATACAAAGAATGGTTAAAATCATGTTTGATGCATTCACTGCAGAAAGAGTAGGAGAAGGTTCAAAGCCTCCACATGGAGAAGGATCTTCAGATGGTAAGAAGGATGAAGAGAAGAGTTCTAAAGGTATTGGAGGAAAGCCACCTCCATCTCCACCATCCTCATCCTCATCATACTCATCAGTATCTTCATCTTCCACATCCACCACAAAAACCACCCACACTCATTCAAAAATCCCAAAAGGAAAAACTCCATTACTCAAGTTGGACATTAAGTTTTAAATTCCCATGTACAATGCTGATGTAAATGCAGAGAAGTAAGAAAATTGGATTATTCAATTGGAAGTATACTGCAGAATTCAAAATATACAAGAGGACGACATAAAGATCCAGTTGGCTTCATTAAGGCTAGAAGGAGCAACACTAGTTTGGTGGGAGGAAAAGACTCAAGAGGAAATGCGAATTCATCGTAAGATATCCATTTCTTGGGTTGAATTCATTTCTTCCTTTAAAATACAATTTTATCCATTAACCTATATGCAAAAAGAAATAATTAGTTGGAAAAAATTTAGGCAACTCAAAGGCCAAAATGTTCAAGAGTATACACAGGAGTTTAGCAAGAGGGCTTTGTTGTTAGGAGTAAACTTGAATTCACAAGACACACTCTTGAAATATATTGGAGGTTTACATTCCTACTTGAGACATACTATCCTTATGTTTAACCCAAACAACTTATACGAAGTATGTGTGTAAGCCACACATCTTGAAGCAAGGGGAAATAACATTCAAGAAGACGGTATTAAGAAGAATCCATTCAAGGGTAAGGGAAAAGAGAAGGGAGGAACATGTAAGGGAAAGAGGAATGCAAGCATCAAGAAAGAAGGGGATAAAACTACATGCGAACATTGTTCCAAAGAGGGGCATGATGAAGCCCATTGTTGGAAACTACATCCCGAACTAAGGCCAAAGAAACCATATAACAAAGGGAAACAAAAGATGACTTCCACCACACAATAAGATCTTGGATCCGATTCAGGAGATGAGACCAAGATAATAGCCATGGTTAAAAAAGTAAAGGAAGCCATAACAAGTACTAGTTCCTCAAATAGTCACAAAAACACTCCAAATGAAGACACAAGGATAGAATTGTTCCATGTAAGAGTGATTTCAAATCATACAAAGATTAACGCATTGTTTGATAGCGGGTCACAAGAAAACTTGATTTCAGAAGACTTAGTCAAAAATATTAACCTTGAAACCGTACCACATCATAAACCATACCCTTTGGGTTGTATAGTTAAGAAAGCAAATTTACAAGTTACAAGGAAATGCATATTTAGATTTGCTATTACTGCAAACTTTGTTGATGAAGTCGAGTTAGATGTGGTTCCACTTGACATTTCCGGGATTATCTTGGGAAGTCCATATTTCTATGATATGAAAGCGGTGTTTTATCGCCATGAGAACAAATATCATTTTCTTAAGGATGGGGTGGACTATATTGTGAGAGGTCATCGCAAGAAACTGGATATTTCTTTAGTTAATGCAAGACAAATGAAAAGGCTAGTTAATGCAAGTAAAAATTTTGTGCTTCTCATGATCAAGAAAAAGGATGATGTTGAATATGAATCTTTTGAAGGATGTGATGAAAAATTAAAATTTGATTTTTTTTATGTGGTAAGTCAGCATGGCGAGATGTTTCAAGAACCAAATGGGTTACCTCCCAAGAGGGGAATTCAACATGAGATTTAGTTGCAGCAGGATGTTCCACTTCCAAATATTGGTATGTATTGCATGTCAATTATGCAGAGTTTGGAAATCAAGAAGAAAATTCAAGAATTTATGAACAAAGGCATCATATTCCCATCTACTTTGCCGTGTGGTTCACCAATTTTTTTGGTACCAAAGAAGGACGAGACTTGGCGCATGTGCATCGATTTTTGTGCACTGAATAAAATCACGGTAAAAAATCGCTACCCACTCCCACACATTGATGATTTTCCAGATAAGTTGAAGTATGCAAGATATTTCACTAAGTTAGACTTGCGAAGTGGTTATCATAAAGTTAGAATAGCTGAGGAGGACATTTGGAAAACTGCTTTCAAACTAGACAAGGATTATTTGAGTGGTTAGTTATTCCATTTGGTCTAAAAAATACTCCAGCTACTTTCATGAGAACTGTCATGAATGATGTACTTAGACCATTTCTAGATGACTTCGTCATTGTTTACTTAAATGGCATACTTATATTCAACAAATCAAGAGAAGAACATGTCATGCATGTGAACAAGGTACTTGATGTCTTGAAAGAAGAGAAATTATTTTTAAAGATGTCGAAGTGCGAGTTTGGAAAGACTTCTTTGGTGTATTTGGGACACACTGTTGGAGGAGGTGAGTTGAAGATAGACCCTTCCAAAGTAGAGGTCATTCTAAATTGGCCCAAGCCCAATACAGTTACAAAGGTAAGAAGATTTCTTGGGGCAACACAGTATTTCAGGAAATTCATTGCTAATTTTTCTTCCATTGCATCTCTGTTACATGCATTGACAGGTGTCAAGAAATTCTTCCATTAGGGAGATGTACAAAAAAAATCATTTGATGTTTTAAAGAAAAATATAAGTTCATCACTGGCATTAGCACTTCCGGATCTTTAAAAACCATTTGAGATCCAAACAAATGCAAGTGATTATGCTACGGGAGCATTGCTCATGCAACATGGTAAGCCTATTTAATTTCATTCTAAAATTTTTAATGGAGCTGTGACTAATTATCCCACCTATGATAAAGAGTTATATGCATTGGTACAAAGTGCAAAGAAATGGAAGCACTATTTGATGGGGAAAGAGACCATTATCCATACCGACCATCAGCCATTGCAGTACTTACAATCACAGTCAAAGTTGCAACAATCAAGACATTTCATATGGATGGGATTTCTATAGCAATTTCATTTGGTTATCAGGTACAAGAAGTGAATCTACAATAAGGTAGTTGATATTATCTCTAGGCGTATTGTAAATTCATCTATTATACTCAAGCACAATTCAATTATGCATGAAAGTTACATTGAACAATATGCATGTGATAGTGATTTTCAAGATGTGTATGAAAGATTGAGTCAAGGAAACCAAAATGAAGAGTTAGATTATCATGTGCATAAAAATTTGTTGTATCACTTTGGAAAGTTATGTATATCACATGGAGAAAGAAACAACATCATAAGGGAGGGGCACACATCATTGATTGCTGGACATTTCGGTGTAGGCAAGACAATAGCGAATCTCCAAAGGTATTGTTTTTGGCCACACATGATTGATAGTGTATCTCATTTTATTAGAGGACGTTATTTATGTGCAACAAGTAAACAACAATAGGAAAATTGGATTGTACACTCCACTTCTGGTTCCTTCACATCCTTAGGAGAGTATCTCAATGGATTTTGTAGGTGGTCTTCCTATGTCAAGGAAAAGTCATGATTATTTGTATGTTGTGGTAGATAGGTTCAACAAAATGTGTCTTTTGATGCCATGTAAGAAAACAATTACAACTAAACAAAACACTTATCTTTTCTTTCAAAATGTATGGGTTCATTTTGGTCTTCCTACTTCTATTGTAAGTGATAGAGATTCCCATTTTTTTGGGAATTTTTGGTCAAAATTATGGGACATGATGGACACAAAGTTGAAGAAGAGTACAACATTTCATCAGCAAATAGATGGTCAAACCGAGGTGGTAAACAGGACAATTATTCATCTTCTTAGAGGTTATTGCAACAAGCATCCCAAGTTGTGGGATGAATTGTTGCATTACATTCAACATGCATACAACGGGGCAAAGAATTCTTCCACAAACACATCGCCATTTGAGACATGTTATGGTTACTTGCCAAGATTGCCTTTGGACTTCATCTTTGAGAAATATGTCGTTATAGATGGTCATAGTGACATAGATAAGGAAAGGAAGTTCATTGAGAAAATTCAATTGATACATCACACAGTGCAAGAGCAACTTGAAAAGAGTCAAAGCAGCTACAAGGAAAGGCATGAAATACACCGTGTTGATCACAAATTCCAGGTTGGAGATGAATTTTGGCTGTATATCAGCAAATAAATATTGCAAGGGGAAGGTAAAAATCTCAATCCAATCTGTTATGGTCCATTTAAAATTCTGGAAAAGATTGGTACTAATGCATTTAAACTAGATTTGCCTCCTTATATGCAAATATATTATGTCATTAATGTTGAGAATTTGAGATTGTTTGAGCCTACTTTGATTGATGATCAAGGAGAGAATGTTCAACTGCAATCAATAGATGATTTCTCGCCAGAATATCTTGATGAACTTCAACAAGATCTCATACTTGACAAAATAATCAGAACTTCAAGAAGAGGGAATGTCGAATACCTTATAGTGGGACTCAAGGGACAAAATCATTCAAAGGCCAAATGGATGGAGAGTGAAAGGATGAGGGAGCTAAACCCTCACTTGCTGAACAATTGATAGTATCTTTTGGGTTCCAAAAGGCTTCTAGTGGGGAGGAATGATTGGGAGCTCAGTATTTAGCTAAAAAATGAAAGTGCTCAGAAATGCTTCAGACCTTAACGACCGGATAGAGCTCGTTACTAGGATTCCAATGCAACTCGTTTCATCAAAATCTGGGTTCATATGAGTGAGTCATGGTCTGTTGTTCGTTTTCCAAAACATGTAAAAATTGTGCAGAACAATGACTGACTAATGACTTGGCAGTCCAGTCAGCATATTAGGAAACTTCAGGGAATATTCTCTATTTTTTAGCTAGTGAAACTATGACAAGTTTCATCTCCAAATTCGCCATTGTTGCTTGGGGAGGTTGAATTTTTCTCCTATTTCCTAAGTTTGGAATTATTATTATGGTGGCTTATTTTTATATGGTGGAATTGTTTGGGCCAATGGGGAAGGGCCACGTGGTGCACCCTGAGGCTGCCAAATGGACCCCCCATGCAAGGGTGGATGGCATGACATTTTTAGTATAAGGTCGAGTTGGGTGCATATTATATACAATATCAAAGTCGGAACTATAGCCATGGCACAATCACATATCACATCATATGTCAATATATATATATATATATACCAAAGTATTATATTATGGTTTGAGCCTTTACAATTTTCAACAAAAATACATGGTCGGGGTCAGGGTCGAACCCACGACTACCTGCACCATAGTCCAACACCTTACCACCTCGCCTATCACCATGATCCTTAACCACTATGGATCACACACTTATTTAAAGTTTGTTGTCGCAGAGTATGGGGGTTCGGAGGGGGCCATCCCCCTCCCATATGGCCACACGTCGAGACCGAGAGCCAAGAAATTCCGACGTGAAGTTATGTAGAGATTTAAATGCAGTTAAGCCAAGTTTTAATACGATAATATATGGGTTTTATTACAATAATTCAAAATTTAACGATAAGTGCAGGTTAGCGCTACACATGCTTAACCCCACTTAAACACCCACTTATCTTAACTTACTTGCATACTTATCTTGGCGGCGCCTTTGGCGGACCCACCAGATTCAGCGAACTTCCACATTTAATGGAATTAACTGGCGAGCATCTAGATTTAGTGGAGAAAAAATAGGAAAAATTGGTTTTGCCATAACTGAGGAAATTTTTGACCGATTTTGACTCAGGAATAGTTATTCTTGGTAGATTTTGATGTTTTGGATCCATTGGAGCAGGTTGCAAAGGAAACAGGGGAATGTAAACAACACTTTTGCACAATTGAAGCTAATACAAAGGCCCACACTATGAAGCTGTACCAAGGAGGTGTAGTCGAGGAGGGGTGAACTCCTTCATCAAAAACTTGTGTATTTGTTTATGTAATTTGTGCTTGTTGTGTTTTATTATGCTGTTGTTTAGCATTGAGTTTCCATGTTTTTAAGTTCATGACACTACAAGGAAAAGACCCTCTAGCGGATGTTTTTGAGGAACCGTAAAGAAAAATACCCCATACATCCGTTTCTAGCGGAGGTTACTAGAGGAGGTTGGTGGGCGGAGGGTTTTGCAGATGTTTTCCTATCGGTTCTCTTATTTTTAAAACTCGCCCCGGTGCTCTCAAAAAAATAAAGCACCGGTGCGGACAAAATAATTGGCACACCGGACACCGTGCACTCCGTACACACACGCCCGGTGTGTCATAATATAATAGAGCATCGGTGCCTCACAACTCGTCCGCGCCGGTGCATTATAAAACACAGCGCCAACACCGAAACCACCCGGTGCGGGAGACAGAAACCACACTGGTGCATCATAAAAAACGCGACAAAACACAAATCAACCGGTGCATTTGTAGCAAACAATACCGGTGCACCTATAAACAACGCGCACCGGTAAAGGGTTAAATTAAACGACAAAAGCCCCGGATTTTTCAGTTTTCCAGTGCTCCTGAGCTGTCAATTACTGGTACGCACGATACCATAGAAGGCACTGGTGCGCACCGAACATTGGCACACCAGATAGCGTGCACGAAGTACACACTCCGCCAGCGCATCCAATTACTGTAACGCACCGGGGCGTCAATACTCTTCCGCGCTGGTGCATCATAAAACACCGCACCAAAATAGAAACGAGCCAGTGCGTTCTTCTCTAAGAGCATCGGTGCACCAGAAACCACGCGCACTGGAATAAAATTATTAAAAAAAAAAAATTAGGGCCAGAAAACAGGTGCTTTGCGACTATTACGCACCGGTGCTTTACCATTACGCCGCCCCGGTGCATCATCAAATTTTCGCGTTGAAACTTAAACATCCCGGTGCGTGGTTAGGGAAATGCCCTGGCGCATTATAAACAACGCGCCAAAATTGATACCACCCGGTGCGGTTTTATTTAATCGCACCGGTGCGCTTATAAAACCCCGCGCATCGAAACAGGGTTAATAAAAAAAAATGTACGGCCAAAAAACTTCATTATTCACTTTACTCAGTGCTCCAAACCTCTCAAGCCCCGGTGCTATTTCCTTATTTCTGAGCCGCCCTGACATCGATGCTCTTATTGCACCCATTGCATGCACTGCTGCTCTGCATTGGCCACCAATCTCTAGCTTGCATTTTGAAAAACAGTGGGAAAATTTTATTTTCCAAATTTTACAACCAATATGCTTCCTCGATCGCGAAATGTACAGGCATTTTTCTAGTTTTTCTATAATGAAGCCTTTTACTAGATTAGATATTGAAATAAACTTAAAAATAACCATTAAAAAAAAAAAAATTGTTGCGCAGTGCACTCAAGCTGTTTGGCTCGCACTAGTAGCGGTGCTACCTGTAAAATTTATAGGCAGCACCGCTACCGGTGCTAACGGTAACCGCACCGTTTTCGGGGCGGTGCCGGAAGGCACCCTGAATAATTTTAAACTAAAAAGAAAAAAGAAAAAAGGCGGTGCGCTCGTTTATCTAGGCGCACCGTTGACCCTGGCAATCACAATGCAGTGCGTTTAATTCATTTGACGCCCAAGTTTATGTCAGTGCACCGCATTTTGCATTCCGAGAGGGTCAACGGTGCGGCCAGGTAAAACACTGCACCGTCAACTATGTCATTGTCATGAAGTCGGTGCGCTGACATGACTATACGCGTCGGGGCATATATTTCAGTTATCGCAATGCTATTATGAATTATATACAGTCCACAGTGCTTAAAAAATAGACATCTGCACCGAATCCGGTGCGGTCTATTTCATTAGGGGCCCCGGGGACGGTGCGCTAAAATATTAGGACGCACTAGCACCAGTGCGTGAATTTTTTTATGGAGCACCGACTTGTATAAATTTTTTTATATATGTATATTTATAAATACGTTTCTGTTTTAATAAAAAAAAATTATTTAATATGGCAATGATTCAGAGAGAACAGGAGCAACAACAACAACAAGAAGCAGAACAATATGACATTATTTTCCAATGGGAGGCGAGAGAGAGGGAAAGAGATGGATGCCCTTGCCCTATTACTGCAGATACCGAGAGATCCTTAAACAGGTAGGCCTCCTCAAGTTCTATGAAGAGGCTATTTTCGGCCTAAAGGCCCATATTGTGCTTTTGAGACATCTTATCGGCAGGTGGAATGCCCACCAACAGGCTTTTCAGGTTGGTCCTGACCAGTGGTGCACACCCACTGAGGAGGACATTTATTTTATTACAGGACTATCGAGGAGAGGGGTGGATTTTCCCTCATTCCCAGACGTGCCAGCTGGTTGTGTAGCAGGGAGTTAGTTAGTTTACACCCAGAGATACATTGGAGCACATGTACTGTCTCCTTTAGAGTTTCAGGTACCTGGAGGTCAGTTACGTATAGGTGCTTTTGGTAGACAGGATGTGCAGTGCCTCTCTATTATTTCTTCGATCATTTCGCACAACACCAGTGACGGGAAACACATTAGTTGCTCGCTTTTATATTACGTTGATTCTTTAGTACAACAACCACGACTTGTCAGGTGGTCTGCCATTTTTTTGCATCAGTTTTGTACAGCCTTAGATAAATGTCGTGCTCATGGACAAGGGAGGGTCAACTTCCCTTTTGCTTCAGAGTTGTTTTGTTTATTTTTTGAGAGGTTTCCAGAGATGAGACCTAGTTTTGTTCGACAGCCTCGTAGGCCGATGTTCGAGGCCCAGATGCGCATGTGGGGGCAAATGATGCCCAAGAGGGGAGACACTATGTTTCCAGCGAGGATATCACATGATTCCCTGGACTTACTAGCCAGTGTTCGTGGGCTGCATCCCTTCATTATGGTCCCATGTCCTTATGCTGGACTAGATTGGCGAGGGTGTCCCAACATCCTCTTCACTCCTGATGAGCCGCTAGATGATAGAGGTAATATTACTGTTTTATTTTATTTATTCTAACATGTTCTTTAACTTGTTTTTATTAAATTTTATAATGAAATTGTCTAATTATTGTTGTTTACTTGTATATATTTTGCAGACATTGGCTCTTTTGATGGCGATGAGATGCTGGATCCACCACATGATCTAGGTGTCAATCCCGATGATTACGATCAGCAGATGGCTGATGGGCCAGAGGATGAGGCCGGTGGCGCAGCAGAGAGGCGTGATGATCTTGCGCCTCATGGTGCACCGGTACCGCCTTTTGCTAGGCATGGTCGACCTGAGACGAGATACTGGATGGAGTTGGGCAGCCAACTCTATGGATTGATTATAGATGTGGGCATCAGGCCCGCTCATTATAGAGAGATACAGGGTGATGATAGACTGTTACGGATGTGGAGAGGCATGCCGCGTGACATGTACGGCCTGATGCGACATGTCGTAGGAGCTACGACAGATGTTACGCGATTAAGGAGGATTGTCCATAGCTATAGGCGTAGTCGAGCTGTGGCACGTGATGGACAGTCCGCCAGCAGCGACTCAGATGCATCTCGTGATCGTTCACCTCGCGACGCACCTGATGATCAGCATGAGGCTCCACTAGCAGCATCTGACACTAGTCATCATGGAGATGAGGCTGGACCATCGGCTACGTCCAGTCAGCAGCCTGCAACATCCATCATGAGTACTAGTCACGATCATCATGAGCAGGATGGACCATCGACCGCCGAGGCTGTAATACTATTAACTAAGCAGGCCTCCACTATTACTGCGCCTCATATTGATCATGTTGTACTACCACCAGTGGATGCATCCATCAGTACTAGTGATCATCATGATCATGAGCAGGTTAGTCGACCATCAACTGTCGAGGCTGCACCCAGCTTTACTGAGCAGGCTGCATCCACTTGTAATAGTGTTATTCATGTTGTTATACTACCACCAGTGCCTAATCCATGAGTACATTTATATTATAGTTGTATATTTTTAACATTATTCAGTTATATATATATATATATATATATATATATATTATGTTCATGTTGCAGTTGTACTTAATTTTCATGTTGATGATCATCATGATGTGGTGCATATTGTTAGTCATGTTAGATATGTTCATTTAATGTTTAGCTTGCAGATAGATGTGTATATGTGATAGGCGCATGCGTTATTTGACATTATATTGAGATGTATATTTGATGTTTGTGTTGTGATGATGTTAATATATAATGTTAATTTGATGTTAATTGAATGTGTTTATTAGTCGAATATGATGTTTGTACGATGGTTATCATGATCATGATGATGTTTATTAATTAATTTAATATTATTAAATGACCATGATATTTATTAAATATTATGTCGTGAATGTAATTGTAATTTAAATTTTAATTCTATGTAAAATTGTAAAATTGTATTTTTATTTGTATTAATTGTAATTTTAAGTGTAATTGTATGTAAAATATTTATTAATGTAAAACTTTAATTGTAATTGTAATATTTAATTTATTCTGATATGATTGTAATTGTATATATGAAAAATTGTAAAATTGTAATTCTAATTCTAATTGTATGTAAATTTCACAAATTGTAACTGTATTTGTAATTGTAATTTTAATTGAATTGTATGCAAAATATTTGTAAAATTGTAATTGTAATTGTAAATATAATTCTATGTAAAATTGTACATGTAATTGTATTTGTAACTGTAATTTTAATTAAATTGTCTGTAAAATATTTGTAAAATTGTAATTGTAATTGTAAATGTAATTATATGTAAAATTGTAAATGTAATTGTATGTAAAATTAAAATTTTAATTGTAATTACGCCGAAGGCGTTCCCTTTGCCGGCTTTAGCTGAATGTCACTGTTCACTGGAGCAAATGAGAGCGCTTTCTCATCGCCCTTCCAGCCACTGAAAATCTGTCATTTTCCGCACAGCTGCTGACTGTTCGACGAGCCACGCAGCCACAACTGGGCCGTGCTGCTGTCAAGTCGTTCGCTCCTTCACGGTGCGGGGGTTCGACGAGCCATGCATGCCCACGTCATTGACGTTGGGGTCCTCCAATTCCACGCTCCTGGTCGTTTATTTCTATGTAGCGAAATCTGCTGACGGCAAATTGCAAACCTTCTTCTGCCATGACGAGTCGAGGTAATTAAGCCGCCGTAGCAAAACCCTAAAATCTCCTCTCAGCCAAAAATCCTGTCAGGGTTTGAATCTTTATGTCATATTGTCGGAAATGTTGGGGAATCATAAACTGAAACGTGTATGCCGTTAATTTAATTGAAGTATATGGTAAAGTGCAGGTCCTCTATGGCGACTTATCTTATCCTGGGAGTCCACGAGAGCTCCGTCCCGGTTCTTGCAAACGAAAGCATCTCGGTTCGAACCCTGGTAAGTCTGTGTTTAAAAAGAAAATTCCCAGTTTTCTTCACGTTAACCATCAATTTTGAGAATTAAAATGAAATAGGAGCGATGTGATTTTGATTTTTTCAGGTTGACCATTCTATTGTGGAGAGCTATGCTCAGGGTGGGAGGCGGTGTATAACGTCGAGGATTTATCCGACATAGGCACTCGATGGTGCTGCGAAATTGTTTCTGTTTAACAACGCCACCACGGTAGTGAAAGTCCAAAGTCTGAATGTATGGCAGATGGAGACTGTGTTTTTCCATCCTTACCAGCAACTTGAACAGGAGCATTCGGTGGTCTAACGATGGGAGGTCGTGTGATCGATCCCCATGGCGTGTCTTTGTCTTGTTTGGCTTGTGATAAAGCCGGATTGGATTGAGGAATTTATTATTTGATTGTGATGTGAAAGAGTCTCAATGGATTTGGTTGGCTCTGGGCTACAGTGATGGGTTTGAGGAATGAAATGTGGACAATCATGGCCAAATGACACGCGTGTCGTTGCTTTTCATCTACACAGGAGTTGAATACAGCGCCTGGCCGAGCACCCAGTGCGTGTGATTTGTGAGAGCCACCGCAGATCGGGAGGGGATGAGTGTAGCACCTGCCTGCAGGATCAAGTTGGTTCCATTGAATTCGTTAAAGACAAAAGTTGTAGCAAAAACTGGTATAACAAGGGAGAAGATGACCATAACAGTGAGGCTGCTGACAGAGTGTTTCAGAGAAATGGGGAGGACATAATTTTTTCTCCAAAAGTCCATTGCTTTTCTTTTTCATGTCCGTTCCATTTTTTCTCAACACGCCATCACACAGACATATTATGAACGCGCAATGAACGGGGAATCGTGCGAATTCGCCTCCGTCTCGCGTCAGGTCCTTCGGCGTTCCGGCGGGTCATTTAATAAAATGATCAAGTGCCAGTTCTAATCTTAATTCATGTATGTGAAATTAATGTAAAATTGTAATTGTAATTGTAATTTTAATTAATGTAATTGTATGTAAAATTTTAATTGTATTAATGTGAAATGATTTTATTAAAATATTTAAATTTGTAAATATGCAAATAATTGTAAAATAACAAATCTAGAATAATACAAAATTTTGTAACAAAGTTTAGAAAATAACGAAAATAAATTCATGTACTTTATAATTATCATTATTTTATTAAGATCTTACATATATAAAGTTTAGAAAATAATGAAAATAAATTCATGTACTTTATAATTATCATTATTTTATTATGATCTTACATACAAAAAAAAAAAAAAAACTTTAAAAAGTCTGATGCACTTATCATCCTAACAGGCCCTGGTGCGTCATATTAATACAACGCACCGGTGCGTCACTTTTCCGCGCACTCGGAACGAATAAACGCAAATAAAAAAAGCAACTCTATTTTGTTTAAGTTAAAAAAAAAGCGGCAATTTGAAAAATGGGCGGAAAAATATTTTCGAAAATCTAATTGGATAAAATAATTCTTTAAATACTAAAAACTTTTCATTATTTCACTATTTTTGCTAAAAATTTTCAGTCAGATCTTTGCAGGAGACAAACTTGGAACGAGAGTACGAGGGCACTGTGGATGGAAAAATATGTTCAAACAGAAGTATTCAAATAATCAGATACCAAAACTCTGGTGATTCAAGCCCTTTATCATAGAATTTCAAACCATTTCGTGATTAAATTTTTATTTTTATTTTTATTTTTTCTGCAGTTTTTTATTTTTTCCTGCAGTTTTATCCATTTTTACCCTTAACCTTTTATTTTTTTTGTTTTTTCCCTTTCTTCTCCCTGTTTTTGTGATTTCAGAATTAGGTTTTTTCATTTTAGATTGATGTCCAACCCACGGGATGACTTACATAGTCGAATCCCAATCCATTCGGTAATTGCATGAATTTTTGAAAAAATGGATTTTTCTTTATTGGTGCGCCCTCCGTACGCCACCGCACCGGTGCTCTGTATTATTACAACGCACCACACAAGTTCTGTGTCGTAAAAATTTGAATTTTTTTTTTTAAATCCGTGCGCCAAATCTGAAATAGGGCACCGGTGCTCTCTTTAACTAGGAAAGCACCGTACGGTATATTACACCATTTTCGCGGTGCGTTTATAATATCCCACACACCGTTAGGTCTATTACACTGTTTTGCGGTGCGTTTATAATACCGAACACACTGTACGATGTATTATACTGTTTTGCAGTGCGTTTTTAATATATCCATGCACCGGCGACGGTGCAGATTTCATGAAAGGCGCATCGGTGTCTCAAGATTTATTTTCTACCTGAAAAGTTGAGAATTTATTTATAAATATATTAATGAATGATATGCTACAAGTTTTAGAATGATAAATAAATGACTGACAAGATATCCAGTAACAAAAATACTGTTAACACATCAATAAAAGCAAAAAAGGCAAGTTCTTTGTAAATTCTTTATAAAAAATATTATTTTTGAACTATATGTAACTTTAAATAATATGTATTGTTTACTGTGTATCATGCAGAGCTACAAAATGACGAAGCTCAATATGATTATTTTTTATCTACGACCAGAAGAGCGTAAAAGTTTAATGGAAAAATTGCAAAAAGATGAATAAGGTGAATGAAACAATACTATCGATCCAATATGAGTTTCTTTTTTTAATTATCATTAATAATATACTTAAAATTATTAGATAACATGTGTCAAAAACTCTACTAATTCACATCTGTTTAATGTTCTACAGGGACCAACAACTCAAAAAAGGAATGTTGTTCTAAGAAAAAAAAATAGAAAATGCAAATGAAAATGAATTCCTCTTTGGCTCATCTGGAGTGGTGCTGGAAGTTAACGAAAGGGGGAAAAATTTTACAAAAGTTTGAGGGATCTAGTGGAACGAATACAACAACGTGCTTCAAATGTAATATGTAATCATTGAATTTTTCGATCATTAGGTACAATGAATAAACAATTTAGCATTAAATATTAATTTTCAAGAATTTTCTTGCAGAAAATAAAAGAAAATGAAACCCATTCAACACATAAAATAGGATGACAAGGAAGAAAATGGTTGATCTCTAAGTTTGTGAGTAATTGTTACTTCCTTATAACAACTTAACTAGATTTATTTTTTGTATTTTTTAAGTTGTTTTACAAAAATCATCATTGAATGTATTCAAACAGGTGCTAACATACAAAGAAGAATCATCAGACGAATTAATTGAAATTGGGTTAAATATGGGTTGTGAGTATATGTTAGCATATCATAATTTAATTGTGGAATTTGTAAGCATCTATTGATCTTGTTTTAATTAGCTTCGTATATAATTAATAGAACAAAAACATCTTTTATATTAAATATATGATTTGTTATGGGGTATAAAACTTGCAGGAAACAAAGTATGGAACTGTGTCAACAGATGAAATTTTGAAAAATGGCATGGTACATGGTTTTGAAAGAATGTGTATATGTTATGAGTTAATTGTTGCTATGGTACGTCATTTTTATTTTTGATTTACATTGATGTATATTATTTAATATTGGAATTTTCATTATTCTCACCAATGTATATACACTCATTTCAATTTATTTTTATGTTTGTAGATGGAAAGTGAAGAAGAAGAAAACAATCGACGTCGTGAACACAACATTCCTGAAAATAGCCCAAGTCATGGAAGTAGCTCTAGCAGTGACATCAGTTGAAGTAAAGAATGGTGATCACTATGTAATTTGGATATCAAAGCAAGGTGTTTTATTTTTTGAAATATGTCTGTGAAATTAGACATTTTGTTTAATGTAATAGACATAGTGTCCCAATTGAAAGACAAGGGGATACGAATAATTGTCCCATTTTGTATGATAAAGACTGTCTTATATATATATATATATATATATATATATTAAATCATAAAATATGTTTTAATTTATTCTATTGCGTTCTCCATTGTCGTTCTAAAATGCACTAATAAAAATTTAATTCATATGAATATTGTTATAAGATTATATATATGTGTCTACTTTTGATGAATAATGAATTAAAAAAAACCACAATAATTCTGATATGATATAACAAATTAATCCAAACAGCAAATTCAAATGCATTAATAAAAATGTAATTAATATGAATATTGTTATAAGATGTGTCGACTTTTGATGAATAATGAATTTAAAACAATCACAATAATTGGACTGTAAGAGGTGGATGTTTCTAAAAAAAACAAAATGAAAACCGGTGCGTTTATGTGTCTATACGCACCGGTGCGTTTATGATTCTATGGGACTCGCACTAATACCAATTCTAGTTATAAATATCCGTGCGTTTGTGTGATACTGAGCACTGGGGCGTTTATGTATCTATAAGCACCGATGCATTTGTAGATGTCATGTGCACAACACGAATAGCGATACCAATTATAAATCTCGGTTCCTTTCTGTGATATAGAGCACCGATGCCTCATAAAGATACACGCACCGGTGCGCTTATACGACCTATGGGCACCGCTTAAATCCCAAGACCAATTAAAACGGCCCCGTGCGTTGTATCACCAACACTAGGCCCGGTGCTGTTGTTTTCCTTAACGTCCCGATGCATTCTCCTTAGACTGCCCCGGTGCATTGTCTACCGATACGCACCGGTGCGTTAAAACCTGATAAGAGCACCGATGAAAAAACATCCGTAATAACCTCCAGCCGCCCATTTTTTTTAGTTGTGTTGAATTTCCATTAAAAGCTCCGCCAAAACCTCCGTTACCAGAAACGGATGTGATATCATATGTTTTTTTGACAGTTTTGGCCAATTTTATAACACTAAAAACCTCCTTTATAACCTCCGCTAGAGGGTCTTTTCCTTGTAGCGTGAAATACACTTAATCTCATCAAGTTTAATGAATTGTCACTCATAAACACTTGTATAAACCCTTGTATGATAAGCAAACCAAAGCACTTTCATGTTAATTATGAAACTGATATTAGCACATCATTAACTGACAATCAATTTTAGATAAAAAAAACATGGAACATTTAGACTACACTAAAACAACTATCTAGATAGATCTCTAGAAAAAATAGGCAATTTAAAAAAAACGACATTGAAAATAGAGTTTGGATATTAAAGTGATGTTATTTTGAACAAAGGAATAAAAATGAATTAGGGTGCCATGTAGCAGGTGGAGATTGATCGATGTGGTGATGGGTGCACAATGAATTGTTTAGTGAAAAAAATTCTTTCATTTTCTAGCTTTCCTTATAAGCTCACTTTTATAAGTTTGTTTTATAATGTAAGTGGTTTATGTTTATAAAATAAGTAAAAATCACTTTTACAATGAAATTTATAAATTAAAATTGTGAGCAAAAGGTAACTTAAAAAAGGAACATTAAAGTTACTTTATGAATTATTCACTTTTATAATTTAAGTGAAATGCACTTTATAAACAAGTGTTACATAGTAGCTTAGTTTAAATATAGCTAAATTAAAGTATAGAATAATATAAATATAAAGAATTAAAATTTTAAAATGTTATAATTAGATGAATTTTAAATTTTAATTAAGTGTAATATTAAAATTTGTAAATTAAAATTTCCTATATTTCAACATGGAAATAATTATTTATAATTTGCATTTGACATAAATAATTTGGAATGTGGTCATGTGAAAGTTTCCATATACTCAAAGTCTTAATATGTTTGAAACTCACATCTTCCACCCAGATTTCATGAATTCCACAAACATGCTGCCCTAAAAAATGTTACATCACTCAATGACTTTAATTCAAAAGATTCCATTGATTTGGTGTCTTGTTTTTGTCTGGTATTTTAAAGTTACATCACTCAATGACTTTGGTTCAAAAGATTCCATTGATTTGGTGTCTTGGTTTTGTTGTATTTTCTTTGGTTTTTTATGTTGTAAGTATTTTTAAAATTTAAATTTTGGTTATAATGTTTTAAAAAGTTTTTAAGTTTTTCATAAGATTATATTTATTAATACATTTAAAAAATTCATTTTTAAGACTCAAAATAATGGAAACACTTTGACTTGCAAATGAAGATAAAGACAAACCTAAAATGAAATGCAGCACCAAACAAAAACCAAAAATATATCCTCACTGCCCTTGATAGAAAATGACAATCAGGATTATGCTGACATGATGCATTGTCATGTACATGAGTGAGTTCAAAGTCACATCCCAAAAAATTGGGCACATTGTATTTTAAGGGTGCAAACACCTCCATCAAAATCAATCAACATTATCATGTACATGAGCGAGTTCAAAGTCACATCCCAAAAAACTGGACACATTATTTTTCAAGGTTGAAAACACCTCCATCAAATTCAAACAACGTAATTATGGAATGCATCCTTGCGTGACAGAGACAAACCCTCCATTTGGTTTCCATGTTGTGACTTTTAAAAAATAATTTCAAAAAACTTAATTAGAGAAATTTAATCCTTCCCTATTCATGTTAAATCTATACTTAACATGAATCTATAATAATAAAGTTACAGAGAAAACATGAATCTATACGAAAACAAAAGAATTAACACAAATAAAATAAATTAAACAAGATATGCACAAAAACTAACAATATATATATCTGTCGTTGAATAAGAGTCTAAAGGGAAAAACGGAATGCTTTGGTGTGTATATATATATATGGGTGGGATACGATCTGGTTGTTATAGGTGATTTTCTAAAGATGATTGTTCATTTTCTATTAGCAAACTTCGTATTAATTGAAATCTAATAATGCATATACGTGGACCATTGAAAAATGGGTAGTTAACAAAGGGTTTATGAGAGGAAGCATTCATAAAAGTAGTACTAATAAAAAAATGATAGTTATTGTTAAGAGAGCTATTAGCGAAAAGCCTAGCAAAATGAGGATCACAAACAAGCGGCTGGTTGATCCGAGAGTCATTCACATGGCTCACGGAAAATATCTCACCATTGAAGGGGATGTATTCACCATGACCTGGAGGAGAAGTCCCAATCGGACTTTTTAATGTTCAAAATATTTTGAGGATTTTTAATTAAACTTCTCAATGTTCATAATAAGGAATGCTTTAAATGTTGGCCTAATTATTATTGATGTTTAATAATTGAAAAATAAGTTTTAAATTTAAATGTGAAAATGTAACGTGTAGAATGTAAATAATATGTATAAATTTAGTTATTAATTTAAGAAAAGAGTATAAAATTATGTATTGAAAATAAAAAAAATGGGATGAAAAAAGTTTTCATCCATCTCATAATTGTTAGTAAAAAAACCAAGAAAAATTTACAAATAAAGAAAATTTATAAGTACTACTATTAGTAACAAATCTGTATCTAACATTAATCAAAATAATATTGAAGAAAATAAAAAAGCATACTGAATGCATAAAAATAATTTATAACCTAGATAATCATATCTCAAAACATTTAATGTACCATAAAATCAAATCAAAAAGTCCATAGTTGATTCCATAATTATAAATGAGATTTCCTATAAAGTTATGGTGATAATGGAGAAGACATTAATGTGAAAATAGTTTCCACAACTTAAAGAAAAAAACTCACTTTTTCCTCTTCTTAAGCACTGAAATTCTATTTTATAAGAGAAACCAATAGGCTCTAATTTGAAATATATCTATTTTGAATTCTAAAATGAGCATAAGGGAAACAATAAAACAACACAAAACAATTTTTTTTTGTTTGTTAATTATATTATATGCTTATTTCCTTATAAATCTACTCAAATGTCAAGTTTACATCTGACAACTATCCATTCTGCATAATTTGGAATAGATCCACATGGAAAAAATTGAA
This sequence comes from Pinus albicaulis, assembly GCA_034641835.2. Lineage (NCBI taxonomy): Eukaryota > Viridiplantae > Streptophyta > Pinopsida > Pinales > Pinaceae > Pinus > Pinus albicaulis. Next base: position 446,251,972 of record CM076576.1, read on the forward strand.
AATATATGAAAAATGTGTTAAAAGATACCCTACATGACTGTCTAAGGAAAAAAGCCTAAAATATAATAAAATAAAAAAAAATTCCAGAGTATTCACTCATAGGGGTTACATCATCATCTTAAATCTTATTGATTTTGTTGATACAATGTTTTATTTTTAGGTCCATTTTTGACCTAATACCACATTCTTTGTCAATATAATGTAAACTATCAAACAATCAAATGTTAAAAGGAATACTATTAATGGCAAAAGAAATTTAAAAAATATATAATACAACTCAAAATCAACATAAAATAATCATCAACAATGCTTAGCCCAAATGTAAAATCTTCAACCAAAACTACATCAAGTGACAAGTTATATATGAAATGACAACTTAACATTTATTACATTATGAGAGGCAAAATCTGATCCTTAATTTGACTATTCTTTACGTATATTACTAATGCTACATATATTTAGCACTCACTCTATAATATACATAGTCTAACTAATAGATGAAATGATTGGTATTTTTTGGGTCAATTTTGCCCAAAATGGCGATTAACAATCATAAGTTAAAATTGTTTAATCTGTAAAGTTAGAATACTTCAAGGATTTTTAAGAGGGTTGAATCTATTTATACATTCACAACTACATTTTTAACTTAGACAATAAATCATAACCTCCCTCAAAATTATATTGAGAGATTAAAAAAAAACATTTCCTTTATTAATCACTCTGTTATATATATAAAATAAATAACTCTTACCACCCATCTCAATATTTTCACCTAAAACCACCAACTAATTAAATAAATAACTCTTACCACCTATCCCAATATTTTCACCTAAAATCATCAACTAAATTCATCAGAATTAAGTTATAAAGTATATTCTCAATAACATCAATTTAAATTCACCTACCTACTATTTATTATTCTTTATTTGTTATTTTATAGTTGCCAAGACTCTAAATTAATTACACCGAAGGTGTTTTCTTTGCTGGATTGGGCTAAGCAAACACTGTTCAACCCAACCAATCAAAACGTTTCATTATCACCCTTCCGTTAAATGAAAATATAACACGCTGAGAAAAATCACTGTTAGCTTCACATGTGCTTTAAACATTATCAGAGTGCTCGTGCAGACGAGCTTGTACATGCAAAGGCAAAGTCTACGCTTTTCGAGTACTCGTACAGAAGAGCTTGTACAAGCAAAGCCACAGTCTATACGTCGAGGATGTAGTTGTAGATACGTCGAGCCAAGGGTGGCTCCATATCTCCTTCTACGACATGCTGTTGTGGTCGCCATATTCTATTTGTCACTCGGTAATCTCTTATTTGCTGGATTGGGTTGTGTCACTTGGTAATCCTTTAATTTAGCAGTTTTGTATTTTTACTAATTATTTTTATTTTAAAAAATCAATTATTTATATATTTTTTAATTTTGTATTTCATTTTCAAAAATAAAAAAATTATGTGTTTTTATATTTTATAACATTAAGTAATATATTTGTTTTCAAAAGAAAATCATTATATTAATATCATATCTTTTCTGTCAATCATTATATTAATACTATATATTATCTCTCCACTTTTATGTTAATATTATTAAGTTTATGTTATATGACAAATCTTTCATAAATGAAAACAAAGAAATCCAATATTAATATTTTTGAAAATGTATATGGTTTATTATTTTTTCAATAAGTTAATATTATATATTATTTTTTCAAGATTATATTAATTTCATAGTACAAACTATTTCTTTCACAAAAATAAAAACTTAAAATTCAATATTAATAATTTTGATTTTTTTTTTATTATTATTATTAAAATAATACTCAATAAAAATATTACAATTTAATATAATTATTAAATAAAATATTCTTTATAAATGATTTTTAACTTAAATTTAATTAATTAAAAATAAATCTTCCCTAACACAGTCATCTTTATATAAATATATGTTCACACCACCCAGACAAAACCAAAAAATTATAAATTTCTTAATACTATATAATTTATTATAATAAAAAACACTCAATTATATTTTTATTTATTTTTAACTCGGTTTTTACAAATTTGAATTCTTTTGTTAATTTGAAATTTGGTTATAGCTAAAAATACATGAAGAACTAAAATATTACTCACCTGGCCTTTCCTCTCGTCTCCTTTTATGATACATAAGGTTTGGAAAGGTTTGGAAGCCAGTAGATGAAATTTGATCACTTTGAAATTTTCAAAGCTCTTCTTAACAACCACATCGTGTGATAATTTTCTTTATGCTTGCTCACATTTCTAAGTTCTTATCACTTGTGTTGGGTATGTTGTGGGATATAAGTGTAGAACAAACCATGCAAAAAATGAAGTAATTAGTTTTTGAAAGTCCACTTCCACTTTTTACACAAACACTTTTTTATTCACAATTATACATCATGGTCAAGATAATATGAAGGGTTATTGTAGGTACAAACCATAAATGTTAAGTATTCTTTGCAAATTTCAAAGTATGAAGAATTCAATGTGTCAGAGAATTGGTTTTTAATGGTAATCATAAGTATGTTCTATTTTATTTTCAGGGTATGTCGGAAGTGAGTCATTAACTTTACCTCGTAATGTATTTTTGAATACCCCTTAGTATAGTAGGATTTTAAATTTTTGGGTCAAAGAGTTTGATCTGGGAATTAATTATAGTTAGTATTATTTTTATTAATTAAATTTCTAGTCATTTTTATTTAAAGTTTAAGATTAAATGTATAATTACACCAAAGGTGTTCCTATGATGGGATTTGGTTGCGCAGATCCAGTGGATGAAAACTTTTGTTTTTCGTCATCCTCCATCTAATAATTTCATACCGTGTGCCATTCTGGATTGTGCAGACGAACTAAACGTTGCAAGAAACATGTGGGCGATTTTCGTCGACCAACCCCCCCCCCCCCCCAAAAAAAAATAAAATCTCACATGTGGAAACATCATGAAGTGCACCTCACCCTCGCCGCTTGTGGTGCTTCATCCATGAGGAGTCAAAAAACTGGGTGAAATTCATCTGCCTACTTGTTCCTCCTATTCATTTTTTTATGAACATATGTAGATTTACATGTAGCCATTGCTACCGAGGATGGATTATCTTCATCCCCTTTCTGTAATGCAACTTGAAGGTCTGAGATACCCATCAATGCAGATAGTGGCAATGCGGCTAAGACGAGTCGAGCCTTGCAGTGGTGGAGTATATGCTAGATATGGATTCGTATATGTGGAGCATGCATTGTAGTAAGGTGACCTTCTTTCGCAGAATGTTTGTCTTGGCTTCTCTCACATTAGTAGGGAAATGGTTTAATGATATATACCTCTGGAAACATCTTGTAACCACCATATTGGTGCACATTCTCTTCTTTATTCTCATCTGGTTCCCATAGCTCACTCTTTATACTATCTTCCTCCACATGTTCCTGCTTGACATATGACAATTTTGATTTCGCCCACCGTGCCCGCCCCATAGCACACACATATCTCCCAGGCCAAACTGGTTCACCCAGACGAACTCGATGGAGATTTTAACACATTCCCCACTAGCAAAGCCTCTAGCATTTTGAAAATGTGATACAATTGACTCAGGAGCGTTGTTAGGAAAATACAAAGTGTGGTGGGAGATATGGCTACTCAGGGAGAAAGGTTTCAAAATATTTTGAGCAGGAGAGATCCCCCAACTACTACCATATTTGTCATATTTTTCGCTGCCATATTTTTGTATACCACACCCTTCTAATTAATTGCAATGGTTTTTGTTCTGTATCTCTTGCTCCATCAGAGGTTCTGCCAAATGCTTCCTTCTCACAAGTATAGAAAAATTGCTTACAAACTCTTTGGTTGCTTACCATCCCTTTGAAACCATACATGAGGTAAGGATTTCTTTTCCAATGTAGAAGAATGGAATAATATACAGAGTTCTCCTTGGTTTAAATTATAGCAACATTCAAGTTGTTGATTTTTAGTTCAAGTTTGCAATTACTTTTTTTGCAAAATTGTGGTATGCAAATCATTTGATATTGATATGAATTTAAATATTTATATTATTTTTTTAATGCAACCACAATTCCACAGATTTGCAAATATGTGAGTACAATCCTTGTGTATGAAGAAACTCGTAATGTTTCTTATTTTCTTTAGTTCTTTGCTCTGTGTTGCCCATTGATTTGAAAAAAATAAACTTTGATGAAAGTTTCCTAGATTGGGATGTATATGCTTATCCTATGATCTATTTAGTCATTATATAATGCATGTTTCTTTCAATTTCAAATTTCAAACAAATATACTCCAAACCATGTAGGCTTCACTTTGTTCTTTTAGTGGCTATGTTTGGTCATTGTTTTAGCCTAATTACTAGCTGGAATTATGTTGCACCACTATATGCATCCCTTCTCACATCACAATTCAGACTAGTCATCATGAACACCAGTGACATGATAACCCTTTCTCAAAGTAACTAAATTTCTTATACATAATGGTTCAATCATGACCTTTGTAGAGTGCCCTTGTTGTTTTGTAATGCATGTGTCTTACATTACATGTTACATAGTTCTAGGGTTATAAGTTGTAACTTATCGAATGAAATGATTTGAGAAAATACAAATATGTACTTCTAGCATATTATTTGTGGTTTATGAAAAAAGTTTTTTTTTTTTTAATTCCAATCAAGAATGGATTTTATTTTGATTAATAATGAAAAAAGTTTCAATAAACAATACAAAACTAACAATATTACAGTCACATATTCATTCTTATTATTTGTTTCTAATTAAAAATAATTTTTTATTTTATTAAAAATAAGAGTTTTTATATTTAGTGATGTTACTTTTACTTTACTTTTACTTTTTAAGATGATCTTCCCACATTTCTATTCCTTCAGTGTACTTTACACCTTTCAAAGCAATTACTAGTTTATATAAATTGCAAATTCTAAAATATGTGATGTATTGATATGAATTGTAGATTCTAAAATATCAGTTTACACCACATTTTTGTATAAATAAAATTAAACAGTTAACTTTACCCGCGATTTACTTTACTCATGCCAATTTAATATTATAAACCAGTCATGCAAACTGATTTTTATGGTATGAAGAATAGCTGGACATCCACCTATCATATCGACTGTTAATTGCACGCCAGAAAGAAAAATAAGTTACTTGTACTTTACGCTCTCTGTTACTTTCTGATGTTACATGCTTTTTTCAACGATGATTAATAAGGGTTTCTTTTAAAATAGTAAAGTTGAATTTTGTAATATAATATTGAAGTGTTTTTGGGTTATATATATATATTTAATTAATTAATTTATTTATATCTTATCTTACAGATTCTAACCATTTCCCAAAAAAATATTAATTAATCTTGTAACCCCATTTAAAAAAAATCAATAGCCAAAAACGCTTGGAGATGAAGGAAGTCAAATTAAGATGGGGCTTCTAATTCAAATGGGAACAATAGTCAAATTAAACGTTTCTGGGGAAAAGCGCACGATCAATGTATGGGGCCCTATAATTTAAACACCTTCTGGAAAGAGTATGGAAATTTTTATTTATTTTTATCTCGACGGTACATGAAGTTCAAAGTCATACGAGCCCGATTTGAAAATCGAGACTCGAGACCTGATTTTCAAAATCAAGCCGAACGTTCACATTCGGATTTATTTTCAAATAGAGTTTTATTTTCAAATTTGTTTTTTATTCGAAAACTTGGGGAAAATATAATAACAATTTGATTATAAAATTAGGTTATTATATCATTTTAAATAGAGTTGTTTAATGTTTATGGGTATTGGATAAAAGGTGATAGATGTATTGTTAAGATATTTCTTAATGTGAAGTTACAGTGATATATTGGACATGATGAAAATATAATTATGCCAAGTTTATAGAAATTATTATTATTTTATTAACTTTACTTTAAATTTGATTAATAATTAAAAAAACTTTCAATTTCATTTTATTAAATACTTATAATCAAAATATTAAAATTTTTTCATAATATTAATTTATTTATAAATTTAAAAATAAAATTTAAATTATAAAACATTACTATCTCACCAAAAATTATATCATCTCATTTATGAAAAATATTAGAAATTTTACTTAATTAAACTACTTCTTCAAAATATATTTAAAATACAAATTTTATTCTTCTATTATAACACAAATTTCAAAATTAAAATTAGTAGACAAAAAGTGAGCCTAATGAGGATACCAATTAAATTTACCAATTAAAATGCAAGTTTTAATTTTATATCACAATACTAATTACAAATATCAAAGCTAGAGTTATTGGAAAAAGAAATGAGAGTAATTAAGATACTATTTAAAATATAAATTTTAATCTTATGTCATAACACAAATTATAAATTAAAAAAAAAGAAAGTAATTACGCCTTAAGGCGTTCTTATTTGAAAACAACTCCCCTAGCTGCTAATGTGTTTGTGTTTGAGCTATTGGATTAAATGTTAGACGATTGAAATGTTTTAGGCCATTAGATCAACAAGTAAATAGTTTTATATATGTTTTTTATAATGCTAGTTTTTTTTTTTTTTAATAGTTATTTAGGTTTTGGTGACTTTTAAGTTTAAACTCTACACAAACCAATTAATTTAAATTAAATGGATAAAAAAAACTATTAGAAAGGGAAATAACTATTTATGTATTTAAATATTAAATTTTTGTGTCACAATGCTCTCCAACAAAGTATGATAGAAATGTTGTTATGCCATGATTAACATTTTGACTAATAACCATTATTCTTTTAAAAATTTTCTTAATAGAATGCATCTGAATTTTCATACATCCAAATATACATAGTTTTTCTTATTCTATATTATTTTTGTTACAACTATTTTATTATTCCAAAAATACATGGCATTTTTTTTGTTATATATTATTTATGTTACAACTGTTTTATTATTGTGTGGTGGTGTTTTTATTATTGTGTAGTGGTATTTTCCATGTATGTGGCATCCATGTTTTCTATTTCCATGAGGTATAAATGGGAGAAAGGGAGAGGTGAATGGAGGGGAAATTCAAAGGGAAGCCAACATAAAAATAATAAGTTTAATGTATTAATTTAATTTAATTTCTTTATTAGTTATTTAGTTTGGTAATTATTAATATGTTAAAAATGACTAAATAAATGATTTAATTATTTATTTTATTTTAATTTGATAATTATTAATATATTAAATTAATTGACTTGTTAATTGTTTATTTAATTTGTCAATTATTTATACTAAAATAATTTTTTAGAATTTTAATAGTTCATTAATAATATTGATAATGACGAATCTAAATTAATAAATTTCTTAATGTTACAAATCAAACCCCGCAAGTCGATAGCGTACTCAATAGCATATAGAAGAAGAGTGTAGATGAAGGCATATGTGATATGTAATGTTATCTAAAGGTGCACAAATTTTGCTCTAAAAAAACTATTAACAATATGCCTAGCTGTAAAAATCAACAATACTCCTAGCTATGAAGTATATATTTGTGCTCTTATGTGAAATATAAATTTAGTTTGCATGATATGATGAAGTATTTTTTAAGTTTTTGAATTTAATAATACTCTTTTGTACATTTCAACCTAGAAGTATGTGTGTGTGTGTGTGTGCATGCTCTTATTTGAAGCGTCAACAATATCCAAGAGAGGCCACACTTGATAGTAAGCTTTGATATCATCATTACTATCTGTAGACATAACATCCCCATAATAAAATTTCTTTCATCTTCCACGACCGTAAGTCGATAGCATACTCAATAGCATATAGAATAAGAGTGTAGAGGAAGGTAGATGCGATATGTAATGTTATCTAAGGGTGCACAAATTTTGCTCCAAAAAAACTATCAACAATATGCCTAGTTGTAAAAATCAACAATACTCCTAGCTATGAAGTATATATTTGTGCTCTTGTGTGAAATATAAATTTAGTTTGCATGATATGATCAAGTATTTGTTAAGTTTTTGAATTATAATACTCTTTTGTACATTTCAACCTAGAATTATATATATGTGTATGTGTTTGTGGGTGCTCTTATTTTAAGTGCCAACAATATCCAAGAGGGGCCATGCTTGATAGTAAGCTTTGATATCATCATCATTATATGTAGAAATAGCATCCCCATAATAAAATATCATAAAACAAATGAATGAAATTACTTTCATCTTCCACGACATTTTCCCATCGTGTTGAGAATACCCTTCTTCCACAGAGACCGCAGCTTCATCATGAAGCCCCTATGTTCTGTGAATAACATCTTTCCCCTTTTTAAGTCCTATAGTTTTACAAAATTGACACTATATTATTAACAATTGAGTAAGTTGAGACAACCCTAAGGGGTTTTTTGTACAAGTTTTATCATAACCTTTCCATCCATCCAATATATATTGCAGAGTCTTCTGAAGAGAGAGTATATTCTAGTTTATAACCTAATCCACAATCAAAGAAATTGCTAGGGATTTCACAAGTTATTAGTTTATAACTTGATCCGCAATCAAAGAAAATGGCTAGAGATGTCACAAGTTATCATTCACACAATGATTTATTGATGTTCTCAGTTGAAATGAATCCTATTAGATGCATGGTGGCCATATACACTAAAAAATTCAAAACATATATCTCTTATGACATCCATATTTTCTACAAAGCATCCAAATTTCCCATTTTATACAAAAATTTCTAACAATAACCACTCAATCTACTCTCCAATTTTTGAAACTAGGTGACAACCAAAACTAAGTTGTTGCCACAAGGAAAAAATCACAACAAGTCATAAAATATTTCCAAGGTTGCAATGAATCGCATACATAGTGATGGACCTCATGGGAATTTTAGTGCACATAAAACACCACCCTAAAAATTATATACTCTTGATCAATTTAGAATAACCTAAGATTTCTAGATTGGATGTCGAGGTGGGTGGTACAGTAATTGAGGATGCTTCTTAAAGGGTAAGGGAATTTAGATACTCTATCCTTCCACCAAATCTATAAAAAGTGAGACTTGTAGATTATAGTTTTAATAAATTGACACCATGTGATTAAGAATAAGTTACAAACATAAGTAATAAGAGGAATGTACACGAGGGCCATGGTAATTAATGTTATTCTTTGTACTATTTTTATTTAGAATAGTTTTGTTTAAAATAGTAATTTGTATTTGTAATTTTTTAAATGTATATTGTTAAATGTGTAATTGAGTAAAATGTATTAAATTGATATTCTAATTTTTAAGATATTTATTTCAAAAATTCAAAGTATGGTGAGTTTTGTTTTATTAAGCTTTACTCTAGATGTGCAGAGAATGAATCTATCTCAAGTCCCAAATAAGATTATTCTTTCTCTTCTTATTCTAGCTTGCACCTTAACACTCCTCCTCTCCTCCTCCTTGCACAAATTTAAACTATGAGGCACAAGGTGGTTGTTGCATATAGGAACATTTAGATATGATAAGAAAAATGTGATACTCTATTGTAATTTTCTCTACAAATGTGATGGAAAGTGTGCCCTAAATATTGACAATTTCATGGTTAATGTAGTATAAGCTACATGAAAATTTACATTGTTGTATACAATATCAAGAAATCTATGCCCAATATCCAACACCATAGAGCAAGACATGTTCATCAATTCAACAGTTGCTTCCAAATATCTCTCAGCGCTAGAGTTTTTTTCCCTAAAAACTTGTTTGTTTTTCTCTTGATGAAAGCCATTGTTGTTGCATATAGGACCATTTACCTCTCATAAGAAAAGTGTGATAATGTGTTATAATTTTCTCTACAAATTTGTTGGAGTTTTTTTTCTCAATAAACTTGTTTTTACTGCTCTTGAGTGATGAAATCCATATTTTTTTCATATAGGAGCATTTAGCTCTGATAAGAAAAGTGTGATACCATGTTATGATTTTCTCTACAAATGTGTTGGACTTTTTCTCGCAATAAACTTGTTTTTATTGCTCTTAAGTGATGAAATCCATCGTTGAGTCATATAGGATCATTTAGCTCTGATAAGAAAAGTGTGATACTGTGTTATAATTTTCTCTACAAATGTGATGGAAAGCCTGCCATGAATTTTGGCAATTTCATTGTTAATGTAATATAAGCTAAATGCAAATTCATTTCTTCTACACAAGATCAAGAAAGCTATGTTGAGTAGCCAACACCAAAGAACAAGCCATATTCGCCAATTCCATAAATGCTACCGAATCTCTCTCGGTGTTGGAGTTATTTTCTCAATAGCCTTATTTTTACTTCTCTTGAAGTGATGAAAGCCACCTCTCCATACCTTTTTTACTATATTCACAAAGAACAAAAGAAACCAAATTCATATCAGTGATACTGAAAAAACAAGAACATGGTAGACACCAGGGAGATCACTGGTAAAGAACAATGTGATCTTTTGAATATTTTCAAAGATCATGAAGAAAATAATACATAGGTGACTCAATAGGAAGTGATCAATATTAAATATGGAGGAACTGCTAGAAAATCACTATCTATTTCTTTATTCACGAGGCATTCATGTTGGCATGATCAGACAAGGTATTTAACTTAACTTCAACATAGGCCTCATGATTTGTAAGGTTCAAGGAAGCAATATTGCAGTAAGATTTCACTATAACATGGTCCTTGTCTTTTCTTGATATAATTATTTGTTAAATTAATAATTATTTATTTAATAAATTCAAATAATTTTTTTTTTTTAAATTAAATTAAAATACACTCGCGCGCACACACACACACACACACATATAGATATTCTCTTCAGCTATAACTTATGAGTTTAGTATGTTTTCAATCAAGAAGAGGCTTTAGAATTTAAGAACTATATCTTAGATCTGAGCACATGATTCTATTAAAATTTATGAAACAAATTCAATTTTTAGAACTTGTCTCTTTAAATATGTGATTTTGGAAGTGATGATGGCTTCTTTAGACACTTGATTAGTATTGTCAAAGAAATTTGAGTATATCATTCAGGACTATGAATAGTTCGTGTAGCAGTTGCATTAGTTATAACAGAATTTAATATCCTTTCTTGCTGATACATACCACCTAATGCATGAAAAAATCTAACCATGTCTGTAATGATATATGCTAATCATTTCAGTTTTATGTTGATGCCAACAGGCATGAAGATGCTTCTAATTTTCAATGAAATAGTCTTCAAAAGTTCCTCGCTCTATTTTGATTACATAAATGCATTGAAAACCATATGATAGTATTTACTTCAGTTGTTTTATTTGGACGTGTTACAAGATGACATATTGTGCTAAGAAGTTTGCTAAATCTTATCAGTTTAGTATTTTTTCAATCAAGAAGAGGCTTCGAAGTTTAAGAATTGAATCTTTCTGGTTGATAACTCTTATCATCAATATCTTTGAAACCTCCACGTTGTGCTTCCATGGAAGCAAAATTTGCCTTTCATTCCTTCATGATGGCTCCTTCTCTGCAACATCTTATTTCTTTTAGGCTACTCTTTCCTATTCTATTGCCTTAAGACGTTTCTTTTGCAACATGTGGTGAAATTGCTAGTTAAGATACCATTTAAAATACAAATTTTATTGGAAAAAAAGAGAGTAATTAGGATACCATTTACATACTATTGAGATTGCAACAAGATGATGAGCTTAGTGAAAAGAGTCGCCTTCACTAAGTGGGCCCGTAGGCTATTTTTAGACATGTCGATCATATTCTATGAGTTGCAAGATGCTATTTGTGGATGGTTGGTCAAGTTGGAAAAATAGATGGACTTCTATTTTTAGACATATTGGGCGGAATCTATTTTTAGATTACTAGTCTAAAAATAGATATGTCGAATATTATTAGCTCTTAATAATATTTGGACTATAAACATTATCTTATTCTGTTGGAGCACTTAAGTTAAGTGCACAGATGTGGCACAAGAGCTGATGATGGATCCCCGTTGGGATTCGAAACGTCGACACTAGTTCTCTAGCAATGTGGATAATCCGAGAAGTTTTTTAAAAAATGATCACCACATGAGTTTAAAAACCAAAAAAGAAGGAATTACGCTATTCCTGAGGGTTAAGTGGATCTATTGCATGGAGACTTCAGCTAGAACTCATGTGACAGAGTTTGGTGGAGTTATTGAGGTAGTTGGTGGAGTTGTGTTCAGTTTAACTCAGTTAAACACAGTTGAGCTAGTTGTATCTAGTCTAACTGATTGATACACTAGTGAGAGTGGTGTGAATTAATGATTAATTAATTCACTAATTATTAACTCATTAATCAACTGAAGAATACATTAGTTAACTACAGTGCATGGACAGTTTCAGTGGAGACCAGTGGAGAGGAGGTGAAAGAGCAGGTTGACTATTAGTTGTGACTATAGTGTTGCATGATTTGCAACACACAGTGATTGGAGATGCCAATGAGGATTGTGTGAGCAAGGCTGGACCAATTCGAGTTCATTCAAAGCCAATATTCAGCAGGGATTGCGTAGTAGAGGCAGGCTAGCAGGTGGCAAAGATCGGTGCATGGATTTGCTAGATCGGGCCTGATTAGTGTGTAGCAATTGGACTGTACTGAGAGCTTGTGAGAAGCTTTGTATGAGGATTGTTACATGATCTCTATGGCATATATATATATATATATATATATATATATATATATATATATATATATATAGTTGGGGTTTTTAACTTCAGGCTTTCCCGTTAAAACACTGTGTTCATATGTGTGATTTTTTATGGTTTCAATGTGTGCATGCAAGTGATTTAATTTCCGCAAGTAATGATCAATAGTAGAAGAGATTCTGTATTGTGCATGAAGTCAAATAGTGTGTGATCAGGAGAATCTTGGATGTATAACACATTAGTTATATAATTTCTACACATACTCTTAAGCATGATACAATTTAGTTTTCATTTTTTTTAATTATATACTTTGTCTCAATAAATGTGGCAATCAGGAAAATTGGTAATCATCCTATAAAAAGATGGTATGGACATGCTTTTGTTAATGTTGTATAAATATTATGTTTTGGAATCTTTGTAAATATATTAAAAAAAATTATATGGTGAAATTATTTGATTACTTTGTGATTGTTTTGTGCAATTTGATTAAGTCTACGACATTTATGATTAATGAAGTTTACATTGAAATTATAAATATGAATCTTCATATGTATGGGCTTTAGAACTTAATTATGAAAATAATGTATAGTTAATAATTTTTGGAGTTCTAAGAATAGTTCTTTCAAAATGTTATGGCATTTGGTTGGGATTGGAAATTTGAGCATTGAGGTATTTTTAATGAAAGTTCAAGTTTAGTTAGGGAATAATTTTTTGGAAAACCATTTATCTTTGTTCATCTTAAAAGCACATTATATAAAATTTCAATGCATTATGAAATGTTAATGTAATTAATAAATATTAAATATATTTTAGTTTTGATAATATAGTGCAATCGCCTTCGATGCTCCTCTTACCAAGCATGCCAAAATATTAATCACTTAACAATTAGTTATGAGTTAACATGTGACACAAACCCACTTATGCATTCTATACAAGATGCGAAATATATTCACGTAGATCAAGCGAGTTAAATCGAACTAGTGCAAGAGAAAAATCAATGATACATGTTATGTGTTGAATGCGAGGACACAACATTTATAAGTTAATTAATTTGACATTGCAACAACTGAAAGCTATAGTGAAATGTATTATGAAGTAGAATGATAAAAATATTATTAGAAAAGATTACATTATGATAAAAGTAAGCCATTATTAACTAAACTTTAAAAACATAAGATTAAATAAAGCAAAGCATAATTGACTGAGCTTCATTAAAAAAACAAAAGTGAGTTCCTAAGTCAATCAACTTGGGGAAGTTGTTGAGCCCTCAATAAGTCATTGACAAGCAAACTATTAAGAAGTGATTAATAAAAAAATTAATTTTTTGATCAGAAAAAATCAATGAAGTTTGTGTCTGCAAAAACATCCTAGACCGAGCTCACTCACAATAGCGAAATATATCAGTTTCTACCAAATTCGCCTAAAATTTTCATATGGTCTCCACCACAAACACAAGTATAATAATTTCAATCCCTTCACTAATACATTGCAACTTGAGCATTTATTCCACCAAATTCACCTAAGACTTGCCCCTCACTCCTAGTGCAAACACAAATACATAAGCACAACCTGCACGGGACAAACATGTCATTTGAGAGACTTTAACTTGAGCAACAATAATTTCCCATTTTCACCGACCTAACAAGCCCCTTTTAACTTTTCTAACCAATTTTATTTGAAAAACTTCTTTTAATCAACTTACTAAAAAAATTGTTTTTATATATTTATTTTAAACTTTCTCTTCCCTCTATGTCCTTATATTATCTTTGTTTATTTATTCCATTTTTCTTATATAAAATTCCACAACATTATTATACCTCTTCAATTTTCCTTTCTAGCAAGTAAACAAGTTAATACCATTTTTCTTATATAAAATTCTACAACATTATTATATCTCTTCCATTCTCCTTTCTAACATAATTATGCATGTGAAAGTTTTCATTCATTAATCATATTTTGTTATGAAAGAATTCTTCTATGTGATTCAAGATGATGAATCTTTATGTGATGAATTCTAGGTGAAACTAGGTATTTCATGATTCTTTGATATTTGTTGTTTTTGTATCTTCTAACTTTGGAACATTTATAAGATGTTGAGATATGTTTTATCATTATGTGAATTTCTTTTAAAATTTGCAAATTCTCGTAATAAAAGATGCTTAAAATTGATTGGAAAAAATATTACTTAAGGTAATAAAAGATTAAAGTTATTTAAAATAAATGGGAGTGAATGTAGATGTGGGAAAACAAATAAATTAATGAATTTAGACTTTGTTGCTAAGTTTGAACAAGAAATAATGTATATATAGAGATAGTGATGGTTGAATGTCAACCCTTTTGTAAACTGATTTCAAGTAAGGAAATGAGGATTTTTAGAATTTTCATTATTATATTTTTAATGAGGTACATTAGGTGAGGCATTTGAATATGAATACCAAGTTTTTTTTTTCATATTTTTTTCATGATGTTTGTGTTTGGTTTGCAATGATTGAAATCTGATAGAGTAGGAATGCATTAGAAGAATTTGATGTAGAACAAAATGCCGAAAAAGTACCTGGAGTGCAGTTACTTTAACTTTTCAAGGAAAGAGGAAGTGTGGGTTTGAAGTTTCTTAGTTATGGTTGTACCTTGAAAGCTAAGATGCTAGTAGACTTGATTCAGGTAGTTGAACAATTCTTTAAATATGAGAAAGGGGAAGACCCTCATCACATGATTTTTCTTCCAATAAGTTGACGGACATGTTACCTTATGGTGAGATTTCATGATGATGGATTGGATTTGAAAGAAAAATTAGAGAATTTGAAGATGAAAGAAGATAATCAACAAGTTGCATGAGAAATTATTGCCCGCAAATTACCATTAAACCATGTATACATAAGTATATACCCTGTGACAAAGAGTTATGATTGACAATTTCAACTAGACTAGATTAATTAAAAGATCAAAAAGTGGTAAGGTATGTACATGATCTTAAATTTCATATTCAAAATGAGTTGAAGATGTGGTATTTTCATTTAGTAGAGGAAGATTTCTAAATTTCTTTGATAGTAGAAGATAAGTAGAGCAAAAGACAAGAAGGTTTCTAAAGTACTGAATAAGATGTAAAAAAAAGACACATGCAAAAAATAACAAATGAACATAAAGAATGAGGAAGAAACCAACATGAATAATTAGAATTTAAAATGGGTTTATAAACCTAATATAGGATGAGATTATGGGAGGTAAAGGTGGTAGATTTATTAGTACTTCTTCCAAGTGTAATATAGTGGGGCAATGATCATACAAATTCCTAGAAAATCAAAATGAAAGAAGAAGAAACATAGTTAGAACACCTATTACAAAAGTAGTAGAGTTAGTAGTTGGAGATAACATTTTCAAAATCTAACAAAAGCAAGCTGATATTTTGATGTTGATCCAGGTGGATATTGGTGGTCACCCGCCTATTCCACTTGGGGCTCCACCATTGTCTATTTCAGTTTTTCATTTTCGGCATAGTTTACTATTTTTAGCAGTTTTTTGGGTCCTAAACTTCCGGAGTCGTTTTGAGGCCCTAAACGACGTTTTTTGGGAAAACGGAGAGCAACATGGGTCCATGGACTGATGTTGCTCGTTCCAAATTTGTAGAGTCCTCGGATAGGATCTTTCTAACGATGGCATGGCAATGCGTGAACGTATGCCAAGCATGCTGAAACACTAATCTACTAGTCAGCCCATAGTTTTGCTTCATCTCCTAAGAGGGTTTTGTCGCTTTAGATTTCCTATTGTTTCTAAATGCAAACAGCCTCGAAATTACTGTACTCAGCCTGTAGGCTAGAGTCTTCGTGATATGCCAATGCCTAGCTGTTTTTTTATTTATCTCTCAAATATAAGCAAAATTCTCAAAGTTATTTTGATATTAATGAACCGAAATTCTGTTTATGTATCGTAATGGAAATAAAACTAGCTAGGGCGCTGGTAGCTATCTCTGAGAAGAGATGTGGCGGCTACAGGCCTCTGAACCGAGTTACAATGAGGCTCGAGGGCCTATTTATCATTTAGAAACAATGGGAAATCCTAAACAGCCAAAACCCTAACCCTAGGAGATGAAGCGCCAAACTATGGGCCCCGTTTGGGTAAATTGGTGTTTCAACTTCCCAGGGGCGTAACTTTGGCATACGATCTCCGTTTGACGCGTACCATACCTCGTTAGAAAGATCTATCTGAGGACTACAAATTTGGAATGAGCAACATCGGTCTATGGACCCATGTTGCTCTCCGTTTTCCCAAAAAACGTCGTTTAGGGCCTCAAAACAGCTCCGGAAGTTTAGGACCTGAAAAACTGCTAAAAATAGTAAACTGTGCCGAAAATGAAAAACTGAAATAGACAATGGTGGAGCCCCAAGTGGAATAGGCGGGTGACCACCAATATCCACCTGGATCAGATGTCTAGAAGAGTGTTGTTAAAATGAGACGAGCAAATTATGGAAGAAAAGGAGTTAGAACAAAGGAAGACTATCTTCAAGGCCACATTTAAAATTGAACGCACATGTTGGGAACTTGATTATATATGAAGGTAGTACTAAAAATTGGGTTTCCACTAAATTAATTCAAAAGTTATTTAATCAAAATGTTTTGCCACTCGAACACTTATAAAGGGTCATGGCTACAAAAAGAATTCCATATCATTGTATTTGAATAATGCTTCTTGAGGTTTCATACTAGAGACAAAAGAGATTGTGCTTTGTGTGATATTGTCCGAATGGATGTTTCGCACATTTGATTGTGGAGTTCTTGGTAGTATGATGAAATGTCTTCCATGTTGGGAAGAATAACACGTTAGATTGTGAAAGATGGTAGAAATTTTGGTTGTAACCAATGAAGGAAGAGGGCGATGAGACTAATAGCACAAAGTAGTGCTATGCTCTACCAAGGAATCCTTGAAGTAGGTGAAGAATTCAAAGTGTTATCTTGCACCACTGTGAAAGGACAATCATGTTGAGAAGAGAGTAGTGATAGCTAGAGTAGGAGAACCATTTAAGGAATAATGGGAGAATCTTAAATGATATGCTAATAGAACTACCACCTTGAGCATCTCACATCAAATTGATTTGATTTTAAGATCTAATTTGTTGAACAAAGTGTTGCATACAACGCTGATGGAAGTGGGTGGAGATAAGATAAGATAATTATATTTGTATCCAACTATTGACCACAAAGTAGGTCAAAGGGACTGTTGAGTTCAACGATGTCCATACAATGTGGAAGAACCAAATAATATCCTATAAAAGATACAATGCACGAAGTATAAAGGGTACAATGCATGAACATAAAAGATACAATGCATGCAATGCCATGGCAGAGAAGATCCAGGGGCTAATGGGTCTGAGGATCAGACCCATCTCTCCTAACATCCGAGGCTGAATGAAGAACATCGAGGAAACTCAAAAAAGTCTGTTGGCCCGATGAAGAGATGGTGGAAAGTGCAGACTATCCACTAAATCGTTTCCTGGGGGAGTTCGTGCACTGTTGAGGTCTGGAGGTCCTAGTTCGTCTCCTAGGGACAGATCTGCTGCTGAGATCTCGTGTGGCAGGGTGAGGTCCCATGGATCCTTACTTATCTAGAGTTTGGATATGTACTGGTATCAATCAATGTCTTGGTGCCCCTATTTGAAGGCAATACCCCGAAAAATGTTGTGATCCTCTCTGTGGGGTCTGGTCTAATGGGAGACTAAAGAATATGCGCTCGAAACCTGAGAGCCTCCTGCATATATAGGGCCAAACATCTTTGATCGGGACAACTGAAAAAGTCGGTGAGGGTCTGAGAATCTCTGAACAAGCAATGAAACCTTCCTATGATCTCGTAATAGACAAGACATCCAAAAATGAAGTGCACTTCAGTTTCCAGTTCTTGTAAATGACATACCTAGCAGATTCTATCTAGTCTATCAATCTGGTGGTCCATCTCTACTCGAAGTCTATGAGAACCTACTATGAACTGGCCTAGAGGAATGCGAAGAACATGCATCCAAAAGTGCAACATATACAAGGGTCAAACAATGAGCCCGTCTCTCAACTCCATGAAACGCTCAACATAAAAGACCATCTTTAGATGCAACCTCCCATAGAATTGACCCAAATAACTTAGAAGTAAATAAACAAGTTCAATACTTGTTAATACACAAGTGCATAACATCCTTTGTAAATACAATAATAACCATGTATGGAACATATCGCAAAATTAATAACCTACAAAATCTTGCAAGCTCGTTATTTTTAACCCAACCTTTATAAGAATACTAACACGTATACTTTTCTCATTTAAAAAAAAACAAAAACCTAACCACAAAAAAAACATTGACGTCTCTTCCTCCTATCATCATTTTAAAATAATGATTTCTCCCAACTAGACACCCAAATCCAACTGACCAGAGAAACACAATCTTTCATTTGTATTCAGGGTGATAAATCCGAGTCAAAGTACAATTAATGGGAGTTTGCTATTTTCGTTGTTTTATACACTCCCTGATAAAATGCTTTTATACTGAGTTCTCAATGCACGTTTAATATCAAAGCTGATTGCTAACCATGAAGTGAAACCACGCCGATGCTCCTCTCTCTATTTCTTAGGAGAGCCCAGGGCCAGGCCAATTATAGCTTTTTCACCACACTGACCTGCAATGCCAATGCCGCTTCCACCATTAATTTTCAAACTGTCGTTAATATGGTTATTAGTGCTCTTCCAGAATATCCCCAGCATGCCAATGCCAAAAGTACTTATCATGAAATATGTGAAGATGTGAGAACACTCTGTAAGCAAAACCAGTTGAGGGAGGCGCTACACGTACTGCATTTTATGGACCGCCAGAGCATTCGTCCTGATTCTTATACATACGCTGCTCTATTGCAGTCATGCATCAGCTTGAAAGCCATCACAGAAGGCAAACAAGTCCATGCCCACACCTTCTTAACTGGAAGCAACAGAGATGACTTCTTAGAAACTAAAATTGTAATCATGTATATCAATTTTGGATGTTTAGAGGTTGCACGTCAAGTGTTTGACGAAATGTCTGAACGAAATGTGGTGTCATGGACTGCAATGATTGCAGCATATGCTCGGCATGGACCTGAGGAGGCCTTGGCACTGTTTTATCAAATGCAGGGAATGGGTGTTCAACCGAATGAGTTCACCTTTGCGAGCATTCTACCCGCATGCGCAAGCTTGGCAGCTCTGGACTGTGGAAAGGACATTCACGAAGCCATAATCAGAAATGGGTTTCAGGGCGATGTTTTTATTGGGAATGCTCTTGTGGACATGTATGCCAAATGCAACAGCATCAAGGACGCACACGATGTGTTTGAGAAAATGACGGAAAGGAATATCGTCTCATGGAATACACTGATTGCGGGGTATGCACATAATGGGCAAGTTGAAGAGTCCTTGAAGCTCTTCCAGAATATGCCCAAGAGAAACGAGGTCTCTTGGAATGCAATGATTTCAGGGTATGTACATAATGGGTGTTTCGACGAGTCTGTGAATCTTTTCGGAGAAATGCAGCGGACAGGTGTGAAACCAAATGTAGAGACATTTGCCAGTGTTCTGAAAGCATGTGCTAGTTTGGCTGCTCTTCATAAAGGCAAGGTGATACATGGCAGCATCGTCAAAAGTGGGTTTCCGTTTAATGTCTTTGTGGCAAGTGCCCTTGTAGACATGTATGCCAAGTGTGAAAGCATTGACGATGCCTGCAAAGTGTTTGATGAAATGCCTTTTCGAAATGTAGTTTCATGGAATGCCATGATTGCTGGATATGCACAAAATGGCCGTGCTGGAGAGGCACTGAAACTCTTTCAGCAGATGACTCAAAGAAACATGATTTCATGGAATGCAATGATTGCGGGCTGTGCACAAAACCGCCTTCTCGGTGAGGCCATAAAACTATTTCAAGAAATGCCTGAAAAAAATCTGGTGTCATGGACAGCAATGATCTCAGGATACACTCAGAATGGTTTATTTGATGCGGCTCTTAAGCTTTTTTTACAAATGCAACATACAGGTTTAAGGCCAAACTCAGACACCTTTGCAAGTATTCTCCCAGCATTTGCCAACCTGGCAGCTCTTCATGAGGGGAAGGAGGTCCATGAAGATATTATTAGAAAGGGTTTACAGTCGGATATCTTTGTTGGAAATGCACTTATAGACATGTATGCTAAATGTGGCAGTATTGGGGATGCACATAGAGTGTTTAATAGCATGCCTAGACAGAATGTAATTTCGTGGACTGCAATGTTAGGAGGATACGCAATGCACGGCTATGGCAAACAGGCTCTTCAACTCTTTGAAAAAATGCAAAATGCAGGTATGAAGCCAGACCATATCACCTTTGTAGGTGTTCTGTCTGCATGTTGCCACGCAGGCCTGGTGGATGATGGTTGGCACTACTTCAATAGTATGTCTCAAGATTATCAGATCATACCTTCTGTGGAGCACTATTGTTGCATGGTTGACCTTCTTGGTCGTGCTGGGCAGTTGGATGAGGTTGGGGACTTCATTAAAAAAATGCCAGTAAAACCTGATGCCATTGTGTGGGGATCCTTACTTGGAGCCTGTAGAGTCCATACTAATATAGAACTGGGAGAATATGCTGCAGAACGCCTTTTTGAATTGGATCCTGAAAATGCTGCCCATTATGTGGCACTGTCAAACATCTATGCAACTGCTGGCAGGTGGAATAGTGTGGAAAAAGTGAGAAAGATGATGAATGACAGGAGAGTAGAGAAAAAGCCAGGGTGTAGCTGGATTGAGGTCAGTAAGAAGGTGCATACATTTCTCAAAGGTGACAGGTCGCATCAACATACACCTGAAATTTATGAAATGCTGGAGATGTTGTCCGGGCAGATGAAGGAGGCAGGGTATGTACCCAATACAAATTTTGTGTTACATGATTTGGAGGAGGAGCATAAGGAAACTTTTCTCTGCCATCACAGTGAGAAGCTTGCTATTGCATTTGGCCTTATCAAAACATTACCTGGAACAACCATCCGGATTGTCAAGAATCTTCGTGTGTGTGGTGACTGCCACTCTGCAATAAGATTTATTTCTAAGATAGTTGCACGTGAAATTGTTGTGAGGGATACAAACCGCTTCCATCATTTCCAGGATGGACAGTGTTCTTGTGGTGATTATTGGTAATTTTCGGCTAAACAAGTAACAAACGTAAGCATGCCCATCTAGGCACTAACACATTGCCCTCTTGTGGGTATGACATGAAACAATAAGATCCATAAGCATCCCAGTCATAGCCAACTGGATTGGATTATTTAATATTCAGAGGTTAGATACTGTATCCTCTTAGAGCTTCAGCTCTATAATAATGATGCTATAGATCACACCTGTAACTAGGAATCGGTCAGCTACCAGGCCAAGGTAATGACTCGGTCGACTCGGTTTCAATGACTCGGTTTTTGTAAAAAATACATTAAATATTAATTTTTTTGTACAAAAACATAAATTTAAAGATTTTTATTCATGTTTCCAAACACAAAGCATTACAATATAGATAAGTCACAAAAGACAACATATGATCAAAGTAGGCTCATGAATATATGCATTATATCAAAATTGCACCTAGTGCACTGTCCAATATAGGATGATGATATAGAGATCAAAACAAAAAACATAACCAATGTCACTAACATCATGTCATCAAGGTACATAGAGGGATTGGTGCTCTTGATGAGTTCCATACCCTAATACATGACAAAATTCGATGGAAACATTGCAATAACCCAATCCTGAAATCCTAAAAAACTGATAAATCTGCTGGATTTTGAACGAGATCTAAAATTCTACTTTCTCCATATGAAATCCAATGAGGTTGGAACCACTCTCAAACATCCTGAGTCATTTCATGGTAATGTTAAAAATTTAAGTAAAAGGATTAATCATCATTTTCATCCTTTTACTTTAAGAATTTAACATTACCATGAAGCTACTCCAAAAACCAACTCCACAACTCTTCAGAAAACCTCAAACAAACCTAACAACAGAATTAAATTCGGTTTCAAGTCCATAAAAATCGATTTTTTGGGCCCACTGGCCTGCGGAATTGACTCGGCCGAGTTAACTCGGACCAAGCCTGGTTGGCCGGTTTGTTACCGAGCCAGTATAAAAACCGGCCGGCTCGGTAACAAACCGGCCAACTGGCCGTTTCTTGTGCCTGGTCGAACCGGCAAGCCTAATGGCTCGGTCGACCAGGCCTGGTCCGATTCAAATCGGCCATTTTTTAAAACTAAGCCTGTAACCATCATTGAACAGGTTTCAGTGATTCCCCTAATAACACTGCTTGTGTATTTGCAACACTACATAGTAATGCCTAAGGTTTTAACCCTTAATTTCATAGATAGTCCATAAATTCACGGCCCATAAACAAATTCGTTTTTGTCATTAAATTTCCCCCTTCCATTTTCCCAACATGATCACTGATTCTAGCTTCATGCTAATAACATTTCTATTGCCACGTAAGAGGCACAAGTTTTGGAGACATTCAATGGTTGTAAGCTTGTCCCAACATGATCACTGATTCTATCTTCATGCTAATAACATTTCTACTGCCATGTAAGAGGCACAAGTTTTGGAGACATTCAATGGTTGTAAGATTGTCTCAAGATGTGATATAGAGGTTTTGGAAAATAGTCATAAATAATCCAATATTTGGGAATCAGTTCACACTTAGTTTTTCTGCTCCCGGAATATCTGTATTCTGATTTAGAGCAATGATTTCAAGGAGTGAAGCTGATACTCCTTTTGTTCCCCAAAATTTAAATTTTCTTGAGGATATAATGATCATATTAATTCCATTCCTCAATGTTTTCCTTCCTTTATCTATATGCTTTCCTGTTTCTTCTTTTTATTTTACAAGTAATTTATTATTTGTGTGTTCCTTCTATATGTTGCTTAAAAAAAGTAACATATAGGTTGCTACAAATTTTCTATATGTTCCATGGACCATATCCATTAGAGGGATGATCTCTCTCCATCATTCTTGTCTCCTCTTGAGTGCATCTCGTCAATATTTCATCAAAATTGGGAATCACATTATTATTAAGAATAGTGGTATTAAATACATACCAATCACAGGGGAGACCTCCAAGCCCAATGAGAACCATCTCTCGATTAGCTATTTCTTCTCCAATAGCTAGAAGATTGTTCCTAATTTCAGTGAGCCTCATAAAATAGGATTGAATGGATTCATCCTTGCCCTTCTTGATACTCTTCAAATGATTCTTGAAGAAAAGAACTTGATTAGCATTGCTAGCCCTGAACATGCTAACCAGCGTATCATACATCTCTTTAGATGTGCTCAACTCAGAAATGTAAGCAACCAAGTGCTTATGAATAGAAACTCGGATAATCATATTTGCTTTGATTTCCCTTTTTCTATACTTCGTCTTTGTGGCAGTGGGTGCATTTGATGGAGGCTCTTGAATCTTCCCCTGCACATAGTCCATGACATCTTGATCTTCTAATGCCAAATCCAAGGACATCTTCCATGCATGATAATTAGACTTATCAGTCAATTTATCATCAGACATGAAACCCTTATAAGTTGAGGAGACCATTGGTCCTTGATAGGATTTCTTCTTTGGTGGTTGCTTCTCACACTAGCTTGGGCTTTGTCTTCACCTCAGCTTTGATACCATGTTAAATTTAGATAGACATGGGGTATTCTATTCTTAATGTAAATTTACTTCAATCTTTCTTAGGCCCGATTCAATTTAGCAATCACATAAACATGAAAGTAAAATGCTGATAGAACACAATAATAGATCAATGGAAGACAAGCCAATGATATAGATCAAATTTTACAATTCTTCTTGTCTAGCAAAGATATAGAATAGTGTGTGTTACGATAGTCAACATGATGCATCAGCCATCAAAGTCTTTCTTAGATCAACCAACCCTCGAAGTGTCACACACACAGCCCTCAAAGACAGCTCATCAAAAGTCAACGCTGGTCAACCAAAGTCAACACAGAAAAGTCAACGCAGGACAATCATCACAGAAAGTCAACGCTGCAAATTTAGGGCTTTGGTCAAACTTCTCCTTTTTCCTTGATTATTGTGCCTAGCTGTACGGCCTACAAAAATCATATTTTCAGCAAATATTTGAGGTCAAACGGTCAAGGGTTGACCACAGTCAATGCTGGTCAATGCACAACAAAACAACCCTAAACAAATCCATAGATTTTCCCCAGCTTTAGTTCCGCACGTATGAAGGAAAGAGGCCTCCAAAGGCTATCGAACCAATCAGATCACAATGGGAGAATGTGTGATGAGTTGATGAGCAAATGACCTCCAAGTCTCTCCAATTTATATCCATCAGTGAGGGCATGTGACACATCTATTAGGCTTGTGAGCCTACATTACAAATCTGGCCGACCTTGCACGTGTGGAAAATAAAATCAAAATATATGTTGTGCTCATCCAAACAAGATGATCTTTAGATCAATCTTGCACCTCTCTGAAAGAGGAATCCAACAAAAATATGATCGTCATCATATGAGCAGTGCAACATGGAGTTTGGACCTAGTTGCCCAAAATTTAAACAACTCGCCCACTGAACGCATGACTAAATGCACAACTTCTCCCGGCGCCCATGACTTGCTTTCACGCTATGGGTGCGTGCATTCCAGGTACCTCCGCTCGTTGCGCTCACCATCTGCATGACTTCGTCTGCCACTACATGACTCACACAAGGGGTGGGCACTCGCCAACACGGTGTGCCCGTCGCACATATGCCTGAATTGGTTAGTAGGGGCGTTCGTCGCACATGGGCGCGAGAGCTACAACTCAGTCGTACATCGCCAACTGTCACCTTGTGTCGTTGCACATGCCCGAGTTAGTCAATACGGGCACCTGTCGCACATGGGCGCACCCATTATAACTCGGTCACACGTCTCCGCAACTCAAGGTGTTAACATTCTCCACTACTCTAAAAATGTTGTCGTCCTTGAAAACATCATCATATCGTCGCAAAGTATCGTCGGTTCCAACATACCCATGTCCATGCCACTAACTCTGCTATATCTCTCCAAATGTATACAATATCGTGTCAACATCCGGATGTATCCACCCTGACCTGCTATATGCTCAAAATCGTTCTACAACTCTGTAAGAAAATCATGTGTTATATACCCCTGTGATGGTGATTAGTTGGGTAGCTAATCCAACCATAACATTGCCTCCACAAGAACGCATGCTCCCTTCATCATCATGACTGCCAAACAATCCTGCTGTCAAGTGTCCATCTCGGTCCACAACCTGCCCATAAGGTTAAGAGGACTCACTGCTGTGAGCAGGAGACAATGAGCCTTGTCCCCATGTCAGTCTAAGGAGAGGGGGAGGATGTGGAGTTCGAAGGCTCTCCCTCATCCTCAACTAATAGCTCAATCCACCTATCTAGATCTTCCTCCTCCAATCTCTACATGTATGCTTTAGGGCTCTCACCCTGAATCTCCAGATCTCCATCATCCTTCTCTTCCATTGCCTCTAACCTTTATGTCAAATCCAAGATGTTGTTAGACAATGCTCTAACAACCTGTGCTTTCTCCTTGAGTTTTGTCTTTGTAACAATGAACCTCTCATAGAGTTATTCTACATTCATAGTTGTCAATTTACACCCAGCTGAATCAACATCCATGGTAGGAACACCTATAGTATCATCCTCCCTTCCATCGTAAATGTACACTTTCTGCAAATGTGGAACCATCATAACTTCGAGTTTCTTCATAAATTGCATCCCAAGTAGAACTTCATAATCGTTAATCCACATAAACATGAAGTCAACATCTCCATGCCAACACTTAGTTAATTTTCATCATCAAGTATTCATTATCATGCAACGGAAATAACATAACCATAAACATCAATTCATTATAGAAGTACACCCATACATACTTGGGAGGGGAAACTCCCTTAATAAATGAGCCTGCCCAATATCAATGCTTTTATAATTCAAAATACATCAATTTACAACTATGCAGCTTCAAGTAATAAGCTTGCACACTTTCTGGTTTAGAATACAACTTTACAATTCATCGGTGCAGTCGTGCCTTCCCTGCACGACCTTCCCATGATCTGCACGAATCTACCTGTTGTCGTGCACGAGCCAACACTTTATGCACGTTTTGCTAACCCACTGAACTTCCTTCACATATGTTGTGTCTTGGGTCACCCCTCAACACCTTCTGCATGCATTGTAGTGTATCAAACACCCTTCAACACTTTTGCACGCGCCCTGGAGTTGTACCCAAGTCGTTTGATTGCACAGAACCTCCGCACTAACTCTGCCCACACCGTTATACAATGAGTCATATCCCATTATACGATGCCCGAGTTGCTGCACGCATTGTCCGTTATGACTCAATTCAACCCACCAGAGTCATGGGCACCCACACGCTACATGATGCAGTGACCTGACCTGCACGAACTACATAGAAACCCCATTTTATGACTTCAGAAAACTTCATCCCTTGGTATGTATTTTTCCTTCGTCTTTTTTTTTTTCATCCTTCGCTTTGTAGTTGCCCCAAACTGTTGTTGTTTGCTTAATGCTTGAGCGTTGGATGATTGTTCGAACTCTCCACCGTGCTACCATATATGCACTGCCCGCGGTCCCGTTCTGCCATGGGTCACGACTCTACATGAGTCGGCCCACCTCCATCCAAACATCGACTTGCCCATTTGTAATAAGTGTTGGCCCTTCATATAAAATCACCATTGATATGTTTTAACTCGTCGGCTAGTCGCTCGGGTCACCCGAGTCGGCTCGGCCACCCGTGCCCATCTTTCCCAGCTGGCCTGCTTCGTCACCATGGTGTGCTCGCCCATCGAACACATGACTTCACCCGACGCCCATGACTCACTTGCCCACTATGGGTGTGCGCCCGCCTGGCACCTTTGCTCACCACGCTCACCATCCACATGACTTCCTCCACTACTACACGACTCGCCCAAGGGGTGGGTGCTTGCCAACACGACGTGCTTGTCACACACATGCCCCAGTTGTTTAGTACAGGCACCCGTCGCACATGAGCATGCTCGCTACAACTCGACCGCACATCGCCAAGTGTCGCCCCGTGTCATCGCACATGTCCGAGTTAGTCAATACGGGCGCCCGTCACACGTGGGCGCGCCCGCTATAACTTAGTCGCACTTCTCCACAACTCGAGGTCCTGATAGTGCCCCTCTTTCTCTCGGCGCCTAGAAAGACCCGACAAAAAAAAATATGAGCCAGAGGTGAGTTCCTGGTGCAACAACTAAGTAGAAAGATCTACAAATTAATGATAATCTTGATACCAATGAAGGTCGAACAAACTTGAAACAAGTAAAGCCAACGAACAAATCCGTAAGAAGCTAGGGTTTTCCTCAAAGGTTGCAGAGTGTCATTCAAATAGAGTGGTGAATCAAATGCCAAAAATGGACAGGGTATTGGTTAGGGTTAGTTACCCTAACCCTATCGAACTCAATGACAAGCATTGGATCGAGTCCCAGAAGATCGACGACTTCCAAATTTCCATATGTCCCCATGAGAAACATCTCTTTGCAGAACTAGAATTAGCCAAGACAACATATATTGAACGGAAAGTATGAATAGGAAATCAGCGAGTCGCATCACCCAAATCAACCAAGATTTGTGCCACAAAATCTCCGTAGTAGAGCAACCCGAGGAGGTACGCGGCCATGCATTGGGCCATATTTGTTAAATGTAGCAGATATAATGCGGATTATGAATTAACTTGTCGATTAATGTGTTGTATTATTATTACTGTTAACTTTGAAACAATAATTTTGTTTTAATACTATTTGCTATGATGGGTAATTTCACAATGTTAGTAAATTCCTCCTAAGCTCAATTTTTACTTTTATCATGATAATCTATGTAAAAATATATGGTAAATAAATAGTTTATTATGGGTTATGAACTAACTTGTTGATTAATATGTTGTATTATTATTACTATTAACTTTGAAACAATAATTTTGTTTTAATATTATTTGCTATAATGGGTAATTTCACAATGTTAATAAATTCCTCTAAACACAATTTTTACTTTTACCATGATAATCCATATAAAAATATATAGTAAATAAATAGTTTATAAGTTTTTTTGTTTTTTGTTTTTAATAATTTAATGATAATGATAATCTGTATAAAAAAAACCTGCTTATATTGTGCCAATGCATGTTCTATCAGATGCATCCAAATACAAATACATGTACATAATCCTATGATGTAGGGAACCCGATCACAAATCCATAGCATACCAAATATGCATGTTCTAGCAGATGCATCCAAATACATGTACATAATCCCATGTTGTAGGGAAACCCGATCAAAAATCCATAGCATACCAAATACAACCATACCTCATATATGTAATAGTTTATAATGGGTTCTGTGTTACATCATATAATACGATTTTTCAACTATGAACATTGTATATTTTGGTTTTTATTTAACCAGTAAAGTTTTATTGTTAAAAATACGACATTTCTTTAAAGACAGTCAAAATTTAATTAAGGAAACTATTGAATAGGAAAATAGGAGGATGGAGTATATTTAATAAATGTATTAGCAATTGCATTATATGTTATAAAGGAAATACTGTAGTAACATAAGAAAGAGTAGTATAGAGGTAAAAATATGTGATATGTTATGTGACTTAATTATATATTTAACTTATTAATGTGAATTATTTTATTTAAAAAAAATTATAGGTTTGGAGAATTGTTTGAATAAAAAAGGTTTGCAAGATTGAAAGATGAAGTTTGGAAGCAGTCAGCAGACAATGAAACCATATCTACTAGAAAATTGCAAGAAGCACATTAGGAATGAGTCTGTGAAATTATAGATGCAATAATGAATAATATAGAAAATAGATGAAACTCTTGACACAGATACTTTTTGATGTTATTTTACAAATTATGTGTAACCACTGGCTTAATTGCTAAACTGTTGGTTAAGTTTATTGATAAGACTTTAAGACATTTACTGCTATTATTTTTTAAAATAATATGATGGACATATATTAAATTTGATTAAATAAAATTATTTATGGAATTGGTTCTGTAAGTGAAATACTGATGGTAGAATATTTTATCCCAACTGAGAAGTAGTTGAATGGAAACTGTTTGGTCAGTTACTCTTCCTCTGTGGATACAAGCAAGATCCCTGTGAAGAAGAGGGGTTCTAACTTGTGTGCTATGAAGGTGAAGTAAGGAGAGAGAAAATTATTTTCCGGATTTGGTAGTTACCAGTGGAAATACTCTCTATAATCCTGTAACTTCTGGAAGTGGATTGGACCGGAGTCCTGAGATCCTTTCTGAGCACAGTTTCCTTCTACTTGGCTCAGGAGTGAAGCACGGGGGTGAGGACGTAATTGCCTCATCCACGGTAGGGAGGACAACCACAGTGAATCACAGATAAGTGGAATTATGTTTTTATTTTCAGAAGAGTAGATTCTGGTTAAATGTTGTTTTAAGAAAGAACTATAGAAAAGTCTGCAGTTAGGAAAGATAAGAGATACGGAGTAAACTCTTAGATTTTCTTTAATTATTAAGTACATATTAAAGATGTAAAAGAGGCAGATTTGTATGCTGTAGAAAGAATTTCTTGAAACACAACATAAACCATTCGATTATTGTCTAATTTAATTTTATAGTAAGTATATAATAGATAGAAAAACTGTAAGCATGATTTGTAGGGAACTTTGCCGAAAAATCACAGCTATGGGGTTTCGAAATTGTGGTATGATTGTTCCAACCCCTTAAGCTATACATGGACTAAGAACTAGTCGGTCCGGTCGACTCCTGAAATTATTTACTGGTCATAATAGGGAAAACTCTAAATGGTTATTTAGCTAATAAACACTATGAATTATAAGCTTGCATACCAAGAACAAGAAAACATGTATAGAAAACACTGTGTAGAACTGTGAAAAATATTTCCTGCTAATAGTATAAGCAATAAACAAAACTTTTGAACATTCCTAAACAGAATATAAACATACTCCTGTAAATTGATAAATTCTGGAAAGTGGAGCATATAAGAAATGCTGAGACCATTTGAATTTATATAAATAACCCATGTGCTAAACTTTCCAAAATAAAACAGTAAGTTAAAGAGAACAGGTAGGTAATAACAGAATAGGGCTATAAGTAATATATATATATATATATATATATATATATATATATATATATATATAAAACTATCTGCATGGATAGAAACTATAAGGAACAGAGTCCATATATGTAGATACCAAGGGTTTACAGGAGTCTGTACTAATCCAAAAGAACCCAGAGATTTCTAAAGTAATAGTTTATAACTGAGAGTTGGGTTAGCGGATGAAACCCCACCTAGAGTTGGGTTAGCGGATGAAACCCCACCTAGAACCCATGGAACTGGAACGAGATAAAAACTTAAAATAATTATACAGTTCTTTAACAAAGTGTCATTCACTACATGGCGTAGCCATGTATGTTGAAAATTCACTGAAAAACAGAATGACAGTGGACTGAGAGGAATTAAACCCTCAAGCCATAAGGGTTGGAAACCCTAACCAAAACACGAGAAGGGTACTTGTTTGACCGAAGCAGGAGAAACAATTAGAGGTGGTCAGAAGAATTTCACTATCCAGAAGATTCTTATCACCGGTTCCAGACAGTTACCTGCATGAAATATTAAGTTGTGGTTAGATTGTAATTTCTTAACCTGATCATTTGTGAAGAAAATAAATAACAAAAGAATACAACGAGACAATTAAACATTTCCTTACCTATTATAGCATATACTAAATCCGTGTGACACGCTCTCTTGCAATAGCAAATAGTAAAGGGTCAATGGGGGTAAACCAATCTGTATGTATAAACTAAGAAATTGATAACCTAAACCGGTGGAACGGTTGGTAAGAGTGCTCACTCTTCAGAAAACCACTGTAGCAACAAATGTAGCTGAGAAAGGGCATAGGGTTCCATCTCGAAGAAAACCCAAAACGCTTCTAGACAACAACACACAAGTAATTATATTGCAGACTCCAAATTAAGAAATTGAACTTCGCTGTGTATACAAAATATGAACATATTAACACTATGGAGAATTAGAAAACGATTATGCATCGGTTCACTCAGACAATAAACTTGGTGAAATTGTATTAGTGCAATAATCACTTACCCTGGGAATCGAGGTTGAGACTTGTTCAAGCGGAAGAGAATTGCATTGCATAGTGGAAGAAGTGAGATGAGAAGCCGAGCTAACCACCTGAACCTGCAGAGTGCCGAGAGGAGGCACCATGAGGTTGGCCACCAGAGAGACTGACAAAATGCAGAATGGTTGGGAAAAGCAGTTACCAAGGTAGTCATTACCTTGAAACCCTAAAACCCCAGCTACCGTCGGACGCTGAGAATGATAGATCAACAACAGAGAGAACAAACAAATGTACATTAATTAAATGTAGTTAATTCAGTGGCAAATATTCCGAGGACTCACCATAAATTCCACAACACCATACCGAGAAGATGATGGGCGTATTAATCCAATGCGGGATTCACAATCAATATGGGTACAATATTTTATTAAGACTGAGAGATAGCTATACCTCATGAATTGAAAAGGCCAAATTGTAAAAGCCAAAATAGATGTAAAACAATGTAATGAGTGGTATAATATTATGAATTTAATCATAGCATTTATATTTAAAAACTCTGATGTGTAACAATGTAATGAGTTGTATAATGTTATGAAGTTAATCATGGCATCTAGGTTTAAAACTCTAATACATGTATATATTATGCTAGGACTGATTGATGGAGGTATGGTGTGTTTAGTTAGGTAAATAATTGTGAATAAATGAAAGATAGTATAATGATGTTTGTAGTAAAGTAAGGTAATTTTTTTTTTTTTTTTTTATGAATACATTGAGGATGTTACAAGTGGTATCAAAGCAACGTTTGCACGCTGGGACCTTATGGGTCAACTAACGTTTTCAAACTGTTTATAAACTGATGCACAAAGAGAAAGAAGAGAGCTATAACAGGAGACAGTATGAGGAGGGGGAAAACGCAACAACCACCTCAGAACACAGGGGAACCACAAACCCAACCAAAAATGAATCCAAAGATGTGGGTGAAACTGAGTGTGGATCAACATCAATAAACTAGTAGAATGTTGGAAGA
The DNA here is from genome assembly GCA_034641835.2 of Pinus albicaulis. NCBI lineage: Eukaryota > Viridiplantae > Streptophyta > Pinopsida > Pinales > Pinaceae > Pinus > Pinus albicaulis. The sequence continues at coordinate 446,284,803 of CM076576.1, forward strand.
GCAACAACACCAAACCAACATCCTCTTAAATATAGTACAAAAGTTACAAGAGGAAATGGAGAGGGTGCGAAGTGATAATGAGTGTTTGAGGCAAGAGCAGGAGAGGATATTAAAAAGCCTCTCAGACAAACATAATCAAGGGATTGAACAACCCAGTGCTGATAGGGATTTGCTGCAAGAAGGAAATGAGCTGCAAGCAAGAGACCATGCTACTGACAGAATGGATAGAATTCAGTCTCAGCGGAGTAACAAAAATAAAAACTACAATGAAGCTGAGTCAGATAATGTATCAGATCAGAAATAAGTTAAGAGATAGAAAGTGGAGCTACAAGGTGAATTTCGAAAAATAAAGCCTCCTACGTTTGATGGAGTAGAGGAGGAAGTGGCAGAGGCATGGCTGATAAACATGAACAAATATTTTCAAGTGTATGAATACATCAGTAATATTAAAGCCAAATTGACTATTTATCAGTTAAGGGATAAGGCCACCTTATGGTGGGAGGAGGTGAAAAATGTACACAGTATAGAGGACCAGGATGTGACTTGGGATTCATTCCAGCGATATTTAAATATAAATACTTAAATAAAGCTTTTATGACGAAAAATCTAGGGAGTTTCATGGTTTAAAGTTGAGACAAATGACGATGGATGAATACATCACCAAGTTTACCTCCTTACTTTGTTATGTTCCCTATTTAAGATATGAAAAGGCTAAAGTACAATGGTTCTTGAGTAGTTTTCTGACTCATATGAAGGAATGTATTGAGTTTGTGAATCCTAAGACTATGGACGAGGCAATCAAAAAAGCCATAATGTGTTACCAGCAAGCTAAAGCAAAAGGAGAGTAGGGTAAGAACTGACATACAAAGAAGAACATAAGGGCAGTTCTGTTTTCAAGAAAACAGAACCAACAATTTCAAGAGTGCTTCCAGAAGCTCAGTTAGCAAACAGTTTGGAAGGAATCATCAAAGAATAAGATGACCTACAGAAGATAAACCCATAGAAGCTTCCAGCAAACCAGAACAAGCACAAAATCAAAAGCCACTGCTACAGTGCTGGGGGTGTGGTGAGGCACACTACTATAGAAACTATCCACAGAGAGGAAGAAGCAAGGCGGTTACCAACTTACAAGAAGCTTCAACAGTGGGAGATGTAGCCAGAAATATACCCAGAATTAACACAACCCTAGAAGATCGACAGACAAATTTCCAACCGACAATGATTGAATTAGAAGGTAAATTACTATCTCAACCTGTTTCCATTTTGGTAGATCCAGGTGAAATTTTAAGCTATGTAAGTCCCAAAGTAGTAGAGATTTGTAAATTATCAGAGTCAGAAATTCAAAAATCCATGGCTAGTACAGTTAGCCACGGGAGCAAAGAGGAAGGTTTGTGATAAAATTCCGAACTGTGCACTAGAAATTAGTGAACAACAACTAACTGTAGATCTGAATGTACTACCTCTGGGATCATATGATGTGCTACATGGGATGGACTGGTTGGAGAAGCACTGGACATTAGTAGACTACAAAGAAAATATTATCGGTTACCGAATGCAAGATGGTACTCGTAAATAAATTCAAGGTATAAAGAAACCTCTACAACTGCGTCCAATTACAACATCTCAAATGGGTAAGTGTATGAGGAAAGGATGTCAGTTGTATGCCATTCAAGTGGGTTTTACTAATTCCAAAGAAAAGGCTCCGATGATAGAAAATATTCCGATAGTATAAGAGTTTATGGACGTATTTCGAGAGGAAATACCAGGTTTGCCACTCAGAAGGGACATTGATTTTACCATAGAGTTGATACCTGGAGCATCACCCATTTCAAGGACACCATATCGAATGAGTGTACCGGAATTAACCGAATTTAATACGCAGTTACATGAATTATTAGATAAAGTGTACATTCGACCAAGTGTATCTCCTTGGGGAGCACCTGTGCTATTTGTGAAGAAGAAATATGGAACCATGCGAATGTGCATGGATTACCGCCAGCTTAATAAATTGACGGTTAAAAATAGATATCTTCTACCTCTAATTGATGATCTGTTTGATCAAGTGAAGGGAGCCACAGTATTCTCAAAGATGATCTAAGGTTGGGATACCATCAGATCTGGATAAAGGACAAAGACATACATAAAACTGCTTTTCGCAGAAGGTACAGACATTACGAGTTTGTAGTGCTACCTTTTGGACTGATGAATGCACCAACAACATTTATGAGGCTGATGCATGGTATATTTCACCCTTTTTTGGATAATTTTGTATTAATATTTATTGAAAACATTTTAGTTTATTCCAAGAATGTGGAAGAACATAAAGAGCACTTACGGATAGTGCTGGAAATGCTAATGAAGTATCAGTTGTACGCTAAGTTTAGCAAGTATGATTTCTTCAAGGAAGAAATAAAGTACCTTGGCCACATAATTTCTACTGAGGGTATTGCAATTGACCCAAAGAAAATCAGAACGGCTATGGAATGGAAAGTACCCCAAAACGCGGAAGACATCCGATATTTTATGGGGCTGGCCGGTTATTATTGGCGGTTTATTGAAGGTTTTTCAAAAATTACTTTTCCAATTACTTCCTTACAAAGAAAAGGGAAAATATTTAAATGGACAAAGAAATGTCAGGGCAGTTTTGAAAAACTGAAGCAGTTATTGACTACAACTCCGGTATTAAGGGTAGCTGATCCTAATAAAGAGTTTGAAGTTCGCATAGATGCGTGCAAAGAAGGAGTTGGGGCGATTCTGTCACAAGAGGGTAAAGTAGTTGCCTATGAATCCATAAAGTTAAAAGAGCATGAGAAGCGGTACTCAGCTTATGATTTGGAGATGGCCATAGTAGTGCACGCACTCCGGGTATGGAGGCGCTACTTGCTTGGAAAAAGATTTGTACTGAAAATTGATCATAGCAGCTTAACCAGTTATTTTAAGCAAGTTGATGTCAATTATCGCTAGGCAAGGTGGAATTATTTCCCGAGCAAGTTTGACATTGGTATGCAGCATGTGAAGGGTAAGGAGAATAGAGTAGCTGATGCATTAAGTAGAAAATTGCATGGTGTTTATGAGCTATACTATAATCAAGTTGATTGCAGATTTTTGAAGCAAATGAAAACATAAGCTAAGAAAGATCTTGAACATTAGTTCATGTGGCAGCAAGCAGATGAGTTCAGAAAACAAGGAAAAAAAGCTGATTAGGAAATCAATAAGGATGGGTTGCTAACTTTCAAGAAGATAATTTTTGTTCCAAACAGAATGGAGTTGAAGGAACTAATTCCAAATGAGCATCATCGAAGTAACTACTCTGGACATCCTGGTTATCAGAAGATGCTAACCGCGATCAGGAAGAACTTCTTCTAGATAGGTATGAGGAGAGATATTGCAGAATATCTAAATAAGTGTTTGGAGTGCCAGCAAGTGAAAGTGGAACACCGACACCCAGCTGGGCTGATGCAGCCTATACAAGTACGTGGGTGGAAGTGAGAGGTGATATCTTTGGACTTCATCACTGGTTTTCCAAGGTCAAAGAAGCATAATGACTCTATAATGGTAGTAGTGGATCGATTAAGCAAATCAACACATTTTATACCTGTGCAGTCCACTTATAAAACGGTGCAAATAGCAAACATATTTATGCGAGAGATCTTTAGATTGCATGGAATTCCAAAGACTGTCATATCAGACAGGGATGTGAAGTTTACTTCAGCATTTCGGAAAAAGTTATTTATAGGATTGGGAACTCAAATAAATTTTGGCACCGCTTACCATCCATAGACGAACAGATAGACGGAGCCGGTGAATCAGATCTTGGAGGATATGCTACATATGTATGTAATGCAACAGCCAATTAGGTGGGAAGAATATCTACACCTAGTGGATTTTTCATACAATAATGGCTACCAGGAATCACTTAATATGAGTCCATTCAAAGCTTTACATGGACGACAATGCAGAACTCCTATTAATTGGAGTATCCCAGAAACCAAGTTGATGCTTGGACTGGACATGCTAACCAAAATGGAGACAAAAGTGAAGAAGATCCGGCAAAATTTGAAGGCAGCTTAGGATAGAAAAAAAATGTATGCAGATAAGAAAAGGACTTATTGTGAGTTTGAGGTGGGGGACCATGTGTATGTAAGGATCAAGCCAAAGAAAAGCACTTTAAGGTGGGCCTCTTGTGCCAATTTGGCTCCTAGATTTTGTGGCCCTTTCCAAATATTGGAAAGGATAGGACCCGTGGCTTACCGATTGGCACTGCCCAGTCATATCCGTGTACACAATTTATTTCATGTATCGTTATTGAAACGATACATTCATGATCCAAAACACATAATCCATTGGCAGAGTATTCAGGTAGGATATGAATACCAGATTTGATTAAATATGTTAAGATTTATGAGTAACTAATTCAAGCTCATTGTTTGCAAGTCGAGCCAGATGGCCAGTTTCTGGTCGAGCCTCAATGTATAATCGATCGAAGAGAAATCATGCTCTGGAAATGAGCCATCACCCAAGTTAAAGTGCAATGGAAGCACTTTGGCCCGGATGAAGCTACCTAGGAAGATGAACGTTTTGTTTGGGAGGCATACCTTGAATTGTTTTCTAGAGCAGAATGAGAACATTGGGGATGGTGTTCGCTTCCAGGGGGGAAATTGTAACCACTTTCTTAATTGCTAAACTGTTGGTTAAATTTTATTGTTAAGACTTTAAGACATTTACTGTTATTATTTTTGAAAATAATATGATGGAAAGAGAGTAAATTTGATTAAATAAAATTAGTTATGGAATTGGTTCCATAAGTGAAATACTGATGGTAAAATATTTTATTCCAACTAAGAAGTAGTTGAATGGAAAATGTTTGGTTAGTTACTCTTCCTCTGTGGATAAAAGCAAGATCCCTGTGAGGAAGAGGGGTTCTAACTTGTGTGCTATGAAGGTGAAGTAAGGAGAGCGATAATTTTTTTCCCGATCTGGTAGTTACCAGTGGAAATACTCTCAGCAATCCTGTAACTTCTGGAAGTGGATTGGACTGGATTCCTGAGATCCTTTCTGAGCACAATTTCCTTCTACTTGGCTCAGGAGTGGAGCACGGGTGGGTGAGGACGTAATTGCCTCATCACGGTAGGGAGGACAACCACAATCAATCACAGATAAGTGGAATTTTGTTGTTATTTTCAGAAGAGTAGATTCTGGTTAAATGTTGTTTTAAGAAAGAATTGTAGAAAAGTATGCAGTTAGGAAAGAGAAGAGATACTGAGTAAACTGTTAGATTTTCTTTAATTATTAAGTACATATTAAAGATGTAGAAGAGGCAAATTTGTATGCTGTAGAAAGAATTTCTTGAAACATAGCATGAACCATTTGATTATTGCTTAAGTTAATTTTATAGTAAGTATATAATAGATAGAAAAACTGTAAGCATGATTTGTAGGGAACTTTGCCGAAAAATCAGAACTCTGGGGTTTCGAAATTGCGGTATGATTGTTTCAACCCCTTAAGCTATACATAGACTAAGAACTAGTAGGTCTGGTCGACTCCTGAAATTATTTATTGGTCATAATAGGGAAAACTATAAATGGTTATTTAGCTAATAAACACTATGAATTATAAGCTTATAGACCAAGAACAAGAAAACATGTATAGAAAACACTATGTAGAACTATGAAAAATATTTTCTGCTAACAATATAAGCAATAAATAGAACTTTTGAACATTCCTAAACGAAGTATAAACATACTCCTGTAAATTGATAAATTCTGGAAAGTGGAGCATATAAGAAATGTTGAGACCATTTGAATTTATATAAATAACCCATGTTATAAACTTTCCAAAATAAAAAAGTAAATTAAAGAGAACAGGTAAGTAATAACAGAATAAGGCTATAAGTAATATATATATTCGTCTGCACAGATAAAAACTATAAGGAACATAGTTCATATATGTAGATACCAAGGGTTTATAGGAGTCTGTACTAATCCAAAAGAACCCAGAAATTTCTAAAGTAATAGTTTTCAACCGAGAGTTGGGTTAGCGGATGAAACCCCGCCCATAACCCATGGAAATGGAATGAGATAAAAATTTAAAATATTTATACAGTTCATTAACAAAGTGTCATTCACTACATGGCGTAGCCATGCATGTTGAAAATTCACAGAGAAACAAAATGTTAGTGGACTGAGAGGAATTAAAACCTCAAGCCATAAGGTTCAAAAACCCTAACCAAAACACGAGAAGGGTACCTGTTTGACCGAAGCAGGAGAAACAATTAGAGGCGACCGGAAGAATTTCACTATGCAGAAGATTCTTATCACTGGTTCCAGACAGTTACCTACATGAAATATTAAGTTGTGTTTAGATTGTAATTTCTTAACCTGAGCATCTGTGAAGGAAAGAAAGAACAAAAGAATACAACGGGACAGTTAAAAATTTCCTTACCTGTTATGGCATATACTAAATCCGTGCGACGTGCTCTCCTGCAATAGCAAATAGTAAAGGGTCAACGGGGGTAAACCAATCTGTATGTATAAATTAAGAAATTGATAACCTCAACCGATGGAACAGTTGGTAAGAGTGCTTACTCTTCAGCAAACCACTGTAGCAACGAATGTAGCTAAGAAAGGGCACAGGGTTCCCTCTCGGAGAAAACCCAAAACGCTTCTAAACAACAATCCACAAGTAATTATATTGCAGACTCCAAATTAAGAAATTGAACTTCGCTGTGTATACAAAATATGAACAGATTAACACTATGGAGAATTAGAAAACGATTATCCATCAGTTCACTTAGACAATAAACTCAGTGAAATTGTATAGTGCGATAATCACTTACGGTGGGAATCGAGGCTGAGACTTGTTCAAGCAAAAGAGAGTGACACTGCATGGTGGAAGAAGAGAGACGAGAAGCCAAGCTAACCACCTCAGCCTGTAGAGTGCCGATAGGAGGTGCAATGAGGTTGGCCACCAGAGTGATAGACAAAATGCGGAATGGTTGGGAAAAGCTGTTACTAAGGTACTCATTAACTTGAAACCCTAAAACCACAGCTACCACCGGATGCCGAGAATGATAGATCAACGACAGAGAGAACAAACAAATGTACATTAATTAAATGCAGTTAATTCAGTGGCATATATTCCGAGGACTCATCATAAATTTCACAGCTTCATACCGAGGAGATGATGGGCGTATTAATCCAACGTGGGATTCGCAATCAATACGGGTACAATATGTTATTAATACTAACAGATAACTATACCTCGTGAATTGAAAAGGCCAAATTGTAAAAGCCAAAATAGATGTGAAACAATGTAATAAGTGGTATAATATTATGAAGTTAATCATAACATTTAGATTTAAAAACTCTGATGTGTAACAATGTAATGAGTTGTATAATGTTAAGTTCATCATGGCATCTAGGTTTAAAAATCGAATATATATATATATATATTATGCTAGGACTGATTGATGGAGGTATGGTGTGTTTAGTTAGGTAAATAATTGTGAATAAATGAAAGATAGTATAATGATGTTTGTAGTAAAGTAAGGTAATTTTTTTTTTTGCTTTTTGTTTTATGAATACATTGAGGATGTTACATTATAATGCTCTAAATGATTATCGATAAATCTTTCGGTGAAAATCACATTCGAGTAAATTGTGTCGACTCTTTCTATCATTTCTCATGAGTAAATATTATAGATGCAATAATGGATAATATAAAAAAGATATGAAACTCTTGACACAGATACTTTTTGATGTTATTTTACATATTATAATGCTCTAAATGATTGTGGATAATTGAAAAAGAAAATACTATCATTTCTCATAATTAAATATCAATGGTAAAGTGGTGGTGTATATCCATGGTTAAAATTATTGTTATATTTTTAGTATTAATTTTTTTATGCTTATTAATTATATTTAAATATGATTAAAAAAATATTATTATTTTTTTATGGTGAAATGGATCTTAATTTATAGCTACTATTTATATCGTATATATTTTCATGTGATAGAGGTGTAGATATATCTCAAAAGTAATTATAATATTTTTTCTTTTAACTTTAATAATAAAATGTTATAAAATAAAATTCAAATAAAATATTTGTAAAATAGTTTGAGTGTGAAATGAGAGGTGGTTTTTGGGCATGTCAGTATTGATGAGTCATGGTATTGTAAAAAAACCTATTTACAAGTTAATAATATCCTTGACAAAGTAGATGTGAATATCCATGGTTAAACACAGACACAGACAGAATAAATAACCTGTCATTTTTGTTTATATAGCCACAACATCACGAGCATGAGACATCCCCGCCTCGTTGAAAATTTGTATATATTGAAAATTGTATTTGCTTATAGGTATCCCTTAGGCCATGGTCATTCTTAGAAATGGTGCAGGGTGTTTTCAATTCGAAGGCTTCATGCACTAGCACATTTTGGCCATTTTCCAACGACCAATTCGTCGTTATTTCGAGACATAGGCATTGCAAGAGCGACAGTTTGAGGTCGGGCAAAATGTGGTTAGCCATTACGTCACAATTTCGACACTTCAATAAAGTGTCAGAAGAGCGACACTATTTTCGACGTTTCCAAACAACTGTCGCTCTTCCAACGTTTTCCAAACCATCTCTCTTCCGATGTTTAACAAGCCGTCGCTCTTCTAACGTCCTCCCAACCGTCGCTCTTCCGACGTTTGTAAACTGTCGCAATTCCGACGATATGTGGTCCAATGTTTTGAACATCACTCTTCCAACGCCTATGTAACATCGCTAATCCGATGAAAAGGAAAAGATATTTAAAAAAGGAAACGCCTCTCTTTCGACCTGTTAGGTGTCGGTCTTCCGACGAACAGGTAAAAATATTTTAAAACGAAACATCGCTCTTGCGACGTGTATGGCGTCGGGCTTCCGACAAGAGAGTAAAAATAGTAAAAAACGAAACGTCGCACTTCCGACGTGTAGGCTGTCGGTCTCCCAACGCTTGGGTAAAAATATTTAAGAAAAACGTATCGTTGGTCTTCCGACGCAAGGCTAAAATATTTAAAAAAAATAAAACAATCGTGTAACATATATAAACTTCACAGAGAACTATAGATGCCAAAGCGATGCCAATTTGGCCAGAATTTGAAGGAAGCCAGTTCTAAAATGAAGGACCTTATGGAATATATATGAAATTAATGATATCAGTGAATATTTGGAGGATGGATGCAGAGGTGTCTGATTATTGGCACCCGTTCTGATTTTTTTACTCTGGTTACTATCTTGATATGAAATTACACAGTTACGATGTGAATAATAACTCAGATGCCAAAGCGATTCCAACCCATCGTGTCACAGGAACGAGTGCAAACTTTTCATATTATATTAGTCACTGTAATGGTGCCAACCAAATATAAAGAGCATTAAATTCCTCGTGTCTCCACAAAGGCATACGAACGATTGGGTGTGCATACCAAACCCACAGAGCACCAGCTATGTGAATCATCATACCAGAGAGCGAGCACTATATAAATTCAATGTTCCATGGTGTAATGGTCGGATTATAGTTAGTCTTGGATTGCATTACTGAGAGTGATATAACGTATCATCCTACTGAGATCATCGAGCCATTGTTATCTATTATCTAACCGTGATTTATTGTGTGAATTTATCATATACAAATTATTATCATCATGCAAATGCGAGCCACAAAAATTTACAGCATGCCACTGTTATATAGGATGAAGATAAAAAACACATCGAGCCTTTGCAATGTCATCAAACAATGCAACATATATTGAAATTGTATACAACTTTAACACTATATAGTGAGAGTCATCTAAGCGATCCTCACGTGAGCTAATTAAATAGTAGAGTGAGCTTTTGTTGAACCACACAGAGGTATGTTCGATCCCTGAGGCATCACAAAAAATAGGATCCAAGGTTTGTATAAGCCACAATCCATGCAAAACATGTTCATTGAGCCTTTGTTGACCATTGCAAGCTTCGACAAATTATATGCGAGATTTTGAACACAAGAATGAGCCATTGTAATCTACAGATGTGAGTGTCACTTTAGATATATACATATAATCCATAGAGAATTGAAGCGATATATTCTTCATATGTGAGTTTCTATTAAGCCACAGAGACAATTTTGAAGTTATACTGTGATGTCATAGAATATATTCATATTAACCACTCAGAAGAGCAGTCGAGCCACAGGAATAAACCTTTGCATCACAATATAGATCATGTTTTTACACTTATATGCCCAGACTCTTAAATAGAGATCATGGTTTTTACACAAGAATAAACATTCGCATCACAATAGATATTATGGTTTTACACTAAAATATTAAAAAAATAAAATAAAACAATCGTGTAACATATATAAACTTCACAGAGAACTATAGATGCCAAAGTGATGCCAATTCGACTAGACTTTTGAAGGAAGCCAATTCTAAAACGAAGGACCTTATGGAATATATATGAAATTAATGATATCAGTGAATATTTGGAGGAAGGATGTGGAGAGCTCTGGATGCAGAGGTGTCTGATTATTGGCACCCGCTCTGATTTGTTTACTCTGGTTACTATCTTCATATGAAATTACACAGTTACGCTGTGGATAATAACTCAGATGCCAAAGCGATTCCAACCCATTGTGTCACAGGAACAAGTGAAAACTTTGCATATTATATTAGTCACTGTAATGGTGCCAACCAAATAAAACGAGCATTAAATTCCTTGTGTCTCCACAAAGGCATACGAACGATTGGGTGTGCATACCAAACCCACAGAGCACCAGCTATGTGTATCATCATACTAGAGAGTGAGCACTGTAGAAATTCAATGTTCCATGGTGTAATGATTGGATTATAGTTAGTCTTGGAATGCATTACTGAGAGTGATATAACGTGTCATCCTACTAAGATCACCGAGCCATTACTATCTATTATCTAACTGTGATTTACTGTGTGAAGTTATCATATACAAATTATTATCATCACACAAATGCGAGCCACAAAAATTTACAGCATGCCACTGTTATATAGGATGAAGATCCAAAACACATCGAGCCTTTGCAATGTCATCAAACAATGCAACATATATTGAAATTGTATACAACTTTATCACCCTGTAGTGAGAGTAATCTAAGCGATCCTCACATGAGCTAAATAGTAGGGTGAGATTTTTTTGAACCACACAGAGGTATGTTCGATCCCTAAGGCATCACAAAAATTAGGATCCAAGGTTTGTATAAGCCACAATCCATACAAAACATGTTCATTGAGCCTTTGATTACAGTGGGCCCAAAACTCACCCTCCAAAGAATAACTAGAACCTTTTATGTTGCTGCAACTTTTGTATCTTGAGACATCACTGCCCATTTTACTGCCCCTCCGATACAAAGAAGCAGATTGAGAGCCCTATGAAAGAAGGAAGCACATAATGTTCAAATGACCCTTCTATGTTGGTTCAACTTTACCACTATATACCCGAGTTGTTACCATGAAATGGAAACACACAATATGGTAGTAAAAAGCCCAAGATGCAGCTGGATCAAGGTCAAGAACATAGTCCATTCATTTGTTGTTGGAGACAGATCACAAAAACAATCAGAGCGGATATATTCAATGGTGGATTTATTGGTTGGGAAGATGGAAGATTCAGTGTATATGCCAAATATAGTAAACAACACATATTGAAGCTAAACCCTAAACACTAATGCATATGACTAGAGCAATATGTTAACAGTCTAACTCATGAAACCTTAAAAAACTAGAGAAAATAGAACATGGGTCTTAAAAAATTTAATCGATCTGCTTTGATTCGAGATATAATCAATAGATTTCAAAGGCAAAGAAATAATCTGTAAATTATCGTATCGACATGCTGAAAAATAGAACTAAAATACAAAATCAACCGCAAATAAAGTGCGAAATTCGCAGATTGACCTGTGATGGAGCCGATTACAGTTGGAATTCCTTCCGACTTGTGGAGTGAGAAGACCTGCAATAGGCACTCAAGATCAATTTATTTACTTACCTCATCTTTCCTCCAAACCTGTGATATTATGGCCGCATCCTTCCTCCAAACCTGCAATAGTATGGCTGCATCCTTCCTCAAAACCGGCGACAGTATGGCCGCATCCTCCCTCCTTCCCTGGACAAACCATGCAACCGGAGGGAAATGAAAGAGGGAAATTAAAAATATCAACCAGAGGGAAATTAAAAATAGCAACCGGAGGGAAATGAAAGAGGGGAATTAAAAATTTTGATAGTTGAAATTTTTTGACATTTTGAAATGAAATACATGTGTTTTTTAAGGCCACTCAAATTCCATTAAATAAAATGTGTGAGAATTTTCTTGGGGTTAATGAGGGGTTTGGGTAAATAAGTGGTATTTTTTATTATAAATAATTATTAATGAGATTAGATCTAAGACATTTATTTAAATTATTAATTATATAAAATTGTTGAATTTTTATTTCATAAACTATGGATTTTAGTTGATTTTTTAATCTAATTATGTGATATTAAAGATGAATTATGGTAACTTAAAAATAAGTTTTATGTGGTTAAAAGGGAAGTAGTAATGTTGTGGTATGAATGATTATTTTCAATGAAATTTTTGGTTTAGTAAGGGTAACTCATCTATGGACATTTTCCATGATTTTTAAGACGAAGTCAATATAGGAAAGGTGATACTTAAAGGGCTCCCACATGCTTTAGAAATTCTATATCTATTGGTTTATAAACATTAGAGGTGGAAAAATATCCTAAGATCTAGAGCTAAGTTTGTTCCAACTTAGCTATATCTTGAACAACAAATTGTTGTTAACGTCAAGGACATGATAGAAATTTGGTGGGTTGTAGGGTAGTCTTATAATGAAATAAATGTAATGTAGTTACTAGGTAGTTAGGGGGAACCATTTTGGTGGAAATTGGCCATAAATGGGACATATATCCATGCATAGTTTTTTAAGAAAAAATACACCTAGTGGATTATCATTTTACGAGAATCACTTTAGGATCTAGGCTACTGTGCACACACTAACTAAAGGGATATTAGTGAAACCCACAAAAGTATTATAGGTGCTTTTATATAAATAGGTGTTCTTGTGTTCTCATTGGTTATTTATGGGTAAATGACAATAAAGTAAGAGAATTTATAGGTGCTTTTATAGAAATAGGTGTTCTTGTGCTCTCATTGGTTAGGTATGGGCAAATGACAATAAAGTAAGAGAAGGATTTGACTACTGGACAATTAGAGGAATGATTCCACACAAAACCAAGCGTGGTGCTGTAGTAATTTCTAGGATAAGGGCTTTTGAAGGGGTTTCCCCACTATATGGCCGAAAGAAGAGAATGGTCATTCCAGATGCTCTGAAAGTGTTGAGGCTTCAGCCAGGTCACAAGTATTGTCTGTTAGGAAGGCTTTCCAAATAAGTTGGCTAGCATCACTATGACACAATTATGGAATTAGAAGGGAAGAGAAAGGAAAAGGCTCATGTATCATATGAGAGAAGGAAGCAATTGGAAAAATTTAGGTCAAAAGCAGTGGAGTTAGTCAAAAAGCAACTTTCCCCAGAGATGGATAAGATAAAACTTGACAACATATTGGTCAATTTCCTTGACCCTTTATTGGTTATTAAGAAGGAGTAACCCCAAAGATGGAGCTCTTAGCTTCAATAAAGTATTAGATAAGCTGCATGTTGTGCTCAATGAAGCATTCAATTTTGAAACAAACACCCTCAAGCGAAACGACTCAACCCGACCCGAACACGTTTGGGCGGGCGCCCTCACATGGTGCGCCCGACCGAACAAAGACACAAAGGAGAAAAAAGCAAACAGGTTGCACGAACGTGCACAAGGCACCCATGCAGTCACAACTTAGCAAATTTGATACATTCGCCCTCAAATGAAATGACCCGACCCGCAAGCGTTTGGGTGGGCACCCTCAACTGAAATTACCCGACCCGAACACGTTTGGGCGGAAGCCCTCAACCGAAACGACCCAGCTCGAATGCGCCCGGCCTGAACGTTCTCGGCCCAAATGTGCCCGGTCGGGCGACCTCACACGGTGCGACACGATGAATGATGCCACAGGGGAGCAAACGGAAAACGAGCCGCCTGAACATGCACAAGGAACCTGGGTGGTCAAAACTTAGCAAAACTGATACAGGCGCCCTCGAACGAAACGACTCGACATGAACGCGCTTGGTCGAGCAACCTCACACAGCGCAACACGGCGCTCCCAAACGAACAATGCCACAAGGGAGAAAATGGTAAACGGGCTGCCCAAATGTGCACAAGGCACCCAGGTAGTCACAACTTAGCAAAACTGATACGGGCGCCCTCGAACGAAATGAACCAACCCGAACGTGCTTGGTCGAGCGCCCTCACATGGCGCGACATGGTGCACCCGATCGAACGATGCCACAAGGGAGCAAATGGAAAATGAGCCACCCGAACATGCATAAGGCACCCGGGCAGTCACAACATAGCAAAACTGATACAGGCACCCTTGAACGAAACGACCCGACCCAATCTCCCCCGGTCGGGCGACCTCGCATGACACCACATGATGCGCGTGACCGAATGATGCCACAAGGGAGAAAACATAAAACAGGCCACTCGAACGTGCACAATGCACCCAGACGGTCGCAAAATATTAAAAATGATACGGGTGCCCTCGAATGAAACGACCCAACCGAACGAAGGCACAAGGGGGAAAATGACAAATGGGCTGCACGAATGTGCACAAGGAACCCGTGCGATCACAACTTAGCAATTTTGATATGGCCGCCCTTAAACGAAATGACCCGACCTGAACGCGTTTGGGCGGGCGCCCTCACACGGCTCGACACGACATGCACGACTGAATGAAGGCACAAGGGAGCAACAAGAAAATGGGCCACACGAACGTGCATAGGGCACCCGTGCGGTCACAAATTAGCATATTTGATATGAGTACTGCCCTCAACCGAAACGAACAGAACCAAATGCGTTTGGGCTAGCGAGCACCCTCAACCGAGATGACCTGACCCGAACATGTTTGGGCAGGCGCCCTCAACCGAAACGACCCGACCCGAACGGGTTTTGGCGAGTGCCCTCAAACGAAATGAAAAACGGGCCGCACGAACGTGCACAATGCACCCATGCGGTCACAACTTAGCAAATGGGTTAGGGTAGGGGGTTAAATGGGTTATGGTTTTAGGGGGTTAAATGGGTTAGGGTTGGGAAATAGGGTTTAAGGGGTTAGGGTTTAAGGGTTTAGAGGTTTAGGGTTTAGGGGGTTAAATGCGTTAGGGGTTTAGGGGTTTAGGGGGTTAAATGGGTTAGGGGTTAAGGGTTTAAGGGTTTAGGGGTTTAGAGGTTTATGGTTTAGGGGGTTAAATGGGATAGGGGTTGGGAATTAGGGTTTAATGGGTTAGGGGTTAAGGGGTTATAGGTTTAGGGTTTAGGGGGTTAAATGGGTTAGGGGTTTACGGGGTTAGGGGATTTAGTAGTTAAGAATTTTAGGGGTTAGAAGTTAGGGGCTAATGGGGTTAGGTTTTAAGGGATTAGATGGGTTAGGGGTCAGGAATTAGGGTTTAAGAGGTTATGGTTAAGGGTTTAATGGTTTAGGGTTTAAGGGGTTAGGGTTTAAGGGTTAATAGGTTTAGGGTTTAGGGGGTTAAATGGGTTAGGGGTTTACTAGGGGTTTACTAGGGGTTTAGGGGGTTAAATGGGTTAGGGGTTAGGGGTTAAGGGTTTAGAGGTTTATGGTTTATGGGTTAAATGGGTTAGGGATTTATAGGTTTAGGGGGTTAAATGGGTTAGGGGTTATAGGTTTAGGTTTTAGGGGGTTAAATGGGTTAGGGGTTTAGGGGGTTAGGGGATTTAGCAGTTAAGGATTTTAGGGGTTAGATGTTAGGGGCTAATGGGGTTAGGGTTTAGGGGGTTAGATGGGTCAGGGGTCGGGAATTAGGGTTTAAGGGGTTAAGGGTTTAGGGGGTTAAATGGGTTAGGGGTTTACTAGGGGTTTAGGGGGTTAAATGGGTTAGGGGTTAAGGGTTTAGGGGTTAGGGGTTAAGGGTTTAGAAGTTTATGGTTTATGGGTTAAACGGGTTAGGGGTTTAGAGGTTTACAGGGTTAAATGGGTTAGGGGTTAAGGGGTTATAGGTTTAGGGTTTAAGGGGTTAAATGGGTTAGGGGTTAAGCAGTTATAGGTTTAGGGTTTAGGGGGTTAAATGGGTTAGGGGTTTACTAGGGGTTTATGGGGTTAAATGGGTAGAGGTTAAGGGTTTAGGGGTTAGGGGTTAAAGGTTTAGAGGTTTAGGGGGTTAAATATGTTAGGGGTTAAGGGGTTATAGGTTAGGGTTTACGGGGTTAAATGGGTTAGGGGTTTAGGGGGTTATGGGATTTAGCAGTTAAGGATTTTAGGGGTTAGAAGTTAGGGGCTAATGGGGTTAGGTTTTAGGGGGTTATATGGGTTAGGGGTCGGGAATTAGGGTTAAAGGGGTTAGGGTTAAGGCCAGTTTAATGGTTTAGGGGTTAAATGGGTTAGGGGTTGGGAATTAGTGTTTAAGGGGTTAGGGGTTAAGATGACAGTTTCATTGGTCTCTGTTTGTGCACATTAGTTGCTTATTCTTTGCGTCTCAATGTAACAATTTTGTAAGTATTATTGCTTGTTTCCATGCCTTCTTTATTTAGTAATTTATAGTATTTTTTAGCCATTGCTTTACATTTATTGATGAAAATGTCTATTGCAATCAAACCAAATGTATGTTCAATCTCCAGTTTCAAACTCAGCCACAGTGTTTTCACACAATTTAAGTCTGGAGAATGGCCATCTAATGAAGCATTAATAACCAGACTGCACCTCATGACTACTCCAGAAAATCTTAAGTTCGAGTGTCCCACATTTATGAGAAATTTGGCTCTAATTATACTCTTGCTCCACCTGACTGTGTCCTGGAAATACCCTTGTTTATTGCAAAAACATCCTAATGTTGTCGACCTTGTGCCTTAACAGACCAAGGAAACATATGTGACTGAGAGGATTGGAAAGCACTACAAAGTTGAAGAGAGTACAAAAGACCAAGATGGTTTAAAGGATAAGCTTGAAGAATCTAGCAGTGTTGAAACAACTAAAAGTTGTCCCAAAAAAATAGTTGATAATGCGAAACCTTCTTCTGTACCAGTCAAGCAAGACTACATTCATGTGAGAGAAAGAAGAGGCCAAGCGACTGATAGGCATAACCTGGAAGATAGGGTATGGTTCCCTCTTTTTTATGAAATATTTGATCTACATTTTGCCTATCGAAGATTAACCATTTTAACCTTGCCAACAAGGCGGACAAGGGGAGTCACAAGGGAGAGATGGATATAAACTGAAGGAGAGGGGAGAGAAGGAATGGAGAGAGAGAGAGAGGGAGATGAGTGAGAGAGGTAGATCAGAAGGGTAAGAGAGGGATATAGTGACACAAAGATGGAAGGGGGGTAGAAAGAAGGATAGCGGGAGGGATATAGTGAGAGGAATGGAGGGTAGAGAGAGAGAGAGAGAGAGAGGGAGATCGGGGAAGAGAGAGGGAGGCCCAAACATGTTTCCTTGGGTGGTCTCATGACACGACACACCTGAACAGATGTAAACAAGGCACCCAAACATGCAAAAGGCACCCAGGCGGTCACAACTTCGCAAAACTGATACGGGCGCCCTCGAACGAAATGGCCCGACCTGAACACGCCCAGTCGAGCGACCTCACACAACGCGACACGACGCGCCCGAACTAAAGATGCCACAAGGGAGAAAATAGCAAACGGGCCACCCAAACATGCATAAGGCACTCGAGCAGTCACAACTTAGAAAAACTGACACGGGTGCCCTCGAACAAAACGACCCGACCCGAACGCACCCGGTCGGGCAACCTCACACGGCGTGACACGACGCGCTCGACCGAACGATGCCACAAGGGAGAAAATGTCAAACGGGCCGCCCGAACTTCCACAAGGCACTCGGGCAGTCACAACTTAGCAAAACTGATACGGGTGCCCTCGAACGAAACAGCTCGACCTAAACGCGCTCAGTTGGGCGACCTCACACGGCGCGCCCGAACGAACGATGCCACAAGGGAGAAAATGACAAATGGGCTACCCAAACGTGCACAAGGCACCTGGGCGATCACAACTTAACAAAACTAATACGGGCACCCTCGAACGAAACGACCTGACCCGAATGCGCTTGGTCAGGTGCCCTCACACGGCACGACATAGCGCGCCCGACCGAACGATGCCACAAGGGAGCAAATGGAAAACAGGCCGTCCAAAGCTGCACAAGGCACCCGGGCAGTCACAACTATACAAAACTGATACGGGCGCCCTCGAACGAAACGACCCGATCCTAACGCGCTCGGTCGGGCGACCTCACATGGCGCGACACGACGCGCCCGACCGAACGATGCCACAAGGGAGAAAATGAAAAATGAGCTGCCTGAACATGCACAAGGCACCTGGGCGGTCACAAATTAACAAAACTAATACGAGCGCCCTCGAACGAAATGGCCTGACCCGAATGCGCTCGGTCAGGCGACCTCACACGACACGCCCGACCGAACGATGCCATAAGGGAGAAAATGGAAAACGGGCTACTCGAACGTGCACAAGGCACCCAGGTGGTCACAACTGAGAAAAACTGATACGGGCACCCTCGAACGAAACCACCCGACTCGAACGCGCTCGATCGGGCGACCTCACATGGCGTGACACAGCGCGCCCAAATGAATGATGCCACAAGGGAGAAAACAGAAAACGGACCGCCCGAATGTGCGCAAGGCACCCGAGTGGTCACAACTTAGCAAAACTGATATGGGCGCCCTCGAAAGAAACGGCCTGACCCGACCCAAATGCGCCTGGTCAGGCAACCTCACACGGTATGACACGATGCGCCCGAACGAACGATGCCACAAGGGAGAAAATGGAAAATGGGCCACCTGATTGTCCACAAGGTACCTGGGCAGTCACAACTTAGAAAAATTGATACAGGCCGCCCCGAACGAAATGACCCGACCCTACCTGAACGCGCCCAGTAGGGCGACCTCACACGGCGCGACACGACGCACCCAACCGAACGATGACACAAGGGAGCAAACGGAAAATGGGCTGCCTCGAACGTGCACAAGGCACCCAGGCGGTCACAACTTAACAAAACTGATACGGGCACCCTCAAATGAAACGACCCGACCCGAACGCGCCCGATTGGGTGACCTCACACGGCGTGCCCAATTGAACGATGCCACAAGGGAGAAAACGAAAAACGGGTCACTCGAACATGCACAAGGCACCCGGGTGGTCACAAATTAGAAAAAATGATACGGGCACCCTCGAATGAAATGACCCAACCCGAACGCGCCTGATCGGGCGACCTCACAAGGCGCGACATGGCGCACCCGACTAAACTATGCCACAATGGAGAAAACGGAAAATGGGCCGCCCGAATGTGCACAAGGCACCTGGGTAGTCACAACTTAGCAAAAATGATACGAGCACCCTTGAACGAAACAACTCGACCCGACCTGAACGCGCTTGGTCTGGCAACCTCACACGGCGCGACTCGACGCGCCCGACCGAACGATGCCACAAGGGAGAAAATGGAAAACGGGCCGCCCGAAGGTGCACAAGGCACCCAGGTGGTCACAACTTAGCAAAATTGATACGGGCGCCCTCAAACGAAACAATCTGACCCGACCCGAACACGCTCGGTCGGACGACCTCACATGACGCGACAGGGTGTGCCCAACCGAACAATGCCATAAGGGAGCAAACGGAAAACGGGCCGCCCGAACGTGCACAAGGCACCAGGGTGGTCACAACTTAGAAAAACTGATACAGGTGCCCTTGAACGAAACGGCCTGACCTGACCCGAACGCGCCCGGTCGGGCGACCTCACATGGCGCGACACGGCGCACCCGACCGAACAATGCCATAAGGGAGAAAATGGCAAACGGGCCGCTTTAACGTGCACAAGGGACCCGGGTGGTCACAACTTAGCAAAATTGATACTGGCGCCCTCGAACGAAATGACCCGATTCGAACGTGCTCGGTCGGGCGACCTCACACGGCACGACATGGCACGCCCGAACGAACGATGCCACAAAGGAACAAATGAAAATTAGGCCACTCGAAAGTGCATAAGACACCTAGGTGGTCACAACTTAGCAAAACTGATACGGGCGCCCTCGAACGAAACTGCCCGACCCGACCCGAATGCGCCTGTTCGGGCGACCTCACACGACACAACACGACACACTCGAACGAATGATGCCACAATGGAGAAAATGGAAAATGGGCCACCCGAATGTGCACAAGGCACCCGGGCGGTCACAATCTAGTAAAAATAATACAGGCGCCCTCGAACGAAACGACTCGACCGGACCCGAACGCACCCAGTCAGGCGACCTTACACGGCGTGACACAACACGCCCAACTGAATGATGCCACAAGGGAGCAAACAGAAAACGGGCCACACGAATGTGCACAAGGCACCTGGGTGGTCACAACTTAGCAAAACTGATACGAGCGCCCTCGAACGAAATGGCCTGACCCGACCCAAATGCGCCCGGTCGGGCGACCTCACCTAGCGCGGCTCGATGTCCCTGACTGAACGATGCCACAAAGGAGAAAATGACAAACGGGCCACCAAAATATGCACAAGGCACCCGGGCGGTCACAACTTAGAAAAACTGATATGAGCACCGTTGAACGAAATGACTCGACCCGACCCAAATGCGCTCGGTCGGGCGACCTCACACGGCGCGCCCGACCAAACGATGCCATAAGGGAGAAAATGGCAAACGGGCTGCCCGAACGTGCACAAGGGACTCGGGTGGTCACAACTTAGCAAAACTGATACAGGCACCCTCGAACGAAACGACCCGACCCGAACGCGCCTGGTCAGACGACCTCACACGACGCGACTCAGCGCGCCCGAACGAACGATGCCACCTGGGAGCAAACGGAAAATAGGCCAGTCGAACGTGCACAAGACACCCGGGTAGTCACAACTTAGCAAAACTGATACGGGCGCCCTCAAATGAAATGACCTGACCTGACCCGAACGCGCTCGGTCCGGCGACCTCACACGGCGCGACACAACGCTCCCGAACGAACGATGCCACAAGGGAGAAAACGGAAAATGGGCCACCCGAATGTGCACAAGGCACCCGAGTGGTCACAACTTAGCAAAACTGATACGGGTGCCCTCGAACGAAACGACCCGACCCAACCCGAACACACCCAGTCGGGCGACCTCACATGGTGCGACACGACGTGCTCGAACGAATGATGCCACAAGGGAGAAAACGGAAAACACGCCACCCAAACGTGCACAAGGCACCCGGGCAGTCACAATTTAGAAAAACTTATACAGGCGCCCTTGAACGAAATGACCCGACCTGACCCGAACACACTCAGTTGGGCGACCTCACATGGCGCGACACGACGCGCCGACCGAACGATGCCATAAGGGAGAAAGCAACAAATGGGCCGCCTGAACGTGCACAAGGGACCCGAGCGGTCACAACTTAGCAAAACTGATACAGGTGCCCTTGAACGAAATGGCCTGACTCGAACACGCCTGGTCGGGCGACCTCACACGGCGCGACACGGCGCGCCTGAACGAACGATGCCACAAGGGAGAAAATGACAAACAGGCCACCCAAATGTGCACAAGACACCCGGGCGGTCACAACTTAGCTTATGGGCGCCCTCGAACGAAACGGCCCGACCCGACCCGAACGCGCCCGGTTGGGCGACCTCACATGGCGCGACACGGCGCGCTCGAATGAACGATGCCACAAGGGATCAAATGGCAAACGGGCCACCCGAACGTGCACAAGGCACCCGAGTGGTCACAACTTTGCAAAACTAATACGGGCGCCCTCAAACGAAATAGCCCGACCTGACCCGAATGCACCTGGTCGGGCAACCTCACACGACGTGACACGATGCGCTCGACCAAATGATGCCATAAGGGAGCAAATGACAAACGGGCTGCCCGAACATGCACAAGGCACCTAGGCGGTCACAACTTAGCAAAAATGATACGGGCGCCCTTGAACGAAACGACCTGACCCAACCCGAATGCGCTTGGTCGAGCGACCTCACACGTCGCGACACAACGCGCCCGACCGAACGATGCCATCAGGGAGAAAACGTCAAACAGGCCACCCGAACATGCACAACGGACTTGGGTGGTCACAACTTAGAAAAACTGATACGGGCGCCCTCGAACGATATAACCCGACCCGAACGCGCCCGATCGGGCGACCTCACATGGCGCGACACGAAGTGCCCGAACGAATGATGCCACAAGGGAGAAAATTGCAAACGGGCCACTCGAACGTGCACAAGACACTCGGGCGGTCACAACTTAGCAAAAATAATACGGGCGCACTCGAACGAAACAACCCGACCCGACCCGAACGTGCCTGGTCAGGCGACCTCACACGGCGCGACACGACGCGCCCAAATGAACGATGCCACAAGGGATAAAACGGAAAACGGTCCACCCGAACGTGCACAAGGCACCCGGGTGGTCACAACTTAGAAAAACTGATACGGGCGCCCTCAAACGAAACAGCTCGACCCGATTCGAACGCGCCTGGTCGGGCGACCTCACACGACGCGACATGACGCGCCCGAATGAACGATGCCAAAAGGGAGAAAATGGCAAACGGACCGCCCGAACATGTACAAGGCACCCAGGCGGTCACAACTTAGCAAAACTGATACGGGCGCCCTTGAACTAAATGACCCGACCCAACCCGAACGCGCTCGGTCGAGCGACCTCACACGGCGCGACACGGCGCGCTCGACCGAACAATGCCATAAGGGAGAAAACGGAAAACAGGCCTCCTGAACATGCACAAGGGACCCAGGTTGTCACAACTTAGCAAAACTGATACGGGCACCCTCGAACGAAACGACCCGACCCAAACGCGCTCGGTCGGGCGACCTCACACGGCGCGACACGGCGCACCTGAACGAATGATGCCACAAGGGAGAAAACTGCAAACAGGCCACCCAAACATGCACAAGACACTCGGGTGGTCACAACTTAGCAAACCTGATACGGGCGCCCTTAAACGAAATGGCCCGACCTGAACACGCTCGGTCGGGCGACCTCACACTGCGCGACATGGCGCGCCTGACCGTGGTTGGGGGCACACATGAAAAGTGAACAAGGAGTGAGTGCATCACGTCTTTAATATTTTATGGAACTCCTTAGAAGTCTCATCATAACCACCTTCCATCTTCATCACAATGTGATATGTCAACTAAAGATATCTTATTATGTTGCTCTAACCATTCAAAAAGGGGACCCAAGTTAGATTATTATTTATTAAAGGAGAGGCCAAAGAAATTAATTTCCAAACCGTCGCAATAACGACGCTTTCGTACAAACGTCGCAAGAGCGACACTTAGCCCAAACTGTCACAATGGCGACACTTTTTCCCAAACTGTCGCAATAGCGATGCTTGTGCCCAAACTGTCACAATAACGATGCTTTCCTCAAACGTCGCAGTAGCAACACTTAGCTCTAGTTCGTCATAATTCCGACGCTTTTGCCCAAACAGTCGCAATTCCGACGCTTGGCTACAAATGTCACAAGACCGACACTAACTTTTATGTGTCGCAATACCGACACTTGTCTCCAAATGTCGGTAGAGTGACAGTTGTGGGCGGGATTTAAAAAATTGAAAAAAATTTGGGGAAATTTCCGACATTTGGTCAAAAGTGTCGGAACCAAAGTGTCGAAATTTCCGCCAAATGTACTAGTGACGCAGGTCTCTCTCTCTCTCTCTCTACGTATGATACATAAAAGAAACTATAATGTATTTTGGCTATACAGTTCTTCCTAGACCTGACAGATTAGGGGGCAACTATTAACACTGGAAAATCGTACAATAGAAGATGAAATTAATTAATGTCAAGCCAAAGGATTTACAGAGCTGGAAGACATTACAAAATCCAGAAAGTATTTAAAATCTCAAAGGTTTGAGGAAAATCAAATTTGAACTAGTCTTAAATGCTATTTACGCGCATTATCTTTCGAGAAGAGCGCCTTCTGCAAGCCTTTTTTCCCGATATGCGTGCATTCCTAAGAGTGGCGAAATTTCACTATCCGAGACCACACAAAGCAAATGACAAGTCACTCCTTACTTGTAGTCGCCTAAGGACATCCACCTACGCCTCCTTAGACACTATGTGAGCACACAATGTAATATTTGGAGCACACAAAGGAATCATACCCCTCTCTTGGGTCACCATCCTCCATTTACTAAGAGAGGGAAGGAGGATTTGAAATATCCTATATAAAGCCACCATGAGATGAAGAATGGGTAATGACATTGTTATGCTGGTCAGAATTTCCCAAGCGATACCAGCAGTGTGTGCCCCAGAGCTAAAGACAAAGAGGACTCAATTGTTGGCCACCCAACAAGTTCAGTCCACATAGTAGAGAGAGAGGGAGACTGCACCGAGGCAAGCTTGGGATAAAAAAATCCTTGCATCAGGACCTAGAACCATTGTGTAACGGCCCTTTGGCAAGAGGGTAAAGTATCACTCTTCTTACTACCAGCACTCAATAAGAGGGGCCTAGAGCCACCGTTTTCATTATTGTTGTCATTTGAATCGTTCAGAGCTTCTATTTATTTATGTTTAGTTTTAGTTTAGTTTTTAGTTTAGATTTGCATGCTTTTTCCTCTATATAGTATGCTTATTGACTCCACTTCTTTCTCCCTGTTACCAATAGCTTAACGGGGTAAGAACACCCCTTAAAATGGTGTGATTTCGTACATACATGCACAAAAAACACCACAACAATGACTATTGGAAATTCCATTGAAATTACGAAGTATGTGGACCCAAAAATTTTGGGTGCAAATGACAAGAGAATTGCATGGATTCTAGTGGAGGTCGTTTTTGCTGGTGGCCTGCCTGGTAATATTGATCTTAAATGGGGTCAGAGATTTCACAGGAAGAGGGTAGACTATTAGGGCATTCCATTTATATTCTTGGTGTGTCACCATACCGGACACCTAATGGACAAGCGTCCTGCACGTTTTAGGAGAGCGGCAAAGTGGTGTAATCGCTAGCGCCATGGTCGGAACAGAACTGATGGCGCGACAATTGATCGCAAGTACACTGGTAAGCTGTCTGTTACCACTTCTAATCTTGGTCTTTCTGTTTCATCTGGGGCAGGATCTGATAGGTCTTCAAGCCCTCATAATATAGACCTTCCATGTATTGGTACTGTTGTCCCCCCATCAAAAGGGATCTTCTGCTGCTGCAACCCCAACTACTCTATCGGGGAGCAACCGACCTCCTACTATGACTTTGGAATGCAACCAAATAAACTTGGTGTATGTCGGTGTATTGGGCCATCACGTCGGGGATGCTATTGTCGTCCCATCTCCCCCCATGAGCATCCATCCACAACAGAACAAGTCGTCTTTCCTTCCTACTGGTGAAACTGATAAGGTCTCTTTTGACCTGAATGACTTGGAAAGGTTTATTGTATCCCCTTATATGCCTCCCTTAGAATGGGCATCCCCTTGTCTGCCACATGGTAATAGGCCTGTTGATCCTCTGGACTCACCGAACAACACTATGGGTAGTGACATAGAAGGTTTGTTGGGGAACCCGTCAATTGATTTAGATGCATTGACAATTTTTGATAAACCTCCTGAGGATTCACCTGTATCCATATCGCCCGTTTCTGCATCCAATATTACTGTCAGAAAAAAGACCAAGGTTTGATCCCGTCGTTTTAGGGGGCGTTTAAAAAGTAAATCTATTTTCCAAGGGGAACTGGGTGATTTCAGGGAGGTTACCATTTCGTCGGTGGATAATTTCTGGGCACTTAGAGAAATAAGCCCTGATTTGGTTACAAAATGACCTCTTTATTATCCTTAAATATAAGGGGTATAGGCGACTCCTCAAAATTCATTCACCTATGGGATGCCTTTACTGAACAACGACCTGTTATTGCGGTTTTTCAAGAGACTTTATGCACCAGAGACAAAGCACTTAGGTATTTCCTCAAGATCCGACCTGGATGGTGTGTGGTGGGTACCAATGCGGTGGGATGGGCCGGAGGGATGCTGACTATGTGGAACCCTGGGATGGCCAGATTCAAAGCATTCCTTTTTTTTGGAGGTATAATTCTGGAAGGTAACATTAAAGGTTCGGCTGAAACCTTTCATATCATAAAATGGCTAGATTCAAAGCATTCCTTTTTTTTGGAGGTATAATTATGGAAGGTAACATTAAAGGTTCGACTGAAACCTTTCATTCATAAACCTATATGCTCCATGTCATGGTCAGAGGCAATTCTGGGAGCATATATATGCATCTTCTATTATGGGAATCTAGAATCTTATAGTGATTGGGGATTACAATTCTACATAAATGTGGAGGAATTATGGGGTAGGAGGGCCTAACTAGACCCATTGGTGGA
This sequence comes from Pinus albicaulis, assembly GCA_034641835.2. Lineage (NCBI taxonomy): Eukaryota > Viridiplantae > Streptophyta > Pinopsida > Pinales > Pinaceae > Pinus > Pinus albicaulis. The sequence continues at coordinate 446,311,294 of CM076576.1, forward strand.
TCATATATCTCTGCTATTCAGTCAGCACAATTTAGTGGAGATTCGTCCCTTCCCATTGAGGCCGACATGGACCAACAAGCGGGAAGGATCTGAATTCATCGGGAAGGTCATGGACAGGGTTATGGTACATGAGTGTATCAGTGAAATATTGGGGAACGCTAGAGTCAGGGTGGTGGCAGAAAATCTATTAGATCGCATGATAATTATGTTCACTTGGAGGGTGGAACAGAAAATTAGGTGAGTCCCTTTTAAATTCAACATAATCTAGTTAGAAGACTCTGAATATAACCAACTAGTGGAATAGGTTTGGAAATCACAAGTTGGATCAAATGATGGGTGGGCAAGAGTAACTTCTATAACAAGCTTAGAAGGCTAAAATTCCATACGAAATTATGGAAAAGGAGAAAAAAGGAAAGGAATAGGTGGGATCCAAGGTTGATTTCTGATGAAATTGGGAGCATATATGAGAACATGCTGCTTTCTCCACCAAATAGCCAAATATATGATCGCCTGGCCCTGCTAGAACAAAAGAAAGAAAAGATTATAAACATACAAGAGTTACTTGGAAACTGAAGAGTCGAATTACATGGATGAAAGAAGGTGACAAGAATACAAAATATTTCCACTAGGTGGAAAATGGTAGGAGGCACTCTAATTCTATTTGGAGCATTGATTCAAAGGAGGGTTGGAATGTTTACTCCTCGGAGGAGATAAGGAAAGAAGCATATGATTATTGCTTGGACTTTTATAAAGCCGATCCGGAAATTGATATATCAAGCCAAACTTGGGTGTTGGGCCACATGCCCATGATGTTTGATGCAGTAGAAAATGACAGTCTGGGGGCAGAGGTCACAAAGGAGGAGATTATGATGGTCCTCAGATCTTTCGCCCATGATAAAAGTCCTGGTTCAGACGGATGGCCGGAAAAATTCTTCCTGCACTTTTTTGAGGCGATGGGAGATGAATTTTTATCAGCTATCGAGAGGTCAAGAAAGTCGGGGTTCATTATATAAACTCAACATTTATTGTGATGATTTTGAAGAATTCTCATCCGCATGCCTTCTCGGAATTTCGCCCGATCTCATTATGCAATGTGATCTATAAAATTATTTCAAAAACTATTTCCATAAGGATGAAAGGGGTCCTATCATCTGGAATCTTTGCTGACCAATATGGTTTCTTACAAGGGTGTTCCATACACGACGTAATGGCAACAACACAAGAAGTTCTACATTCTATTCAGGAAAGGAAGATGGAGGCTCTTATCATGAAGGTGGACTTGTACAAAGCTTATGATTATGTCAACTGGACATATATCAGATTGGTCTTGCTAAAGATTGGCATCTCGATTCCTAATATAAGGTGGATTATGACATGCGTTAGTTCGGTAAAATACGCTGTCATAATAAACGGGATGCCATCGGATTTTTTTGCTGCAAGCCATGGCCTTTGCTAGGGATGTGCCCTCTCTCCCTTACTATTTATAATTGTTATGGATGGATATAGTAATCTCATGAAGATGGCGATGCAGGCTGGTTATTTCAAGGATATTGCATTTTCTCCTATTGTATGTGTCGTTCACTCTTTGTTTGTAGACGATCTGCTTGTATTTGGCTAGATCAACAGGAATCAATGGTTTTATCTTCATTATCTTTTAAATCGTTTTGGAGCTACGACTAGTCTTACCATAAACAAACACAAATCCATCCTTATGCATGCGAATGGGGACGAGGATGAGATAAGATTTATCGCGGATTTTCTAGGAGTACATAAGAAACAACTGTCTGACAGACTCACATATCTGGGTTTTAAGCTAAAACCTAGTGGATACAGAGTTGATGACTAGATGTGGATAGTGGATAAGTTCAGGCACACAATATTAAGATGGGATCACAGATGGTTGTCCATGGGTGGATGTTACACTTTGGTACAAGTTGTATTAATATTTTTTTTTTTTACTGGGGTCACCTCTTTGCACTTCTTGTTCACATCATATCTCTTATTAATGTTATAATTTCTCGGTTCATCTGGGCAGGCGCCTCTATGGTGAAAAAATTCCATCTGTGTAAACTGGACGATTTGACCAGGCCGAAGGAAAGTGGAGGATGGGGGCTGTTGCAGGTCAAATATTTCCTGTCGGCACTCCTGGTCAAATCATTTTGGAGGGCATTAAATGGTTCGAGCATTTGGAGGGACATTTGCAGGTTGAAATATTTGGATGGGGAGCCTCTCTCACAAATTTTCACTGGCACTATGCTCAGGAAGAGGAGTGAATCGGTCATACGGAGGGGCTTGGAAATTTGGAAATGGGACATATATTGTCATTGGGGGTGACATAATTGTGGGTTTTAATTCGGAGATGCAACAGGATGACAAGCTCTTCCACATTTTACATCGCAGGGGCTTCTTTTACTTATCTCAGCTCATTGAATCATCGCAGTTTGGGTGCCCCATTTGGAAGTTGGCGGTCCAACTGGGGCTCTCTGAGTGGGATGCTCGAATCTGGAAGTTGTACGTAAATGAATTGAAGTCGGGAGGTTTTGTTTTCTGCATTGGAGGTGACAGGATTGTATGGGACGGTATTCAAAAGAGGGGTGGGCTAGTGTTAAAGGAAATTTACTCTCATATTATCAATGGAAGCTAGGGTGTATGTCCACGCTCTCCCTTTGCTATACATTGGCGTAGAAATATTCCGTATAAGGTGTTGTTGTTTGGTTGGCTGGCCTGAAAAGGGAGGATACTGACTTGGGAGAACCTTAGGAAAAGGGGTTTTTATGGACCTAGCAGATGTATCTTCTGTTTCTCACATGAGGAATTTACCTTCCACCTTTTTATCGAATGCTCGAGGGTACTTAATGTATGGGATTTATTTTCCAGGTTTCACATGGTGACTGGTTGGAAGCCAGACTCCATTATTAATGCCTTTGATACATGGGGTGCTCTTGATGGAAATTTCAAAACCATGCCCTTCTTAATATGGGAACTGTGGCTGGCCCGGAATAGGGCCCTTTTTGAGGGTATTGATATTGTCATGGGGAACATTTTCGGCAACATTATGTCATGGATGCACAATCTACCTTCTGTCTTGCACAGGGACAGGGATCTCTCACACAGGATAAGGCCCGATCCTATTACTCTACCGGCTCTATTCTTTGATGGGGCTCAAAAAGATGGGGTTTGTGGTTGTGGGGCTTGGATTAAGATTAATGGATCCCATAGGTTCAATCTACATTGGAATGGCGGAAATGGATCAAATATCAGGGCTGAATTGTTGGCGTTGTGGGGTGGCATGGTGGTAGCAGGCTTCCCATAATTAATATATATGGAGATGCTCAGGTGGTATTAGATGGTTTATCTAGAAAAGCGATTCTCTATCCAAAAGGTATGAATGGTTGGATTATCAGAATTAAACACCTCATGTCAAAGCTAAATGACCCTCCTATAAGCTATATATACCAGGAATGCAATACCAGGGCAGATCTTCTGTCAAAAAAAGAGCTCCTAGATCCTATTGGTTTCTTCCATATTGAACACTATGCGGGCCAGGAAATCGTACAGAAATATGTGGTACCTTCTCTCTAATATGTTTTAGTGCACAGGAACATTTGGTTTTTTTGAACTGACTGTCTTTCGACCCCAAGCAAGCGAGCCTGTTATGTTATTGACATCTTTCTACAGATCTTCTGGACGGGTCCTCAATCGAATGAAGGATTTATCTTATCGACTGTGCAAGTTGTTACATGTATATGTATCGATTCCATCATCAAGCGAGTCTGACGGATATGTTGCTGGAATATATGTGCAATTTTTTACAGGTTTTGGCATCGACTCCATCATCAAGCGAGCCTGTCTGATATGCAACTGGATTATTCGTATATGAGGGCATCTATGATCGGCTTCTCTCTCTGGAGTGCGCATGAAGATAAATTTCTTCAGCATGTTGCCTAGATTTTAATATTTTTTAAATTACTTTTCTAAATTGTAAATTGTAATATTACCAAACCAATGTAAGTTAATTCAAAATAAAAAGATTGACACATCACAACCACGTATTTCCTCTTTTTCGCCTTTTCTGGAAAGAAAGGCAGATCTGTTTACGTGTTAACGTTGACATTGCTTTATCTCTTGCATGTTTTGCCTGTATCCTACTCTCATCTACACTGTGTCTGGAACCTGTCTCGAGTTTATTAGGCAAAATAGGATGTAACACGATAAAAAGATAGAATTTATTTGGTAAAGTAGGAGGTAATTGAAGCTAACGGAGGAAATTTTGACTAAATTTTAGTTATATGGGTGTCGTTGTAATACTGCTGGTTCAGACCATTTAAAAATAAAATATTCTTTAAAAAGCATATATTTCTGTCTCTTGCATATTGTAATATGGAAATTTTGTCTAAATTTTACTTATATGGGTGTGGTTGTAATAGCTTGTTAAGACAATAAAAATTTTTATTTTTCTTAAAAGGCATATTTGTCTGTGTCTTGCATATCTGTTTACCTCTAAAGTTTAGCTTCGTCTATATCTTGCACGTCTTTGCCTCTATTCTACCGCTCCTCTCTGGGGTTCTGGAACCTACCTCTATATGACCGTTAGGCCTTATGCTTTTTTTCTTCAAATTAAATTATAAGAGATGTAAAGGATCCAATTGTGTTCGTGTCTTTGCCATTCTGGTACTCTGAATTGTGAGATTGCGCGTGTTTTTCTCCTGCGCCGTGGCCATGTGCGTCTCTACCGGCTTCTGAGTCTTCGTTTTATTCATTGTTGTCTTTTCCTTTCCGTTCTTTGTTTTCCTTTGTTCTCTTTGCTGGTTTGTTTTGCTCAGTTTTCTTTTGTTCTCTTTGGTGGTTTGGTTTTATTATGTTCGTTTAAGAGTTTTCTTTAGGTTTTCTTTGATATGGTTTTCTGTAATCCTGTGTATTCCTGTTTTCTCAAGAATGCACAGTTTAATTTTCATCTATCTTTATAATATTTTCTTTCGAGTTTTCATGGACGAGAGTAAAATTTCTATATATTTAAATTCCCTCAGCGTTTCTGGTTCGGTTGTTTGAAGATCCGTTTATCTGATATGAAGTTTAAGCAATACTGGAAGAGACAAGGTAAATACGCATTTCCTCGTGATAAAAATTCCATTTAGTTTAATGCTATACTTTTATTAGAAAACAGGATTTGAAAATATGTTTGCAGGAATGATAACTAAACTAAATCCCGGTTACGAGGGAAATTGCTTGTCAGTGATTTTTATTAGTATATATGGTATATTTTTGACATCTTTTTGTGAATGTACAATGTATTTTTGACATTCTATGTTCTGGTTCACTAATTAAATATATATTCCTCATCTATGCACTTTGCAAGATTGCCAGCTGCAGAGGATTGGCCTTAATTGAAGGAGGGGCTGCTGCAGCGGATAAATACTTAGTGCAATTTAATACCGGTAAGTAATATTTCTGGTCTATCACTATTTTGATGGATTTATAAAATGAAAGTGATTTGTGTTAAATGAGCACATATATAAGAAATGCCATAAACATAAACATCAGGCATCATTAACTCTTTAATTTCTTGCATTCAATTTTGCTGTGTAAGAAATGCTTTGAACAGAAGCAACCATTAACTCTTTAATTTCTTATATTCAAAAATTTTGATTTACAGATTTATAGATTCAAATTTGATTTACAGATTTATTAGCTATAATTTATATTACTTATTTTAATCATAATGGATTTAAATATTAGAAATCTGATATTACTTATTTTAATCATAATGGATTTAAATATTAGAAATCTGATCATTCTTATGCCTGGTATTTTGAAAAAAGAGAAACCCAGTTTCTATAATCATAATGGATTTAAATATTAGAAATCTGATCATTCTTATGCCTGGTATTTTGAAAAAAAGAGAAACCCAGTTTCTATTTTATAGTAAATGGCATCACATCTATGAATTTTATTCTAAATTCAAATAGGAAGGAACACAAAGAGAACGGTAAGCCGTGATACGGAGAAAAGCCAAAACAAGTAGTCAAAAGAAGGAGAGTCGGCGAAAACAAGTATGTAGCGATAGCAACTTGGGAGTTATTATGGCAGTTTTGATTTGGCATGAATGGATTGAAGGAATGTGGGTGGGTTGGATTTGGGGCTCACTTACATTTCGTTAGTGGGAAGCTAAGTGTCTTTCAAACGTTAGCTAGCTCTTTAGGTTTTGGGCTTAAAATTATAATTAATTATGAAGGTTAGGTTATAGAGTGAGGGTTGGATTCATGGGGACCTGTTCAAAGAGTGGTAGAAATTTTAGTTAATTCAACTTGAAAAAAAACTAAACTTTACTTTATTAACCATCATCATATATATATATATATATTCAAATGTAAAGAATTTCAAGTTTTCGTTTTATTTCTTATTTTTATTTTTTATTCTTAAAAATATGTTATTTTTTTAAAAATAATTTCATTTAAATATTTTTATTAATTAAGATTTATATATAAATATATTAACATAAATTTAAATATATTATAAATTCAAATTTTGAATTAAGACTTTCAATACTGACCTTTAATAATTTTCTTTTAAATTTTTATAATCTTTGTTGCAATACTAACCTTTTTTGTCTTTTAAGAATTTTTGTTGCAATACTGACCTTCCTAGTTTTTTAAGATGTCAAAATTATAGTGAGTTCAAAGGCTTCTCTCCAAGATGGAATAAAATCTTAAATCAAATTAAATAACTCTTTTCTTTAGGTCAGATACACCAAAGATTGGTCTCAGTAGACGTTAACCATCATCATCATCATATTTTAACATAAATTTAAATATATTATAAATTCAATATATATATATATATATATATATATATATATATATATATATATATATATATATATATTCAAATTTCAGTTAAATATATATATATATTTAAAAAGATGTTAATTTTTTTAAATAATTTTCATATATATATATATATATATATCAAATTCAAATTTTGAATTATGACATATATATATATATATTCAAATTTTGAATTATGATATATATAAATATATCATAATTTTGAATTTTGAATATATATATATATATATATATATATATATATATATATATATATATATATATATATATATATAAATTTAAATATATTATAAATTCAAATTTAAATTAATAAGACGTTTTAAATTATTATTATTAATTTTTTTACTTAAATATATATTATAAATTTATAGAATATTTTAAATTATTATTATTAATTTAGTTTTTTTTTATAATTTAAATTAATAGGACATTTTAAATTATTATTATTATTTATAAAAGAATTTTCACATTTTAGTAAAAATTATGTTATTTTTTTTTATAATTTTCAATTAGATATTTTTATTAATATATATATATAAATATATTAAGTGTAATATTGGAGTTAAACAAGGTTGCCCCCTCTCCCCTACCCTATTTGGTATTTACATTGAGAAGCTAGAAGGTTGTTTAGAGGAAGTAGGATGTGCTGGCATGATCTTAGCTGGGATAGTCATCATCCTTCTTCTTTATGCTGACCATATTGTTCTTCTCGCAAGGTGCCCATCTGATCTTGATAGACAACTTAGACTTCTTAAGGATTTCTTCTCTACCATGGGTATGTTTGTTAACACTGACAAAACAAAAGTTATGATTATCAAATCCAAGAAGGAAACTTACGCTAATTTTATGTATGACAATAGTAACTTGGAGGAAGTGTCTTCTTACAAGTACCTAGGAATTGATATTCATCACAAGTACAGTTGGAACTATAACATTCAAAAAAGGATTAATGAGGTGTGGAAAGATTATTTTGGTCTTGAAAATAATTGTAAAACGACAAACCTTGTAATGTGAGATAGAAAGAAGTTCCTCTTTGAAACTTTAGTCACTCCTGTTATCTTATATGGATGTGAGGTTTTGGGTTGCAGCATCTCTAGAGAATCCTGGAGAAAGATTGAGCAAATCCAGAAGCATTTTATAACATATAACCTTAAAATTAAAAGCAATACACCCTATCCTATAATCCTTATGGAAGTGGGTCTTTCCCCTATCGAGAACCTAGCTATGAATAGGCTTCTGTTGTACAAACACAAGCTCAATAGCATAGGAGACCATAGACTTTCTAAGCTAGCTTTAAATCCCAGCCAAAACCACCTAAGGCTTAAACGAGGTTGGTATAAAGACACCAGGGCCTCGTTAAACCATTGGGAGATCAACGAGAATTTTGCATTGCGAAGCATTAATAACATTAAAAGAATTGTTACTTCTAAGTTCAAAGAAAAAATGTGGTTGAGAAAGATCTAGCAGCTAAAATAAAATTAAGATATTATAAGGAGGTCATCAACCCCACCCTAGAAGATCAAAAGTATCTTTCTGTTTTAACTAGCTCCAAGAAGAAAATTAATATAGCAAAGATTATAATGAACTCTCATGAGCTCCATAGTGAAACAGGTCGTTGGACAGTTCCTAAAACACCATGGATGGAAAGGATGTGCCATCTTTGCGAGAATATGAACATCGAGGATGAAAATAACTTCCTCTTAGAGTGATGGAAAGGATGTGCCATCTTTGTGAGAATATGAACATCGAGGATGAAAATAACTTCCTCTTAGAGTGCCCTGCATACAACCACATTAGAGCTCAATTTCATAATCTTTGTTGCAATACTAACCTTCCTAGCCTTTTAAGATGTCAAAATTATATTGAGTTCGAGAAGCTTCTCTCCAAGCTTTTTGAGCATAGGAATAAAATCTTAAATCAAACTAAATAAATATTTTCTTTACGTCCAATAGACCAAAGATTGGTCTCAATGAAGGTTAACCATCATCATCATCATAATTGAAATATATCATAAAATAACTTTTACATTTTAATAAAAATATATATGGTAAAGAATTAACGTTTTAGTTTTATTTCTTATTTTTAAAAATATGTTATTTTTTATTTGAATATAAATTTATTACATTAAAAAATAAAATATATTATATATATATATATATATATATATATATATATATATATATATATATATATATATATATATATATATATAATAAATTCATAAAAATATGTTATTTTTTGTTTAATATAAATTTATTACATTTAAAATTAAAATATGTTTTATTTTTGATAATTTTCAATTATATATATATATATATATATATATATATATATATATATATATATATATATATATATATATATATATATAATTCAAATTAATTTTTTTTTTCTTATTTTTAAAAATATGTATGTTATTTTTTATTTTAACATAAATTTAAATATATTATAAATTTAAATTTAAATAATTTTAAGTTTTCTTTTTATTTTTATTTTTTTTTAATTTTCAATTAAATATTTTTATTTCTTATTTTGAAAAATATGTTATTTTTTTATAATTTATAATTAAATATCTTTATTAATTAAAACATAAATTTAAATATATTATAAATTTAAATTTAAATAAATAAGACATTTTAAATATTATTATTATTTTCACTATGAATTTTTTTATAATTTTCAATTAAATATTTTTATTAATTAAGACATAAATTTAAATATATTATAAATTTAATTTTAAATTAATAAGACATTTTAAATATTATTATTATTATTTTAAAATTTCACTATGAACTTTTTTACTTTTAAATTATTATTATTATTTTCTTTAAATTTGACTATGAACTTTTTTAATTTTTTACATTCAAATTTATAGAATTTCACGTTGTAGTTTTATTTTTTATTTTTAAAAATATGTTTTTTTTTTTATAATTTTCAATTATATATTTTTATGTTTTTTTTATTTATTTATTTAAATTTTGAATTAAATATTTTTATTAATTGCCATAAATTTAAATATATTATAAATTCAAATTTAAATTAATAAGACATTTTAAATTATTATTATTAATTTTTTTAAATTTCACTATAAACTTTTTTATATTCAAAATTTTAAATTATTATTATTATTATTATTTTAAATTTCATTATAAATCTTTTTACATTCAAATTTATAAAATTTCACGTTTTCGTTTTATTTCTTATTTTTAAAAATATGTTTTTTTATTTATTTATAATTTTCAATTATATATATATATATATATATATATATTAGTTTTGTTGATCTGTGGTGAAAATTTTCTCGACTAATACTTGGGTCTACAGTGAAAATTCTAGGGTGAATTTTCTTGATTTAATACTTGGGTCTGCGGTGAAATTTTGCGGTGAAAATTTTGCGGTGATTTTTCTCGATTAATACTTGGGTCTGCTGTGATTTTTTTTCTCGAGAAATTTTCGGACCTGGGCACTTGAGGTCTATTATTCTCAAGTATGAATAATTTATCACAACTACCAAATATTACCAAAGGTAGACCTAGCACACTTACTCTACAGAGCCTTTCTGAGTATATAGAGTCTTTAGAGAACCGTAGAGAAGAAAGAGAAGTCAAGTTACAAACCCAGTTAGAAGCCATGCTGGAAAAAAAATTCACATCTCTTGAAGACAAGATCCAAAAGCAAATAGAAAATAAAATAGAACTATTGGAAAATAAAATGGAGGCAATAGAGACTAGGTTTCAGGTCATAGAAAAACAAAACCAAGATACCAACCAAACATCCCAGCAAGGAGATGCTGAAATAAAGGACATGATTAAAGAACTAGAAGAAAAAGTTAACAATAGTCTCACCCTAAATAGTGGGGCAGGTAAATTAGATATCAAACCAATTAAAGATGAAATGAAAGAAATGATCGAATTAGACCATGAGCGTAACAAAAGGGCCTTGAACCTTCTGATATTTGGTTTGAAAGAGGAGGTAGACGAGGATACTTTAGCCATAGCCTAGACAGAATTACATAATATATTACAAATTGAAACCACATGTCTCACAGAAGCAACAAGGTTAGGGAAATTAACTGAGAATAAAGGAAGGCTTATCCGAATAAAGGTGAGCTCTACTGACCATAAGTATGACATACTTAGTAAAACCTCAAGTCTAAAAAGAACGAGAATATTCCCCCCCCATTAATTCCAACTTCTATAAGAAAAAGAATCTAGATAAAAATAGTCCTTACCATGGTTTAGAGAATGATATTTCTCACCTAAGGAATGAAGGTAATATCCTTTTAATGGGTGACTTTAATGCTCGAACTTCAAGAAACCAAGCTATTCTTCTAGGCAATCATTCCAACCCCAATCCTCTTTGGTTGGACGAAGACCTTACTCTGGCTAGCTAGTACAAAAGGAGCACTGAAGACCTCGGGGATAATTTGTTTGGGTCGAAGCTAGACAAGCTCTGTCGTGATCAGGATCTCATAATTTGCAACGGTCTAAAGAAGTGGCCCAATTCTATCCAGATGACCTGCATCCATGGGTTTGGCAGCAACATGGTAGACTATGTTATTTCCGATCTCCCTTTATACAACGAAATAATAAATTTTGAAATCTTAGACGACCATGAGCCTGACTCTGATCATATGTCTTTACTCATAACTCTCAATTTTTTCATGCATAGAGATCCCATTGAAGATAATCCTTATAGTCAAAATCACTTAATCTTTGATAGAAATAAAAACGATCTCTTTCTAAATGCATTAAAAACTAATTTGATTCCTTTATCTAGTATAGAAAACATAGATGACCTCTATCATAATTTAACTACAACCCTCTCATATTCTATTAACAAGTTCTCAATTGAATTCTCAAGTAATCAAATAAATAGCAAAACCAACCCATGGTATAACAAAGATTGTAAAAGTGAGAGGAGAGAAATTAAGGAAGCTATTGATGAATCTCTCAAAATTGACAAGATAAAAATCTACAAAGCCTTAACTAAAAGGAAAAAAAGGAAATATATTCGTAAAAGACAAGAGAATCTCTTACACCTCTTTAAGGTGGCTCCTAAGAAATTCTGAAGGCATATTCTAACTAGGAAAACTAAAGATAATAATAAAATTACTTTACACGACTGGAATTCGTATCTTAAAAGGATTTATGAATCTCCAAATGCCAGGGATAACTTTGAAACCCTGCTCACAACAAAAGAATTTTTCTCATTAGAAGACATTGATTTTGGGGTTAAACGCTTGGAAAATGGGAAAGCTAAAGACATTGAAGGTTACCAGGCAGAAATATTAAAAATTAGACGTCTTGTCCTCATCCCCCACATCCATAAGTTTTTCAACCAAGAGGTCAAGCAAGGGTTCCCTAAACCTTGGACTCAGAGCCTCATTATCCCTATTTTTAAAAGTGGGGATACAAATAACCCCTCTAATTATCAGACAATTATGATCAGCCTCGCTTAGCCAAGTTATATGGTATTATTTTGGAAAATAAGTTGAGCATTTGGCTTGAAAGTGAAGGTAAGCGAGCTAAAGGCCAAGCAGGTTTTAGAAGGTAGCACTCAACAACAGACCACCTCGTTATGCTTAGGATCATTGTGGAGGAATGCCGCAATATATATCCAATATCTTATGTTGCTTTGTGGACTTTAGAAATGGTTTCGATAAAGTTCCTAGAAACAACCTATGGAATAGATTAGAAGAGCTAAATGTTCCTTTCGAGCTAAGAGCGGCCGCTAGAAGGTTATACAAAAATGTGATTACCAAGTTAAAGATAAATGAGGGGTGGTCGAAAGATATTAAGTGTAATATCAGAGTTAAACAAGGTTGCCCCCTCTCCCCTACTCTATTTGGCATTTACATCGACAAGATAGAAGATTGTTTAGAGGAAGCAGGATGTGCTGGCATGATCTTAGCTGGGATAGTCATCATCCTTCTTCTCTATGCTGATGATATTGTTCTTCTCGCAAGGTGCCCATCTGATCTTGATAAGCAACTTAGACTTCTTAAGGATTTATGCTCTACCATGGGTATGTTTGTTAACACTGACAAAACAAAAGTTATGATTATCAAATCCAAGAAGGACACTTACATTAATTTTATGTATGACAATAGTAACTTGGAGGAAGTGTCCTCTTACAAGTTCCTATGAATTGATATTCATCACAAGCTCAACTGGAGCTATAGCATTCAGAAAAGGATTAATGAGGGGTGGAAAGCTTATTTTGGTCTTGAAAATAATTGTGAAACGACAAACCTTGTAATGTGGGATAGAAAGAAGTTCCTCTTTGAAACTTTAGTCACTCCTGTTATCTTATATGGATGTGAGGTTTGGGGTTGCAGCATCTCTAGAGAATCCTGGAGAAAGATTGAGCAAATCCAGAAGCGTTTTATAACGTATAACCTTAAAATTAAAAGTAATACACCCTATCCTATTCTCCTTATAGAAGTGGGTATTTCCCCTATCGAGAGCCTAGCTATGACTAGGCTTCTGTTGTACAAGCACAACCTCAATAGCATAGGAGACCATTGACATCCTAAGCTAGCTTTAAATTCTAGCCAAAACCACCTAAGGCTTAAACGAGGTTGGTATAAAGACACCAGGGCTTGGTTAAACCATTAGGAGATCGATGAGAATGTTGCATTGCAAAACATTAATGACATTAAAAAATTGTTACTTCTAAGTTCAAAGAAAAAATGTGGTGTGAGAAAGATCTAGCAGCTAAAAGAAAATTAAGATATTATAAGGTGGTCATCAATCCCACCCTAGAAGATCAAAAGTATCTCTCTGTTTTAACTAGCTCAAAGAAGAGAATTAATATAGCCAACATTAGAACGAACTCTCATGAGCTCCATAGTGAAACAGGTCGTTGGACAGTTCCTAAAACACCATGGATGGAAAGGATCTACCATCTCTGTGAGAATATGAACATCGAGGATGAAAATCACTTCCTCTTAGAGTGCCCCGCGTACAACCACCTTAGAGCTCAATTTCATAATATTTGTTGCAATACTGACCTTCTTAACCTTTTAAGATGTCAAAATTATAGTGACCTTGAGAGGCTTCTCTCCAAGCTTTTCAAGCATTGGAATAAAATCTTAAATCAAGCTAAATAACTCTTTTTTTAAGGTCCGATAGACCAAATATTGATCTCAGTGAACGTTAACCATCATCGTATCTATATCTATATATAGTTATATATATATATATTAAATTCAAATTTTTAAATTTAAATAATTTCACATTTTTGTTTTATTTCTTATTATATTTAATATTTTTTTATTTCTTATTATATTTAAAGTTCATATATTAAATGAATATATTAATTTAATTAAAAAATATATATTTTATTGCAAAAATTTTCATTTAAATTTTTTTTTTTTTAGACAGCAACGGTTAAATTTTGATTAGATGGCGGCAAACCAGCTGCCGGAGGTTGTTACATGGCTATTTTGACTGAAGAGGATTTTCGTTCTACAACGATTGGGACTGCTTGCCTTGTTACAGGGATTGGGAGCGCCGAGGAGAGAGCGTCGCGTGATGGACAGTTCAGCTAAAGGAGCTGCATCGAGATTGCAAGAAGGAGTATGGTTATGCGCTGAAGTTTGAATTTGAAGGGCCTCTTGATTTTCTTCCGCATTAGCTTGCAGTTCCTTAGCCTTTATTCTCAATTTGCCAAGAGGTGAACCATCGCTCCTGCCGGATTTGCTTGTAGAACCCAGATACGGTGCAGCCATGGCCATTCTGCGATTGCTTTTGGATCTATCTTTGAAATCCACCCAGAACCTGCCCAAAAGTTTAGAAATTGGAACAACAGTGAGGTCTAACAGAGGATGGAGGTTGAACTTGAAGGGGTATCAATCTGTATGAGATTTTAAGACAGAGTCCATGATCCTTAGCGCCAGTCTGCTTGAATTGATCCGATCCCGGAGAGATATAGGGTGGATAGCAAAAGGAAACAGAGGAGTGCCTGAAGTTAATGAGAGCCAGTCTTCAAAATGGTTAAGGAATGCTGCAGATTGATTCGACATTGTTTACTAACAAATATATCCTACTTCAGAGAGAGCCAAGGTTGGCTTCCAAGTCAGCCTGAGAGTTCAAATTTCTTAGAATATGATAGAAAGAGATTTTGTGGAACCTAGGCAGGATAAGCCTGATTTTTTTTAGAATGGGGGCTAAATGAACTGGAGCAGGGTTCTTATGAGATTTCAAAGCCTAAATAATCATCCTGGAGTCTCCAAAGGCAAAGATAGAAAGGAAATTCCTTTTGAGTGCCAAATTTAGACCCTGCCACAGAGCAAGAGCCTCCGCTCTGTTGTTAGTTTCAATGCCCAGTCCCCAAGCAAACCGCACCTATGTAGAACCACCAGGACTCAGGATAAGTCCACCGCCTCCCGCTGCACCAGGGTTACCTTTAGAGGCCTTGTCGAAGAAAAGACAGTGGTTATGCAAGGCAGATCTCCACTTAATGAACTCCTGCTCATCCAGACAGATTTCCCAATTAGAATGAGCAATTGCAGGAGGGATGGGGCTGTTCTTATGGTTTGGAACAAGCTCATTTAGCCAGAGATCCTCCTCATTGTCTAGGGCCATTTCGTTTCTGATATCAGAGTTGGCTTCTAATACCTCACCCAAGAGAGCCTTGATTTTAGAGATAACTCTGGCAGGGTTACAACTCTCATCCCTGAAAATTCTATTGTTCCTCTCCAGCCACAATTTCCAGCATATGAACTTGGGAATCCACATCCAGCCAGTCTTGAGAAGGCTTTTTTTGGAGAGGCGGAACGGAGATAAATTTTCCCAGTTTCGAAGAAGATTTGGAATATTTCCGGGAAGCTCAACTTTGTCAAATCCTAGCATTAGGACACCTCTCCAAAATTCTTGAGCAAAGGGGCACATTAACAACAGGTGATTAGTTGTTTCATCATCCGACACACATAGAGGGCACCTGGATGGCCCTTCCATTCCACGCCTTCACAGATTGTCTCTTGTGAGGATACTTTTATGCGCCAGCTTCCAGCAGAAGGAGTCAACTTTGGGAAGGGAGGGAAAGGCCCAAATGAATTTCCATTGAGTTGGATCCGGAGGAACATTTGGGATAGCCATCATACTTTTGTAGCCTTCAGAAGCTGAGTATGAGCCTGATAGTGAGCCCCACCCTCGATTATACTTAGAAGTAGCCTTTGTTGGAGATTTACCTTGGAGCAAGTCCAGCAATAACGTGGCTTCTCCTTCTAGCCATTGAGGGACTTCCCCTAGATTCCCACTGTCCCAAAGCCCATCCGTCCAGTTGGAGATGTCCGAAAGGGTGTTAAAATTGCAGGCCTGAAGCCAAATTTTAATATTTACGAGTTCCTCCATCTGGCCCAGAGGCTGATCACCTAGGATCGGATCATCCCAAATTCTAATTTTTTTCCCATTACCTGGGATCCAGTAAAGCTTATGGCTGAAGTGCTCCAAAGCAGAGAGACAGAGTTTGAAGACCGAAGATCCTTTGGCTACTCTTGGGGGCTGATCCAAACACCTCAGCCGCTGCCCATGAAAATATTTTTTCCACAGAACACTTTTACTCCAACTAGATTTGCCAGAGACAATGTCCAAAGGTTCTTGGCGCCCAGAGCAAGGTTCTGGGCAGCCAGATCGTGCATTTGGAGACCTCCTTCCAATAAAGGCTTCTTAAGAGTGTCCCGGTTAACTAAATGAAGCCTTCGTTTATTATTTTCCCCCCCTTCCGACAGAAATCTTCTCAGTAGACCATCCATTTTACTGATAAAGGTTTTAGGGGCAAGAAGTATGGAATGCTGATATAATGGTAGACTTATAAGAACATATTTCATAAGGATTACTTTCCTAGCATTATTCAACCATGAGGCTCCCCAAGCTTGAATTCTGAGCTTTAGCTTGTCTAGCAGGGGCATCCAATGGGCAACTTTAGGTTTAGATTTGAAGATAGGGATCCCCAGATATTTAAATGACTCCCAAGTTCGGGTTCCTTCAATTTCTAAGAGCCTTGCTATGTCTGTCAATTCTTTGATCGAGCAATTCCAGCCATAGATTGTGCTTTTTAGATAGTTGAACTTGCTACCCGAGCCGCCCTATAAATGTCCAACTTTGTCTTGAAGGACCTTGCAGACTTTGTGCTAGCTCCTCCAAGCAATAATGTATCATCCGCGAACTGGGCATGATTTATGTATTTGGTGTTGTGAGCCATTCTAAGGCCAGGCAGAGATTGGATCTGTTGACTGTTGGCTAGCTGGAAGCTGAGCACTGAGGCTTGAATGGCATAGAGGAGCAGGGACAAATGGAAACCTTGTCTTAGGCCCCTTGAGGCTTGGAAGAAATCTGATGAGCGACCATTAACCAATGGCGCAATCCAAGGAGTGGCTATACAGGCTTTCACCCAGTTTATGATGGATGTAGAGAAGCCCAATTTCTTCATTACAGTAAACAAGAAATCATGTCTCACCCTATCAAATGCGTTTGCCAAATCGAGCTTAATCACCATACCTTTCTCATTTCGGTGAAAGCTTGAATGGACTGCTTCTTGCACCAGCACAATATTATCCAGAATCTTCCTCCCTTTAATGAATCCTCGATTTTCAGGAATGATGGCTGGCAGAATTTTCTTGAGGCAAATGGCAATGATTTTGGAAAACATCTTATAACTGGTATTACATAAAGAGATGGGACAGAATCTGCTGAAATTGGAGGCGCCTTTCTCTTTCGGGATCAAGGCAAGGAAGGCCAAGTTTATGCTGCCTCCAATCTTGACACAAGACTGCGATTTCCGGACCATTCTCAGGAGATCTTTTTTGATTGTGGCCCAGTAAGCCTAATAGAACCTTACTATGAAACCATCAGGGCCAGGATCTTTATCCGGTTCCATGCAATCCAAAGCTTTTTTGAGCTCATTCATGCTGATCGGAGCAGTCAGCATAAAATTATCAGAATCTTGAACACAGTGGGGGATTAGATCAAACGGATAGGCATGAGGATCGATAAGAGGGTATTCAGGGGCAGAGTAGAGGTCTTTGAAGAAGGAGTGGGCTGCTCTCTTTATGCCTTCAAAATATTTAACCGCTGTGTTTTGATAATGAATTTCATTTACAGATTTGAAATGCTTGTGTGCTTCAGCTTGCTTATGGAAGAAGCTTGTATTTTTGTCTCCAGCATGTAACCAAATATTTCTGGACTTCTTTCTCCAAAACTCTTCTTCTTCCCTACTTTATCTATGGAAATCTTTTTGCAGTTCAACTTCTTTTTGAATAAGGCTTTGAGTGACAGTGGAATTCTCCATTGCTAATTGGTGGACAGCAAGGCTGTCAAGAGTCTCCTTTCTTTTGGAGGAGGGATTTTTCAATCTTTTAGCCCACTCCTTGAGCCCACGTTTAAGACCCCTCAATTTTTCTTCCCACACAAAGAATGGAGAACCTTGGACATGCCAGTTCCATGCCTCAGAGACCACTTCCTGGAAACCATCCTGCTGAATTCACAGAGGACTGAAACTAAATGGAATGGGGCCAAGGTTTCTATCCAGGGAGAGCTCAAGTAGAATGGGTTTATGATCAGAAGTGGAGTTCGGAAAATTTTTAGAGATGGCCATTAGACCTCTAGTCAAGAAAGAGGTTTGGACGAGGAATCTGTCCAAACGTGCAACAATATGGCTGGGGCCTATCCTTTTGTTGGACCAGGTGAATTTCCCAGATGTGGGCTTGATATCCTCCAGATCCCAGCCCAACATAAGGTCTTCAACCCATTCTCGAGCTGGATCCCTGACTCGGGAGCCACCCTTTTTTTCTTCTACAGCTAGTGTAACATTCAGATCTCTTGCTATGATAATATTTTCTGGATTGTGCAAAAGAAGATAGGACTGTAGCAAGTCCCAACAAATTTTTTTCTCAACTGGTAATACCGGAGCATAAAGATTGAACATACTTACTTGATGGCCAGATTATTTGTAAAGGAGCTTAGTGAAAAGCCAGTGGGGGAAACATTCTTCATGAATCAGATCATAAATGGAACTGTCCTAGAAGGAGGCAATCCCACCAGAGGCGCCACGAGCACTGATAGCTCTCCCATGGCCTTTATGCCAGAATGATTTGCTAACTTGGAGGAGAAGAAGATCCTCCAGCTTCGTCTCCTGGATGAGAAGGATTTCAGGCGAATACAACTTCACAATGACTTTCAGGGCTTCTTCTTTCAGCCTGATACCTAACCCTCTGCAGTTCCAGGAGACGCATTTCATTATTTACTGGCATGGGAGGTTGTGGCTCCTTTTGGAGCCTTGCCGTGCTTGCGCCCGGATCTGGTGTTCATCATTCCTTCGAGAGTTTTCTAGGACCCTTGGAGTACATCCAGATAAGTTTTTTCCTCTCTCTGTTTTTTCTTGGATTTCCGACCCCTGGCCGACTTGATAGGGGTGACATGCGAGCTATCTGATTCGGAGTCTATCTCTTTTTTTTCTCCCGCAGAGTCCTAGGCAAGACTTATGTGCTCCTCAGTACCTTCTTTTCCCCCATGATCTTCATCTGCTGGAGGGATGATTGATTCTACACCAGTTTCTTTCACTTTCTTCAACAGGTCTTCTGGTTCTTCTTGGGTCTCGATGGCTTCCACCTTTTCACCTAAGGAGGAGCCGATTTTTGGAGCTTCTTTGGCCTTTGGTTTAGTCTGGGGCTTCCCCAATGGCCCAGAATTTTTCTTCTCAGTTGGCCTTGGTATAGCCTTGCCCTTTTTGATCTCTTTCCAACCTTCGTCTTCCACCTTGTCCCCTGTTGGGGCTTTTGGGAAATTTCGTTGGAACTGTCCATGTTCATGACAGGTTCTGCATTTGAAAGGTAGTTGCTCGTAGTCCAGTTTTTTATAATGGTGCCATTCACCAACTATGAGTTTTACCGCTTCAGGCAGACCAGCTTCCAGGTCGACTTCAACACAGATTCTTGCGCAGGTGTATTGGCCCTTGTTATCAGCTTTGTCAATGAATCGGCCCAGCCCATTTCCAATCTTCTGCAAGGAATGAAAACTCCAGTAATGGATCGGGAGATTGGGGCGCCGGACCCACACTGGGACTTCCTTAGGGACATCGACTGAGGAATCGAAGTCAGGGGTCCATTTATTGAGATACAAACCCTGATTTCCCATGAAATACGAACCATTTCTAAATACCAGATCCTGATCTTCTTTGGTGGTGAATTTGAAGATGAAATAGCCTCTTCCGACCGCGTAGCAGATCACATTGTTTTTCAGTTGAGGCCTCTAGTTGCGTTGAATCCAGTCGTCAGTTGATTTTGTAGATGGCCAGCGACCCATAAATTGCCCAACCAACCCTCTGTCAGCCAGGGCAAGGTCGATTTTTATCGGCTGTTCCTCAGGCAAGGCGATTTCAGGGATTTCCTCCAGCTTTTTGATGAATTTCAGGACCTCAGGAATCAAGCTACTCTTCCTTTTCTACGATAACAGACTGCGAAAAGCTTGCTCAGTTGAAATCGGAGGGGTGGGAGAAGGCTCCCCACCCCCAGGCACGCTCATGGCGGCGGCTGTGGCTTCGATGCGATTCAAACCTACACAGATGCTTCAGTGCACGCGCGTTTAAGTTGAAAGTTATTATTACAGTAGGTTTGTCAGGGATATTTTTGGCTTGGGCCTTGCATGGTCTCTCATTTATTAATTAAGAAAAAATATATATATTTTTTTTAAATAACAAATTTAAATATATCATAAATCCAAATATAAAGTGCCAGCCCTACTATTATTATTTAGAGGCTAGGCCTAGAAGCATTCACTAAGCAAAAATCAGGGTCACCTCAAAACTTTCATGTTTTCCTTTATATATATATATCATTTTAAATTTTATTTCTTATTTTTAAAAATATGTTTTTTTATTTTTTTAATAAATATATATATATATATATTCAAATTTAAAGTAATAAGACATTTTAAAATGAATATGGTATTTTAATTAAGAAAATTATATATATATATATATATATATATATATATATATATATATATATATATATATATATATATATATATATATTGATGATGATGATGATGATGATTAACGTCCATTGAGACTAATCTTTGGTCTATCGGACCTAAAGAAAAGAGTTATTTAATTTGATTTAAGATTTTATTTCTATGCTCACAAATCTTGGAGAGAAGCCTTTGGAGCTCACTATAATTTTGACATC
Source organism: Pinus albicaulis (assembly GCA_034641835.2). Classification (NCBI taxonomy): domain Eukaryota; kingdom Viridiplantae; phylum Streptophyta; class Pinopsida; order Pinales; family Pinaceae; genus Pinus; species Pinus albicaulis. Next base: position 446,332,330 of record CM076576.1, read on the forward strand.
TTAAAAGGCTAGGAAGGTCAGTATTGCAACAAAGATTATGAAATTGAGCTCTAATGTGGTTGTAAGCGAGGCACTCTAAGAGGAAGTGATTTTCATCCTCGATGTTCATATTCTCACAGAGATGGCAGATCCTTTCCATCCATGGTGTTTTAGGAACTGTCCAACGCCCTGTTTCACTATGGAGCTCATGAGAGTTCATTCTAATCTTGGCTATATTAATTTTCTTCTTTGAGAGCTCTAATGTGGTTGTAAGCGGGGCACTCTAAGAAAAAGTGATTTTCATCCTTGATGTTCATATTCTCACAGAGATGGCAGATCCTTTCCATCCATGGTGTTTTAGGAACTGTCCAACGACCCGTTTCACTAAGGAGCTCATGAGAGTTTGTTCTAATCTTGGCTATATTAATTTTTTTCTTTAAGCTAGTTAAAACAGAGAAATACTTTTGATCTTCTAAGGTGGGGTTGATGACCTCCTTATAATACCTTAATTTTCTTTACTCGTCGACAAAATCTACTTGAATGTGATTTTGACCGAAAATTTTTATACACAATTTATGGATCACATAAGCCAAATTCTTAAAATAATATATTTTTAAATTATTTATTAATTTTGAAAATATATATTTTCAAATTTAAAGTAATATGAAATTTTAAAATTTTTTTTCATCATAAACTTTTTTATTTTAAATTTAAATTAATGAAACATTTTTTAATTATTATTATTTTTAAAATTTTTGTCTCTTTTATTTTAAAATCTTTATCAGTTAAGAAAACCTGCATTTTTAAATTATTGTTTATTAGTTAAAAAATGTATATATATTCAAATTTAAAGAAATATAATATATATATATATATATATATATATATATATATATATATATTTACATTATATTTATAATGTAAATTTCATTTTTAAAATTAAATTTCCTACAAATATAAAAGTTTGAATTATCCATCAAAATATTTATCTCACAAAATAACCAACCCCCTCTAAATATTTATTTGAGTTCAGATTGTCTCTTTATCTCCTGAATGAACAATCACATTTCTAAATATTCATTTGAGTTCGGATTATCCCTTTGTCTCCTCAATAAACAACTACATTTGAAATCTTTGCCGAGTTCGGATGAACCCTATAATCTCAAGAATGTTCAAAGTGAAACAACCACGTTTCTAAATATTCATTTGATTTCGGATTATCCCTTTGTCTCCTCAATAAACAACCACATCTGAAATCTTTGCCGAGTTCGAATGAACCCTATAATCTCAAGAATGTTCACACCACTTTGGAAATATTGGACGAGTGCGAATTATTTCTGGACTTAGCATTACTTTTTCAATGGTATAAAAAAATAAATACAAATTATTAGAGTGTCTTAGATAATTTTCCGGTCATTGTTAAAATTTTTAATACTAATAATATTAAAAGGGAAAAGAGGTTAAACTTGTGGACAAATTAAAATAAAATGAATAAAGATAATATTAAAAATGGAAAAAGTTAAATATTTTGGCTTCAAAGTTCATGTAGACAAACTACATTAATAAACTGTGTGTGACAACTAGCTTAAGTGCAAACTAATTGTTATGTTGTTTATTTTTAAGAGACTAAACATTCATTTTTGAGAAAAATATTATGACTGACGAACATAAATTAATTATGTTTTTTGTTCGTTGGAAATAAAATTTAATTATGGAATTGTGGTTCCATAAAATTAAAAGAAGACTCTGATAAATGTATTCCAAGAACTGAGAGTGGTTGAACATAAAACAGTTAAAAACAATTACCTTTTCTCTGAGGATAAAAAGTACATCCAAGTGAGGAAGAAAGTGGAAATTCATGAGTTAGTGGGACCAGTGGAAACACTCAACGTTCCTGAATCCTGGAAAGAAGAGCACTGGACTTGGGGTCCTAAGGTCTCTTCTGAAAGTTCTGTCATCTTACTTATCTCAGGCGTGGAGCATGGGGGGAGATGAGCACGTAATTGCCTCTCTCATGGTAGGGAGGAAATTATCAGCAAGTTCTGAAACGAGATAAGTAACAAACTGCAGAAAATAGTAAGAATTGGAACTATTGTTTAGATCAAGAAATGTTTCTTAAATTATGGAATGAAAATATTTACATAGTGAAGGTTATAGATATATAGTTATTTCTATTTCTTTAAGTAATCAAGAAATCAAATTAGTACCATTATCTATATAGACTGTGTGAAAATAAATTTCTGGAAGTTAAGGTTTGTATTCAAGAAAGAGTAGTGTTTACATTATCAGATAAAACAACCAAAAAAAACTCTATAGGAAGTAAACTAAGAAAACTATTAGTTCAGGGTCCATAGTCAAACCCTGGACCCCGAACTGGTCATTAATCTGTAAACCTATGATATACTCATAAAATAGAGTTGCCGGGTGACAACTCCAAAATATAGATGGTTCGGACACCTCTATTAACTGAAAGAAATAAAACAAATTTTGTTCTTGAAATAAATAATGGAAACCTCTGTTTGAGATGAATTACACACATAAAATATCAAATAATATGCGTAGTAAGAACCTAGAAATGCTACAACCATTGTAAATGTAAACAACTTTAGAAATAATATTTCTGCTAGACTAATGAAGAAAAAAGAACTATAGTGTTGTTCGAATAAGAAACATAATCGAGCATAAATGAAAGTTCAATGGAAACTTAATGTGAGTGCTTCTGAAAAGAAAAACTATGGTAGCATACGTATTTACAAACAATTGGAAACAAAACATTCTGCCACTATATTCTCATAGGAGTAAAGCAATATTAAATGAGCTAACATTAGAAATGCAGAGAGCCCAATAAACTTTCATAGCAAGACTCACATAACATCAAAAAAAAAAAATGTTACCGGAGGAGTTTTCCTCTTAAAAATGGAACGTAAATTCAACCAATAGTTAAAGAGTAGCATATTATTATAATAACAATCCTAGGTTGCATGCAACTATTTCAAACAGGGCATTTCCCTCGAGCTTAAAAATGAATTAAATTAAATGACAAAGATGCCATAAAAACTAAATCTAGCGTGCGGGATGCCGAAAGTACACCGTGGAAGCTAGCATTGGAACTACTTCGACAATTTTAAAACCCTACGGAGAACCTGGTACCTATTAAGCAAGCGAGGAAGTCAATAATGAGACCAATCACCTCAAGAAATGATAAAATCATGGTGTAAACCCTTTCCATTTGACCCTGGTGTATTTACCTGTTCCAGAATGAGAAGAAAACGTTAGAAAAAACTATACTTGCCACTTGCAGAATGAAGGGAATAATGAAGAAAAAGGCAGAACCAAACCACAATACCTGTTTTGACTTGATTCTACAGGCTATAAGAGTAACGTTGCGAAGAGAAATAATAAGGGCAAGATTTAGGGAAAAAACAGTGAGAAGATGTAAATTTAGCAAGCTGGTAAATGTAAATTAAATTGTCTGGTTGGCTTACCTCCCACAGTGAAGGGTAGCCATTGTGGGAAAATGAAAAGAGAATCTGGAATGGTTCTCGACACGTGGAAAATTCGACATACATACAAAATACATTCCTTTTTCAAACCTAAGTGCTTAGCATGTGGCATAGAGCCACTGCTAACCTCCTACAAGACAAATAAGCGAAGAACCTTAATCAACATAAAGATTAGTCCAACAATGTCGCAAAGGGCTAAGCCCAAAAACTGAATAGAAACAGAATTACCTAGTTCAATTGCCATGGAAAACCCTGGCTATATCTGGAGGAAAGAATTGACAAACAACAGAGTTCAGGCCACGACAGAGTTGCAGAGGAGAAATGTTGGCCGAACTCACTAGCGTGAAAATGAATAATTGGTTAGGGTTCGTGGTGGTCGATACCCAAAATGGGTACCGTAATATTCTCCACCGTGGATCTTAACACACCACAATCCAACAACGAACAACAAGACAGATGTCCTCATGTGATGAAAATCCACGAGAGCAAGTACAATACAACAAATAAAACCCTATGACACTTAAACTCCAGCGGGACTTAATAAAATCACAAATAAATCAATTTTACAGATTATAGATATGTAATTATCGCACCTTCATCCAAACATTAATGATAAGGGTTATGAGTATTAATATCAAATATCCAACCAGTGTAAACTCATCTACATAAAGCCATGTGTCTAACATAGGTGTGGAGGATAAATCCTTAGACAGTAATCCACGTGGTATCCATAACGTCATGACTATAAGGAAAGAACCAAATGACTATAATGTATATAGTTTTTAATTTGGATTTAGAAGTATTTATATGGATCTATGGATAAAAATTAGAGTAAGTATAATTTTTATTTTATTTTTACTATGATGTATGTTACAAGTGGTATTAGATCGACGTTCATACGCTGGGACCCAATGGATCACCTAACATGATAAAATGTTGTGTGTAAATGGTGCACATAAAAATAAATAACATAGTAGAAGACAAATGAGGAGGGGATAAACACATCAAACATATCAGAATGTAGGGGAACCTACACCCCAATCCCATCCGGAAATGAATCCAGAAATGTGGATTCAACTGAGTGTGGATCGGCAGTAGTAGACCAGTCGACTATTGGAAGAACAACATCATCAAACCAATATACTGTTAAGCATAGTGTAGAAGTTACAGGAAGAAATGGTCCGCGTTAGGAGTGACAATGAGCGCTTGATGCAAGAGCAGGAAAGGATACTCAAAAGCCTTTCCGATAAACAAAATCAAGGAGTGTTACAACCCAGCCTGAAGGAGATATGCAGGAAGAAAATGAACGAAAAGCAAAGGACCAAACTAATGACAGAGTGGAAAAAATCCATTCACAACGAAGTAAAAATAATAGGAACTATAATGAAGCTGAGCTTGGTAACATGACATAGCAACAAGAAATTAAGAAACAAAATGTGGAGTTACAAGGTGAGTTCCGAAAGATTAACCCCTATGTTTGATGGAGAAGCAGAGGAAGTGGCAGAGGCTTGGCTAATTAATATGAATAAATACTTTCAAGTTAATGAGTATAGTAGCAACCTTAAAGCTAGATTGACCATTTATCAATTGAGAGAAAAAAACTACCTTGTGGTGGGAGGAAGTCAAGAATGTCTGCAGTATTGAAGATCAGGACATGACATGGGATTAATTTCAGCAATACTTTAAGGACAAATATCTAACAAAACGTTTCTATGACGAAAAGTCCAGAGAATTCCATGATTTGAGGTTGAGTCAAATGATAATGAATGAATACATAACCAAGTTCACTTCATTACTAATATACGTTCCTTATTTAAGGGATGCAAAGGCTAAGGTTCAATGGTTCTTGAGTAGTTTGCCAGCCCACATGAAAGAACTAGTTGAGTTTGTGAATCCAAGGACCATGGACAAAGAAATTCGAAAAGCGAGAATGTGTTACCAATATTCCAAAGCAAAAGGAGAAATAGGAAAAAATTGGCAGCAAAAAAAAAGCAGAAAAGCAATTCAAATTAGAAAAATTATAGGACTAATAACTTTAAGAATTCTGCAAGGAATTCAGTGAGCAAACAGTTCGGAAGAAACCATCAAAGAACCCAGTGGCCTATGGAAGCAAAGCCTACGGAGGCTTCCAACAAGCCAAAACATGTACAAAACTAGAAACCACCTCTACAATGTTGGGGGTGTGGGGAGGCTCACTATTATAAGAATTTCCCATAGTCGGGAAGAAATGATATAGTAGCTAATATACAAGAAGCCTCTATAATGGGCGATGTAGCCCATAACATACCCATAATTAATGCAGCTTTGGAGGATCAGCAGGCAGACTATCAACCAACGATGATAGAACTGGAAGGTACACAATATGTTTCTATTTTGATTGACCCAGGTTCCAGTTTAAGTTATGTAAACCCCAGAATAGTAGAAATTTGTAAATTACAAAGTCAGAAATTCAAAAATCCCTAGCTGGTACAACTAGCTACTGGGGCAAAAGGAAAGTTTGTGCCAAAGTTCCAAACTGTAAACTAGAAACTGGAAAACAAAAGTTAAATGTGGAACTAAATTTATTGCCTTTGGGATCCTACGATGTACTATTGGGCATGGATTGGCTGGAGAAACATTGGACTCTCGTAGATTGTAAAGAGAAAATTATAGATTATAGAATTATAGATGGAACTCGTCAAGAATTACGAGGGATAAAGAAGCCCTTACAGTTGCGTCCTATCACAGCCTCACAATTGAGTAAGTGTATTAGAAAAGGATGTCAGATATAGGCCATTCAAGTGGGTTTTTATAACTCTAAAGAGAAGACCCCTATGCTAGAAAGCATACCAGTAGTACAAGATTTCATGGACGTGTTTCCAGAAGAGGTACCAGGTTTACCTCCAAGAAGGGATATCGATTTCACTATTGAACTGATGCCAGGAGCATCACCAATCTCAAGAGCACCATATCAGATGAGTGTACTGGAGCTAACTAAACTAAAAATAAAACTACAAGAGTTGTTGGACAAGGGGTATAATCGACCCAGTGTGTCTCCTTGGGGAGCACCAGTGTTATTTGTAAAGAAAAAGGATGGAACCATGTGAATGTGCATGGACTACAAACAACTCAAAAAATTGATAGTAAAAAATAAGTATCCATTTCCACTGATAGATGACCTGTTTGATCAGGTGAAGGGGGAAAATTTATTCTCGAAAATAGACATAAGGTCTGGATATCACCAGATCCGAATTAAAGACGAGTATATCTACAAGACTGCTTTCCGTACCAAATATGGGCATTACGAGTTTGTGGTTTTACCATTTGGTTTAACTAATGCATCAACAACATTTATGAGGCCGATGCATGGCATATTTCACCCCTTTTTGGACAGATTTGTTCTGATATTCATTGATGATATTTTGATTTATTCAAAAAGCATGGAAGAGCAAAAGGATCACTTAAGGATAGTGTTGGAGATTTTACGAAGACATTAGTTGTACGCCAACCTCATCAAATGTGAATTTTTCAAAGAACAGATCCAGTATCTAGGCCATGTCATTTCTGCTAAATGGATAATGCTCGATCCATAGAAAATTAAAACTATTATGGAATGGTGAGTACCCAAAAACATGGCAGACATCCGTTCCTTTATGGGGTTAGTTGGATATTATCGATGGTTCATAGAAGGATTCTTGAAAATTTCTTTTCTAATTAAATATTTGGAGAGAAAGGGAAAATTATTTAAATGGACCAGTGAGTGTCACAATAGTTTCAAGAGGTTAAAAAATTTGTTTACCACTGCCCCGGTGTTGAGGGTAGCCGATCCCAACAAAGAATTTGAGGTCTGTACCGATGCTTGTAAGGAAGGAGTTGGGGAAATTTTATCTCAGGAAGGAAGGGTGGTTGCCTATGAATCAAGAAAATTAAAGGAGCATGAACATCGATATTCAGCCTATTATTTAGAGCTGACAACAGTGGTGCATGCACTCCGGGTATGGAGGCACTACTTGTTAGGAAAAATATTTGTGTTAAAGACCGATCACAGCAGCCTAACCAGCTACTTTGAGCAAGCTGATTTAAATGCTTGCCAGATAAGATGGAATGCCTTCTTAAGTGAATTTTATTTTGATATAAAACATTTAAAGGGAAAATAAAATTGTGTGGCGGATGTCTTAAGCAGGAAAATGCATTGTGTATATGAAATTTGCTATAATCAAATCAAATGTAAATTTTTAGATCAGATAAAAGAGGAAGCTGAGAAGGATCATGAATACTGATTTTTATGGCAGTAGGAGGAGGAGGCCAAAAGATAGGAAAAAGTCTCCGATTATGAAATTAACAAGGACCGATTGTTAACCTTCAAAGGAAATTTATACATTCCAAATTGAATGAATTTGAAAGAGTTGATCATGAATGAGTATCACCACAGTAATTATTCAGGACACCTGGGATACCAAAAAATGTTAACAACAACTAAAAAAGTCTATTTTTGGCATGGTATGCGAAGAAATATTGCGGAGTACTTAAAAAAACGTCTAGAATGTCAACAAGTTAAGGTGGAGCATCAACACCCAGCCAGATTATTGCAGCCTATACCTGTGCGTGAATGGAAGTGGGAAGTTATATACCTAGATTTTATTAATGGTTTACTAAGATCAAAAATTCACAATGACTCCATTATGGTGGTGGTTGATAGATTGAGTAAGTTAACACACTTCATACCCATACAATCTACTTACAAAACCATGCAAATAACAGATATCTTCATGAGAGATATTTTTAGACTTCATGGAATTCCAAAGACTGTTATATTAGATAGGATGTGAATTTTACTTCAGCATTCTGGAAGGCCCTATTTATGGGTTTTGGAACCCAAATAAAATTCAGCACCACTTATTATACCCAGAAGAATGGAAAAACTGAGCGGGTGAATCAAATATTGGAAGATATGTTGCGTATGTACGTGATGCAGTAGCCAACGAAATGGGAAGAGTATTTACATCTGGTATAATTTGCGTACAATAATGGTTACCAAGAGTCTCTGAAGATGAGCCCCTTTGAAGATTTGCATGGGCGACTATGTCATACTCCAATTAATTGAGTTGTCCCGAAACCAAGCTGATGCTTGGACTGGAAATGTTGGTTGAGATGGAATCGAAAGTGAGAAAGATCATACAAAATCTGAAAGCGACTCAAGATCGACAAAAGGTATACGCAGATAAAAAGAAAAATTACTGGGAATTTGAAGTGGGTGATCATGTGTATGTAAGGATTGAACTTAAGAAAAGCACACTAAGGTGGACCTCCTATGCCAAGTTGGCTCCCAGGTTATGTGGACCTTTCCAAATATTGGAAAGAGTGGGACCTATGGTATATCGGTTGGCTTTACCTAGCCATATCCGGGTGCACAATGTGTTCCATGTATCTTTACTAAAACAATACGTGCATTAACCAAAGCATGTGATTCACTGGAAAATCATTTAGGTAGGGTAATATTAGAAAAATCCTATCTTAAAATACCAAGTTGCATAAAATTTTAATTAAATTTTTGCTGAATGCAGGTCTAACCAGACGATGAATTTTCGGTCGAAACTCAATGTATAATCGATCGGAGAGAAATCATGCTTCGGAGGCGAGCCATCACCCAGGTTAAAGTGTAATGGAAGCACTTCGGCTCAGATGAGGCTACCTGGGAAGACGAAGGATTTGTATGTGAGGCTTACCCATAATTGTTTGCCGAGCTGGAATGAAACACCGAGGACGGTGTTTACTTCCAGAGGGGGAAGTTGTGACAACTGGCTTAAGTGAAAACTAATTGTTATGTTGTTTATTTTTAAGAGATTAAACATTCATTTTTTAGAAAAGGATTATGAATGATGAACATAAATTAATTATGTTTTTTTTTTGTTGGAAATAAAATTTAATTATGGAATAGTGGTTCCATAAAATTAAAAGAAGACTGATGATAAATGTATTCCAAGAACTGAGAGTGGTTGAACAGAAAAAAATTAAAAACATCACAGTGAGGAAAAGGGGTTTTGTGACTGAGGAGAGGTAGGAAGAGAGTAGAAATTACTGAGCTGGTGGTGACTAGTGGAAACAATCAGCGTTCCTGAATCCTGGAAAGAAGAGTACTGGACTCGAGGTACCGAGGTCTCTTGTGAAATATTTTTCAACCTACTCATCTCAGGTGTGGAGCACGGGGGGAGATGAGGATGTAATTTCCTCTCTCATGGTAGGGAGGACATCATCAGCAAGTTCTGAAACGAGATAAGTAACAGACTGAAAAAAAATAGTAAGAATTGGAACTGTTGTTTAGACCAAGAAATGTTTCTTAAAATATGGAATGAAGATCTTTACACATTGAAGGTTATAGATATATAGTTATTTGTATTTCTTTAAGTAATCAAGAAATCACAGTAGTACCATTATTTATATAGACTGTGTGAAACTACATTTCTAGAAGTTATGGTTTGTATTCAATAAAGAGTAGTGTTTACATTATCACATAAAACAACCAAAAAAACTCTATAGGAAGTAAAATCAGAAAACTGTTAGTTTTGGGTCCATAGTCAAACCCTGGACCCCGAATTGGTCGTTAATCTGTAAACCTATGATATACTCGGAAAATAGATTTTCAGGGTGACAACTCCAAAATATAGATGGTTCGAACACCTCTATTAACTGAAATAAATAAAACAAATTGTGTTCTTGAAATAAATAATGGAAACCACTGTCTGAGATGAATTACACACATAAAATCTCAAAATAGTATGTGTAGTAAAAACCCATAAATGCTACAACCATTTTGAATGTAAACAACTTCGAAAATAATCTTTCTGCTAGACTAGTGAAGAAAATAAAACTATAGTGTTGTTCGAATAAGAAACATAATCGAGCATAAACGAAAGTTCAATGGAAACTTAATGTGAGTGTTTCTGAAAAGAAAAACTATCGCAACATACGTATTTACAAACAAGAGGAAATGAAACATTCTGCCACTATATTACCATAGGAGTAAAGAAATATTAAATGAGATAACATTCCAAATGTAGAGATCCCAGTAAAATTTCATAGCAAGCTTCACATAACATCAAAAGAAAACTTTGTTGCCGAAGGAATTTTCCTCTTAAAACTAGAGCGTAAATTCAACCAATAGTTAAAGAGTAGCATATTATTACAATAAAAATCCCAGGTTGCATGCAACTGTTTCAAACAGGGTGTTGCCCTCGAGCTTAAAAAGGAATTAAATTAAACGACAAAGATGTCAAAAAAACTAAATCTAGCACGCGAGATGCCGCAAGTACCCTGGAAGGTAGCATTAGAACCCTACTCCGACAATTTTAAAACCCTATGGAGAACTCGATACCTGTTAAGCAAGCATCAAAGTCAAGGATGAGACCAAGCACCTCAAGAAATGATAAAATCACAATGTAAACCCTTGCGAGTCGACCCCAATGTATTTTCCTATTCCAGAACGAGAAGAAAACATTAGAAAAAAATATACTTGCCACTTGCAGAATGAATGGAATAATGAAGAAAAAGACATAACCAAACCACAATATCTGTTTTGACTTGATTCCACAGGCTATAAGAGTAACGTTGCAAAGAGAAATATTAAGGGTAAGATTCAGGGCAAAAACGATGATAAGATGTAAATATAGCAAGTTGGTAAACGTAATTCAAAGCATCCGGTTGACTTACCTGCCACAGTGAAGGGTAGCCATTGTGGGAAAACAATAAGAGAATCTGGAATGGTTCTCCACACTTGGAAAATTCGACATACATATAAACTACATTCCTTTTGCAAACCTGAGCGCTTAGCACCCAGCATAGAGCCATTTCTAACCCCTTGCGAGACAAATACGTGAAGAACCTTAATAAACATAAATATTAGCCCAGCAATTCCGCAAAGGGCTAAGCCCAAAAACTGAACAGAAATAGAATTAACTAGTTCAATATGCCATGGAAAACCCCAACTATATCTGGAGGAAAGAATTGATGGACGATAGAGTTCAGGAAGCGACGGAGTTGCAGAGGAGCAATGCTGACTGAACTCACCAGCACAAAAATGAATAATTGGTTAGGGTTCATGGTGGTCGATACCATAAATGGGTACCGTAATATTTTCCACCGTGGATCTTAACACACCACAATCCAACAACGAACAACAGGACATATGTCCTCATGCGATGCAAATCCCCAGGAGCAAGTATAGTACAAAAAATCAAACCCTATGACACTTAAACTCCGGCGGGACTTAATAAAATCACAAATAAATAAATTGTACAGATTATAGATATGTAATTATCGCACCGTCCTCCAAACATTAATGATAAGGGTTATGAGTATTAATATCAAATAGCCAACCAATGTAAACTCATAAGTGACCCGCATAAAGCCATCCGTCTAACATAGGTGTGGAGGATAAATCCTTAGATAATAGTCCACGTGGTATCCATAGCGTCATGACTATAAGGCAAGGGCCAAATGACTATAATGTATATAGTTTTTACTTTGTATTTTAGTAGTATTTATATGGAGCTATGGATAAAAATTAGAGTAAGTATAATTTTTTTAATTTTTACTATGATGTATGTTACACTGTGGTTTCCAGATAAAATCCAAATGTGATAAGCCAACCTATTCGGTGAACTATGATGAATAAGAATGAAATGAAGTATGGTTAATGCTAGTTGCTACAAAGATAGAGAGATCTAGAGATTTCCTAAAAATATTTTACCCAGTAAAATTTTTAGATACCATTAGAGCAAGTGAGTAATACTAATATTAAAAGGGAAAAGAGGTTAAAGATGTGGAAAAATTAAAATAAAATGAGTAAATATAATATTGAAAAGGGAAAAGTTAAACCTTCTAGCCTCAAAGCCCATGTAGACAAACTACATTAATAAACTGTGGTTTCCAACCAAACTCCAAATGCGATAAGTCGACCTATTTGGTGAAATATGATGAATAAGAACAAAATGAAGTATGGTTAATGCTGGTTGCTACAAAGATAGAGAGATCTAGAGCTTTCCTAAAAATATTTTACCGAGTAAAATTTTTCAGATACCATTAGAGCAAGTAGGATGCACTAGATAAGATAGTATAAGATAATTATATCTATGTCCAACTAATTACCACTAAGTGGGTTAAAGGGACTATTGGGTACAATGATGT